>OY728129.1:742387659-742987659 GCA_963277665.1 Viscum album | reverse complement strand
AGGGCAATGGTAAGGATGATATCAAAGCATTCGAACCACCCTTACCATTCCCGACAAGAATGATGCAAAGAAAGTTGGACCAACAGTTCACTAAATTCCTGGAGATCATTCAGAAACTCCAAATTAATATTCCCTTTGCCGAGGAAGTCAAAGGCCCATTTATACAAAGATTATGAAAGAAATTCCATTCAATAAATGGAAAATGGAAGATTTGGGACCCATTCCCCTTACTACGGAATGTTCGGCTGTTGTAAAACATACTCTTCCACCAAAGCTCCAAGACCCGAGAAGTTTCACTATCCATTGTACTATTGGGACTTGGGTTTTTGGTAAATCGTTTTATGACTTGGGTGAAAGTGTCAATCTAATGCCCTTAGGGGTATTTAAGAAGGTAGGATTGAACGATCTAAATCCAACCTGAGTGGAACTTCAACTTGTCGATCATTCTATTAAATAACCCAAGGGGTTGTTGGAAGATGTGTTGGTCAAAGTGGGTAAGTTGATTCTACCAGCCGATTTTATCATCTTGGATATAGAAGAAGGCCTAGAGGCATCCTTAATTCTGGTAAGTCCTTTTCTCGCTAATGGGAAGGTTTTAATTGATGTACACCAAGGGGAGTTAATCTTCCATGATGGTGATGAAAAGGTATCCTATAATGTCCTAAAGGCAGTCAACCAAGTTTCACTAATGGAGCATGAATATTGTTGTGCTCTGATAATAATGGCTGAGCATTTTGGCCTAGAAGATGGTGATATGAAATCTTATCCATAGAGTAAAGAATGTGTTCTGGAGGATGAAAACCTTGAAGAGACCTGGGAGGAAGTAAGCTTGATTGAAGGCCAAGGCAGCCACTATTGGCAAAGGGCAATTGTCCCGAATTTGTTAGAGTGAGAAGAGGTTGAACCTATTGTTCCATCTATTTTCAAGGCTCCTCAACTCGATTTAAAACCTCTCTCTTCATCCTTTAAGTATTGTTATTTGGGATAGAAACATACCCAGATGGTGATCCTCAACTCGTCACTCTCACAGGATCAAGAGGATGCTCTTTTTCAAGTCCTCAGAAGGCGGAAACAGGCCATCGGTTGGACAGTTGCTGATATCAAGGGTATAAGACCAACTATTTGTACTCACAAAGTGCTTATTGAAGAAGGGGAAAGAGCATCTCTCCAACCACAGAGGAGACTGAACCCCCTAATGAAAGAAGTGGTCAAAAAGGAAGTAATCAAACTGCTTGATGGTGGTATAATTTACCCAATTTCCGATAGCTCGTGGGTGAGTCCTCTCCAAGTGGTACCCAAGAAAGGAGGCATCATGTTGGTCAAAAATGGTAAGAATGAGCTCATCCCAACCCGGACAGTCATGGGATGGACAGTATGTGTCGACTATCGTAAGTTAAATGACGCAACAAGAAAAGGCCATTTCCCCCTCCCATTTATGGATCAAATGCTTTAATGATTGACGGGTCATGAATTCTATTACTTCTTAGATGATTATTCAGGTTATAACTAAATTTCAATTACTCTGGAAGATCATGAAAAGATGACCTTCACATGTCTGTATGGCACATTCGCCTACCGCCACATGTCATTTGGGATGTGCAACGCTCTAGACACCTTTCAGAGGTTAATGCTACCAATCTTCCACGATATGGCAGAACAGATTCCTGAGGATTTCATGGATGACTTCTCAGTATACGGGAAGTCATTTACTACTTGTCTGACGAATTTGGATTTGGTGCTTAACCGGTGTGAGCACACGAATTTGGTCTTAAATTGGGAGAAGTTCTATTTTATGGCACAACATGGAATTGTGTTAGGCCATCGGATTTAGTGCAAGGAATTCATGTGGATCCAGCCAAAATAGAAGTGATCTCGTGATTTCCCATTCCTACATCAGTCCGATCAATTTAGAGCTTTTTGGGGCACACGGGTTTCTACCAAAGATTTGTCCGGGATTATTCTAGGATTGCTCATCCTTTGACCAATCTACATTCTAAAGATGCAATATTTGAATTTGATGGTAAATGCATCAAGGCCTTACAAATTTTTAAGGAGAAATTGATCTCCACAACCATCATGATAGCTCCGAATTGGGAGGAGAAGATTGAGTTGATGTGTGACGCAAGTGATTATGCTGTGGGATTAGTCTTGGGACAGTGGCTGGATCACACTTTTAGACCGATCTACTATGCCAGCCACAGATTAAATGAAGCACAACTAAACTATACCACCACAGAGAAGGAGATGTTAGCTGTCTTATTTTATTTTGACAGATTCCACTCCTACTTGGTGCTTTCCAAAGTAGTGGTTTACATGGATCATGCCGCATTGAAGTATTTATTGAACAAGAAGGATGTTAAACCATAGCTCATCCGTTGGGTGCTTCTCTTGCAGTAATTTGACTTGGAAATAAAAGACAAGAAGGGAAGTGAGAATGTGGTGGCTGACCACTTATCCCGGATGGAGATACCACACTTGGAAAGGGAAGCAGACCGGGAAATAATCAAGGATTTTCCCGATGAGCAGTTATTTTATGTTGAAGTCCCACCTCGGCCATTGTTTTCTGATTTTTCCAACTACTTAGCGACAAGAGTCATCCACCCGGACTTCTCATTTCATCAAAAGAAGCGATTTTTTATGGATGTGAAATGCTATTTCTAGGAAGACCCTTACTGTTCCACTCATGTGGCGATGGAATCATCCGTTGTTGCATCCCAGAGGAAGAAATTCAATGTTTCCTAGAGTTCTGTCACTCTTCCCCTATAGGAGGGCATCATGGAATAGATCGCATAGTCTCCAATGTTTTACAAACCAGTTACTTCTGTCTGACCATGCATAGGGATACACATCATTTCATTTCATGCTGTGATCGATGCCAGTGGACAGTGAATGTTGGCCATCGATATGAGATGCCACAACACTCGATCCTCGAAGTGGAAGTTTTCGATGTATGGGGGATCAACTTCATGGGTCTGTTTCCCCAATCCCTTGGGAACACATACATCCTGGTATGTGTTGATTATTCATCTAAGTGGGTGGAAGCAGTGGCAAATACTCAAAATATAGCTCAGGTGGTTGTTTCTTTTCTGAAAAAGAATATATTCAATTGGTTTGGAACACCGTGGGTGTTGATCAACGATCACGATACTCACATTGATAGCACTCTTATGAGGAAACTTCTTGAAACGTATAGAGTCAAGTATAATCAAGGGATGCCCTACCACCCTCAATCTCGTGGTCAGGTGGAAGTGTCCAATCATGATCTGAAACACATACTTTAGGGGACAGTATACGCCTCAAGAAAATATTGGTCCATGAAGTTGAATGATGCTTTATGGGCTTACCAGACAGTGTTCAAGACACCCTTGGGCATGTCCATGTTTCGACTGATCTATGGAAAACCCTTCCACCTGCCTGTGGAGATGGAGCATAAGGAATATTGGGTAGTCAAGGCCCTCAATTTTGATCTCAAGGCAGTCGAAGAAAGGAGAAAATTTCAACTGACAAAACTAGATGAGATTAGGCAGGAGGCCTATGAGAATGAAGCCTTATATAAGGAGAAGGCAAAGGCGGTCCAGGACCGCATGATCTCCCGGATGACATTCCAGCCAGGAGACAAGGTTCTTCTTTTTAACTCTTGTCTTAAATTGTTTCCAGGAAAGTTAAAGTCCCGATGGTCGGGACCCTACACGGTGCTTAAGGTATTTTTCCATGGAGCGGTGGAAGTGGAAGACACAGATGGGCGAGCATTTAAAGTGAATGGACAATGCCTCAAAACATACTATAGCATGGATGAAAAGGTGGGCATTGTTTCCACCATGCAATTTGGGTAGCTCAAGGCCTAGGTAAGTCGAGCTCGAGACTTAAAATGCACCACTAACCGGGAGGTAACCCGACACTTTCAAAAAATTTCTTTCCCAATGTCATGATTATTTGAGTGTGATTAGGATTTCATGATAGTGTGATTTTATTTTCTTGTGTGTTTTAGATAAAATTATCACTCCAAGTCGGAGTGTCATATGAATTTTTTCAATGAAAGTCTTACTCCTTAAATGGAAAATCTCAACATTTGTTTTCTAATAAAAAGGGGAAAAAATTGTACTAAAAAGGGTGTGTTTTCATTTTCAAATGGGGAAAGTGCTTCACATAGAACAAACCGCATGGTTTGCGCACGGTTTACCAAACCATGCACTAACCATGACCATTAAGCTCTCATATAAAGTGGCCTCCGTATAGTTGGCACACGATTTACCAAAACGTGCACCCAAATCGTGCGACCACTTAACACCTAAATTTTTTATAAAAATCAGGATTTCCCCTCCCTCTCCCCTTTCCGTGCGCGACCCCCTCTCCATGCTCCAACCCCTGCGGAACCCCCTCCCCTATCCTCTCCTCTTCTTCCTCTCCTCCACCATGTTCCCACCAAGGAACCTCCACCAAAGGTTTGTTTTCTCCTCTCTCTTATTTCCTTTATCCATTTCTCCTATTTTCCTTCCTATTTTCCTTTCTCTTCTCCCTAGGGATTTGCCAATAAACTCTCCACCTTCAATTTTTATTTTCTTTTCATCTTCCTAGTTCATGGACATTCACCTTCCATATTTTCTTTTGATTTTCCAAGTATTTTCCATTACACACAAATGATCAACTGATTTTCAATGAATGTGTGCTTTCCAAACCTAATATTTTCAAATTGGGATTTTCCATAGGGTATGTATGCATTCATTTTAGAATTTCATATGTCTATCTTTACATTTTGTGATTGTGTTCCTATTATACTGTTGTTCTTTACTATAGGTTCCCCACATCCCAAAAACCCTACAACCCTAACCTCAATGTCCACATCCAAACGCGCCCGGGCCTCCGGCTCCCTGTCTGCCCATGGCCCTCAACACAAACTTGACAAAAAGGAAGAAGTGATGAGGTTTCGTACCTTATCCAACTTTGATGTTAGCCCTCACCATGAGTTCAGCCTGGAACGCCTTGAAGATTTGGGAATCAATGACGAGCTTCAAACGTACCTTGCCCAGGGCAGTATGACTGGTGCTTTGAGCATGCACCGACCAATATACAAGGAAATGGTCTTGGAATTTGGGGCCACATTTCAATGTCGGGAGAACTAAAATAAAACTCTTGAGTGTTTTAAAGTAGATACCGCAGAAGATGTCACCTTCTAGTTAATGAAACACCGAAATAGCTTCAAACTGGGTGAATTCGCAGTTCTAACAGGCATTTATGACAAGGATTACGTCCAGAGTGAAAAATACCTTCTCGATCCTTTGGAATGGAATCCCAAACCGACCAGAATCTTCTGGGCCACTATTGCTGCTGGTGGCCCATATCTGCCTCAGAGTGCCGAGGCCTCCAAATTCTGAAACCCCATCCATCAGGTCTTGCATCGACTTGTTACTGCATGATTTACGGCCCAGTCGGACAGACAGGGCATGATGAGTACAAAGGATCAGTTGCCTGTGGAGTCCATGGTGATGGGCAACACCGTCAACCTAGACTACATCTTTTCTCAGTACCTACACCAGATGTTCGCCAAGGCCAAGGGCGGCGTCTTTGGTGGTCACTACATTACACTTTTGGAGGATAGGTTGCACCTACGATATGACGCGATAGAGTTTGTGGAACTGCCACCCGCCCTTTATTTTGATATCACCATGCTCCGCCGCATGAGGATGATGGACCCAAACAGCGTGTAACCCCATCTGCTTGTAGGACCAAGGGATTCCCCAGTTGTACCAGTCAATGAGGGCCAGGAAGAAGATGAGGACCCCGCTGAGCCTACTGCTTCACATCACTCTCCATCCCAGGGGCCTCATCAGTCTCCTGCAACTGCCTCTCATCCATCCGGGTAGCCCCCATTTTATCCACCGTATCCATTTTTCCCAGCCTTGCAAGGAACCCCTTACACTGAACCTGACCTCTACTAGAGGTGGCTGCAGGATCAGTATTCAATGTTCCATTGGCAGTTGTAACAGACGAGAATAGAGGTAGCGGGCTTCAATCTTGCCAATCTTCGGCCGCCTACCTTATATGATGTTGTTCCCCACCATCCCCCATCATACTAAATGTCAGGTTACGACACTTCTATGGGTGGAGCATCCACTACATCAGTCCCTACCGACCCTGTGGACCCTCCCCCACCTTCCACTAACCTGACCTGGGATGTAGCTGCACATGACTACTTTTTTACTCTCCCTGCCCCCTGACCAGATGTTTTTTCTTTTCATCCTTTATTTTGTGTTGTGCCTGTATTACCTGACTTGAACTTTCTTCCTATGGTGTGAGGCTTTCACTTTTTATGGTGTGATAATGTGTTGGGATTTCTTTCCTACTGCTGGTACGGTTTTGTTTTCTATCTTCACTGGTATGGTTCATTTTTCCAACATGTGTTTCATCTGTTCCATGCCAGCCATTTTTCCTTTCATTGGGCTCTCACACATCATCTTCATTTCCCACGTCACATGTTTCAGGAGATTTTACACTTTTAAACTTTTTTATTTTTCTCTGCACTCCCTTGTTATGCTGCCACATGCCCACCCTTCTCTATGTTATTACCTTCATGGGGGACCGTGCTCGGTTTTATGTGTGGGGGAGGGAACCCTTAATTAGCACCCCATTTTGGTTGATTGATTCCCCAATTACACTTGGGTAGAATATTTTCTATGGTGTGTCTAAAGGGCTGTTAGAGTTGTAATGGGTTTATACCACTTAGTTAAAACTGAATTTTGGAAATTATCTCTGAAAATGGCTCATTTGTCCGGATTGTTTAACCTGTTTTGGGATGTGAATAAACTCTATAATATTGGAAAGGATCATTTATCCAATCATTTAGAATAAAATTCTATTTAAAGATGATTTTTGTGATGGAGTAATTCAAATTGAGAAACCCCTTAAAATGGAAGTCAAATTATGCATAAAGAGATATGAGGTTTTAGGAATTGTTGTTGCCTCACTAGTGGCTATTGTGCGGTCTTAATTCAATGAACTCTTAACTAGCTCAAAAAAATTCGTCATGTATTGACATGAGAATATTGGGAAACATTCAGTGCTATTATCTCACACCTTTACAAAAAAATTATTTTGAGATATGAAAAGGCATGCCTAATATTTTTGATGACCTTTAATCATGTTCCAAAATGAAAGCCAATGAGGGCGTGTGACATATAAAAGTAATAGCCCACCAATTGGAGACGATGAAACCTGGACATAGCTAATCTGAGTGTATAACTAGATGAAAATGGAGGTAGGAACTCTCTTTGAATGTAGAAGGGCAAAGTCACTTTTAAGTAACAATTGGTTTCTGAATGAATGATTAAATGTTTTGGATTAAGATTACTTTGTTTTCTAACTTCATTGACTTGGGAAGCCATGAGGTTTGAATGTTGTAATTTTTATTGATAATTAGTTCAAAATTCATATTCACCTAAATGGTATAATCTGTGATATTTCTACCTGTCTCATTAGTGACACCTTCATCATGATTGTTATGCTTTTGTTTGAGGACAAACAATTGATCAAGTGTGGGGGATTTTGATGAACTGCTGTGCATAAGGAATTTCCACCTGGTTTAACATCTATAAATTTGTTTTGTGGATGTTTTTTATTTGATTTTCACAAAGAGAATGTTTCTTGATAGGTTCTTAGACCATTAAAGGATAAAGAATGGAATCTTTGAAGTTTGGATATTCAGAATGGAATTGGAGGCGTAAGGACCCTTTCCCCTCTAATGATGCTGTATGGGAGATTTTCAGATCAAATACTTGACGTGAAGGACGGAGAACAATGGAATTTAAATGTCCAAGAGGACCCACACAATTTCCACACGGTTTTCCCAAACAATGTGCAAACCGTGTGGGAGGGAATTACCCTTACAGAAGGGTCCGCACGATTTCCACACTGTTTACAAGTGGTGCGGGCCCTGCAGACTAAACCGTGCAGCTCAAACAATTTTGTACAGCAGCTACGGCACGGTTTGGGCATGGTTTGCCAAACCGTGCACCCAAATGGTGCGGCTGAAGAATCCAAGGCAGTAGCCTCCACACGGTTTGCGTACAGTTTACCAAACCGTGCACCTAAACCGTGCACCCCACTTCAGCTTTTGCTTTTTTTGCTTTACCCCATTCCACCAACTCCTTGACTCAGGTTTTCCTTTGAGACTTACCTTTTGAAAACTGTAAAAAGGACCTTTTTGGACCTGGAAGACCCTGGAGACTTGAAAAATGAAGGGGGATTTTTCAATAGGGTGGAGGGAGAGTTCTGAAAACTTGTTTTTAGTTCTGGTATGTTTTATTCTTATGTTTTCTTGTTCAGTTTTATGGTAATGAACTCCTTAAAGTTTAATAGTAAGTATTCTACCTCTTTGATTATGATTATCTAAAACCCCATTTGTGTTGGGGTTGGGAGAAATGCGGGTTTGCTAGAATCCTTCCCCTTATCATTGTATTTTTTCGTACATCTCATCTAATTCTTCCAACATTTCTATTTTCAATTTTGCTGGAAACCTCCATGTCAGATCAAGAATGGAGTTTCCAGGGATCGTTGGGAGAAATATGCTGAGAATATCAATGACCATTGGATATTCTTGTCGTTTCTAGAGGGTGGATCTTAATGAAAAGTTAGTAGAAATCAATTGTGGGAAGGAGGAATTGATTTCTACCGACTAGATCGGAACTTGCCGGAACAAGGAAGTTCCGAAACATATGAAACCCAGAAATTTGGGTTATTATGAACAACACAACATGATAGGGATTAAGGTTCTAGTCCCACATGAATATCCTGCCCCGACACATCTTTATCATCATTCAATAAAATTTGGTTTCAAACAATTTCAGTTTTAATGTAATCAATGGTGAATTAGATAAGTTTTAGTAACAAGTCATTGTTTTTAATATCTGAATAATGAACCACAATCCAAATGTATCTAAATTGAACATCTTCACCGAATAACTCCGGTTCATTAAACATAAACACCAACTTCATTTCCCTGTGGACCGACCCCGTACTTTCCTACTATACTAGTCCTAGTTAGAGAATTTAATTTGACTAAAGGAATAACAATAAAAAAACTGAACAACTTGGTAAAAATTTTGCGCCATTACCGGGGAGCACGATGGTTTTTTATGTTAATTGAATTTAAATTATTTTGTGAAAATAAAAATAAAAAATCTCCTAAAATTGTTTTCTTTATCTTATTTCTGTTTTTCAACTTTGTTTCCCTTTTACGCTGGGTATTTTGATTGCATGTGTGTAGTCCATAGTACATGAGTAGTCAAGTCACTCGTTTCCAGGTTGCTAAGTCATCAGAGTTACACCCGATAGACCCGGAAATCGAACGAACGATGTCTAGGCGACGCCGTTCACTAATGGGCGATCACAACGCAGACGATCCCACAACGCATCAGGAGGACGAACCAGGGGCTGTCCAAGTTTTTGGAAAACCATTTGAAATTGAAGAGAATCCACCTAGGGGTGCAGATGAAGACCAGCAGTTTAACCCACCAGGAGTATATATGGAGTATCGGCAAAGAAATTAGCAGAGGCCACCGGCCCAATTTGTGTCGGGATTCGGTTAGCCACCGCCAAGGAAGTACATTCAACGGGACCAACCCCCATTTTTTCCTCCGGATCAACAGGCATATTACCAGCAAGGTCAAAAACAGTATGCTCCCCAGGCACCTCAAGAATCGGTGCCTCCACACTGAACTCTCATAGAGTATGGTCTTCCCTCCATTCAGGGAGTAAACATAGGAATAGTCAGACCACTGGTGCAAGCTCGACATTTTGAAATAAAGCCATCCATCATGGAATTAATTCAGAACATAGTACAGTTTTGTGGTTTACCAAGTGAAGACCACAATTCTCACCTCTCTAACTTCATTGAGATTTTTGACACCTTTCGATATCATGGGGTCTCTGAAGATGCCATCCGCTTAAGGCTGTTTCCATTTTCTTTAAGGGACAAGGTGAAAGATTTGATTAAGGGATTGACTCAGCGATCCATTTTAACATGGGAGGCGTTGCCTTAGGCATTTCTATCCAAATATTTCCCTCTATCAAAGATAGTCACATTGAGAAATAAAATCCATAATTTCATCCAGCATGACTCAGAATCATTGTACGAGTCATGGGAGCGATTTACAGAATTGCTCCGGAAGTGACCACACCACGGATTTCCCTTATGGTTGAAATTCCAAACTTTATATGGTGTTCTAACCACAAACACCATGTCTGTGGTTGACGCAGTGGCCGGAGGAACAGTTATGAGAAAGTCACCAGAAGAATTGTTTGAATTATTGGAGGATATGTCAGCTAACAGTTTTCAGTGGCACTCGGAAAGAGGTACGCAGAAAAGGTTCATGAACAATATAGATTCCCCCACCATGCTCGCGGCTCAACATGATGCCGTCACCAAGAAGATTGATGCTTTGAATCTAAAGAATCCTTCTCCAGTTCAAGCCATCGGTTCACCAGCATGTGGTGATTGTGGAGATAACCATGCAATGGGAGAGTGCCCAGGTGCCAATGCAGGGGCCTCAACAAGGGAGGTAAATTACGTTGCATAGAACAGAGGACAAAGTATCTACCCTCAATATCAGAACCAGTGGTGTTAGGAAAATCAAAATCATGGTTTGGGGAAGCAACAACAAAATCCTCAACCCCGACCACAATGACCACCAAGTTATGGGCAACAACAATATCAAAATCAGTACATGAGGCAGCAGCAGGGCATGTATCATTAGCAAGGGTATCAAAACCCTCGTCCTGCTCCATAGTTTAGACAGCCAGCTCCACCGTAAGCCAACCAAAAACCTCATCAGGAACCTCTTTCAAGGTTGGAGGAGATGATGTCTAAGATCATAACAACTGCTGAGACAAGGTTTCAGAATCAAGAGGCATCAATCTGAGGCCTTGAGAATCAGATTGGGCAGCTGGCCAATCAGCTGTCCCCAAAGCAGACCGACACACTACTGGGCAACACAGAAAGAAATTTGAGGGAGGAGGCTAATGCAGTTACTCTACTAAGTGGGAAGGACCTGATTCCAAATGTTACAATGAGAAAGGTTTCCCCAACACCGAAGCAGTTCATGTCCTCAAATGAAGAAGTTGAAGCTGGGGAAACTTACTCCACAAATGAGGAAGATTAATAACCATTAGTCCCCTAGGGAAATGGTAAAGATGAGATCAAAGCATTCGAACCACCCTTGCCATTCCCTGCAAGAATTAATTAAAGGAAGTTGGACCAGCAGTTCATTAAATTCATGAATATCTTTCAGAAACTCCAAATTAATATTCCCGTTGCCGAGGCCTTAATTCAAAGGCCCAATTATACAAATTTTATGAAATAAATTCCATTCAATAAAAGGAAAATAGAATATTTGGGAACCATTCCCCTTACTAAGGAATGTTCGACTGTTGTAAAACATACTCTTCCACCAAAGCTCCATGACCCGAGAAGTTTCACTATCCTTTGTACTATTGGGCCTTGGGTGTTTGGTAAAGATCATTGCGACTTGGGTGAAAGTGTCAATCTAATGCCCTTAGGGGTATTTAAGAAGTTAGGATTGAATGATCTAAAGCCAACCTGAGTGGAACTTCAACTTGTCGATCATTCTATTAAATACCCCAAGGGGTTTTTGGAAGATGTGTTGGTGAAAGTGGGTAAGTTGATTCTACCAGCAGATTTTATCATCTTGAATATAGAAGAAGGCCTAGAGGCATCCTTAATTCTGGTAAGACCTTTTCTCTCTACCAGGAAGGTTTTAATTGATGTCCACCAAGGGGAGTTAATCTTCCGTGTTGGTGATGAAAAGGTATCCTATAATGTCCTAAAGGCAGTCAACCAAGTTTCACTAATGGAGCATGAAGATTGTTGTGCTTTGAAAATAATGGCTGAGCATTACGGCCTAGAAGATGGTGATATGCAATCTTATCCATACAGTAAAGAATATGTTCTGGAGGATGACAACCTTGAAGAGACCTGGGAGGAAGTAAGCTTGATTGAAGGCCAAGGCAGCCACTATTGGCAAAGGTCAATTGTCCCTAATTTGTTAGAGCGACCAGAGGTTGAACCTATTGTAACATCTATTTTCAAGGCTCCTCAACTCGAGTTATAACCTCTCCCTTCCTCCCTGAAGTATTGTTATTTGGGAGAGAAACATACCTAGACGGTGATCCTCAACTCATCACTCTCACAGGATCAAGAGGATGCTCTTTTTCGAGTCCTCAGAAGGCAGAAACATGCCATCGGTTGGACAGTTGCTGATATCAAGGGTATAAGACAAACTATTTGTACTCACAAAGTGCTTATTGAAAAAGGGGAAAGAGCATCTCGCCAACCATAGAGGAGACTGAACCCCCTGATGAAAGAAGTGTTCAAAAAGGAATTAATAAAACTTCTTGATGCTGGTATAATTTACCCAATTTCTGATAGCCCGTGGGTGAGTCCTATCCAAGTGGTACCCAAGAAAGGATGCATCACGTTGGTCAAAAATTAAAATAATGAGCTCATACCAACCCGGACAGTAATGGGATGGATGGTATGTGTCGACTATCGGATGTTAAATGACGCAACAAGAAAAGACCATTTCCCCCTCCCATTTATGGATAAGATGCTTTAACGATTGGTGGGTCATGAATTCTATTACTTCTTAGACGGTAATTTAGGTTATAACTAGATTTCAATTGCTCTGGAAGATCTGGAAAAGAGCACCTTCACAAGCCCGTATGGCATATTTGCCTACCGCCGTATGTCATTTGAGATGTGCAACGCTCCAGCCACCTTTTAGAGGTTAATGCTACCAATCTTCCACGAAATGGAAGAATAAATTCTTGAGGATTTCATGGATGACTTCTTAGTATACGGGAAGTCATTTAATACTTGTATGACGAATTTGGAGTTGGTTCTTAAGCAGTGTGAGCACACAAATTTGGTATTAAATTTGGAGAAGTTCCATTTTATGGTTCAACATGGCATTATGTTAGGCCATCAGATTTAGTGCAAGGAAATCAAGTGGATCCAGCCATAATAGAAGTGATCTCACGATGTCCTATTCCTACATCTATCCGAGCAATTTAGAGCTTTTTGGGGCACACAGGTTTCTAAAAAAGATTTGTCCGGGATTATTCCAGGATTTCTCATCCTTTGACTAATCTAAATTCTAAAGGTGCAATATTTAAATTTTATGGTAAATGCATCAAGGACTTCCAAATTTTTAAGGAGAAATTGATCGCCACACCCATCATGATAGCTCCGAATTGGGAGGAGAAGTTTGAGTTGATGTGTGACTCAAGTGATTATGTTGTGGGAGCAGTCCTGGGACAGAGGCTGGATCACACTTTTAGACCGATCTACTATGCCAACCACACATTAAATGAAGCACAACTAAACTATACCACCACAGAGAAGGAGATGTTAGCTGTCGTATTTTATTTTGACAGATTCTGCTCCTACTTGGTGCTTTCCAAAGTAGTGGTTTACATGGATCATGCCGCATTGAAGTATTTATTGAACAAGAAGGATGCTAAACCATGGCTCATCCGTTGGGTGCTTCTCTTGCAGTAATTTGACTTGTAAATAAAAGACAAGAAGGGCAGTGAGAATGTGGTGGCTGACCACCTCTCCCAGATGGAGATACCACACTTGGAATGGGAAGCAAACAGGGAAATAAACAATGATTTTCCCGATGAGCAGTTATTTTCTTTTGAAGTCCCACCTCGGCCATGGTTTTCTGATTTTTCCAACTACATAGCGACATGAGTCAGCCACCCAGACATCTCATTTCATCAAAAGAAGCGATTTTTGTTGGATGTGAAATACTATTTCTAGGAAGACCCTTACTGTTACACTCATGTGGTGATGGAATCATCCGCTGTTGCATCCCAGAGGAATAAATTCAAAGTGTCCTAGAGTTATGTCACTCTTCCCATACGGGAAGGGAATCATGGACCGGATCGCACAGTCGCCAATGTTTTACAATCCAGTTACTTCTGTCTGACCATGCATAGGGATACACATCATTTCATTTCATGCTGTGATCGATGCCAGAGGACAGGGAATGTTGGCCGTCGAGCTGAGATGCCGCAACACTCGATCCTCGATGTGGAAATTTTTGATGTATGGGGGATCGACTTCATGGGTCTGTTTCCCCCATCCCTTGGGAACAAATACATCCTATTAAGTGTTGATTTTGCATCTAAGTGGGTGGAAGCGGTAGAAAATACTCAAAATGTAGCTCAGGTGGTTGTTTCTTTTCTGAAAAAGAATATATTCAATTGGTTTGGAACACCGCGGGTGTTGATCAGCGATCACAATACTCACTTTGATAACACTCTTATGAGGAAAGTGCTTGAAACGCATGGAGTCAAGTATAATCAAGTGACGCCCTACCACCCTCAATCTAGTGGTTAGGTGGAAGTGTCCAATCGTGATCTGAAACACATACTTGAGGGGACGGTATGCGCCTAAAGAAAATATTGGTCCAAGAAGTTGAATGATGCTTTATGGGCTTACCAGATAGTGTTCAAGACACCCTTGGGCATGTCCCTGTTTCGACTAATCTATGGAAAACCCTTCCACCTGCCTATGGAGATGGAGCATAAGGAATATTGGGCAGTCAAGGCCCTCAATTTTGATCTCAAGGAAGTCGAGGAAAGGAGAAAATTTAAACTCACGGAACTAAATGAGATTAGGCGGGAGGCCTATGAGAATGCAGCCTTATATAAAGAGAAGGCAATGGCAGTCCAGGACCACATGATCTCCTGGAAGACTTTCCAGCCAGGCGACAAGGTTCTTCTTTTTAACTCCCGTCTTAAATTGTTTCCAGGAAAGTTAATGTCCCGATGGTCGGGACCCTACATGGTGCTTACGGTCTTCTACCATGGAGTAGTGGAAGTGGCGGACACAGATGGGAAAGCATTTAATGTGAATGGACAGTGCCTCAAAACATACTATAACATGGATGACAAGGTGGGCATCATTTCCACCATGCAATTTGGGTAGCTCAAGGCCTAGGTAAGTCGAGCTCGAGACTTAAAACGAAGCACTGACCGGGAGGTAACCCGACACTTTAAAAAAATTTCTTCCCCAATGTCATTATTTTCTGAGTGTGCTTAGGATTGCATGATAGTGTGATTTTATTTTCATGTGTGTTTTAGATAAAATTCTCACTCCAACTCAGAGTGTCATATGAATTTTTTCAATTCATGTATTATTCATTAAATGGAAAATCTCAACATTTATTTTCTAATAAAAAAGAAGAAAAAAATTGTACTAAAAAGGGTGTGTTTTCATTTTCAAATGGGGAAAGTGCTTCACATAAAACGAACCACATAGTTTGCGCACTGTTTACCAAACCGTGCACTAACCATGCCCATTAAGCTCTCATAGACAGTGGCCTCCGTACAGTTGGCACATGATTTACCAAACCGTGCGCCCGAATCGTGCGGCCACTTTACACCTAAAATTTTTATAAAAATCAGGATTTCCCCTCCCTCTCCCCTTTCCGTGCGCGACCCCCTCTCCATGATCCAACCGTGCGGAACCCCCTCCCCTATCCTCTCCTCTTCTTCTTCTCCTCCACCATGTTCCTACCAAGGAACCTCCACCAAAGGTTTGTTTTCTCCTTCTCTCTTATTTCATTTCTCTATTTCTCCTGTTTTCTTTAATTTTTCCTTTCTCTTCTCCGTAGGGTTTGGCCAATAAACTCTCCACCTTCCATTTTTGTTTTCTTTTCATCTTCCTAGTTCTTGTCCATTAACCTTCCATATTTTCTTTTGATTTTCAAAGTATTTTCCCTTACACACAAATGATCAACTAATTTTCAATGAATGTGTGCTTTCCAAACCTAATATTTTCAAATTAGGATTTTTCATAGGGTATGTATGCATTCATTTTAGAATTTCATATTTCTCTCTTTACTTTTTGTGATTGTGTGCCTATTGTACTGTTGTTCTTTACTGTAGGCACCCCACATCCCAAAAACCCTACAACCCTACCCTCAATGTCCACATCCAAATGCGCCCGGGCCTCCGGATCCATGTCTGCCCATGGCCCTCAACTCAAACCTGCCAAAAAGGAAGAAGTTATGAGGTTTCGTACCTTATCCAAATGTGAAGTTAGCCCTCACGATGAGTTCAGCCTGGACCTCCTTGAAGATTTGGGAATCAATGACAAGATTCAAACGTACCTTTCTCGAGGCAATATGACTGGTGCTTTGAGCATGCACCAACCAATATTCAAGGAAATGGTCTTGGAATTTGGGGCCACATTTCAATGTCGGGATAACTACAATAAAACTGTTGAGGGTTTAAAAATAGATACTGCAGAAGATGTCACCTTCCAGTTAATGAACCACCGAAATAGCTTCAAACTGGGTGAATTCGCAGTTCTAACAGGCATTTATGACAAGGATTACGTCCAAAGCGACAAATACCTTCTTGCTCCTTTGGAATGGGATCCCGAACTGGCCAGAATCTTCTGGGCCACTATTGCCACTGGTGGCCCATATCTGCCTCAGAGTTCCGAGGCCTCCAAATTCCAAAACCCCATCCATCAGGTCCTCCATCGACTCATTACTGTGTGATTTACGGCCCGGTCGGACAGACAGGGCACAGTGAGTACAAAGGATTTGTTTCTTGTGGAGTCCATGGTAACGGGAAACACCGTCAACCTAGACTACATCTTTGCTCAGTACCTGCACCAGATGTTCGCCAAGGCCAATGGCGGCATCTTTGGTGGTCACTACATTACACTTTTGGAGGATAGGTTGCACCTAGGATATGACGCGATAGAGTTTGTGGAACAGCCACCCGCCCCTTATTTTGATATCACCATGCTCCGCCGCATGAGGATGATGGAACCAAACAACGTGTAACCCCATCTGCTTACAGGACCAAGGGATGCCCCAGTTGTACCAGTAAATGAGGGCCAGGAAGAAGATGAGGACCCCGCTGAGCCTACTGCTTCACATCACTCTCCATCCCAGGGGCCACATCAGTCTCCTACAGCTGCCTCTCATCCATCTTGGTAGCCCCCATTTTATCCGCCGTATCCATTTTACCCAGCCTTGCAAGGAAACCCTTACGCTGACCCTGACCTCTACTGGAGGTGGCAGTAGGATCAGTATTCAATGTTCCATTGGCAGTTGGAATGGATGAGAATGGAGGTAGCGGGCTTGAATCTTTCCGATCTTCGGCAGCCTACCTTATATGAAGTTGTGCCCCACCAACACCCATCATACTACATGTCATGTGCTGGAACTTCTACGGGTGGAGCATCGACTGCCTCAGTCCCTATCGACCCTGTGGACCCTCCCCCACATTCCACTGACCTAACCTGGGATGCAGCTGCACATGACTACTTTTTTACCCACCCTGACCCCTGACCAGATGTTTTTCCTGTTCTTCCTTTATTCTGTGTTGTGACTGTATTACTTGACTTGAACTTTCTTCTTGTGGTGTGATGCCTTCACTTTTTATGGTGTGATAATGTGTTGGGATTTCTTTCCTACTGCTGGTACTGTTTTGTTTTCTAGCTTCACTTGTATGGTTCATTTTTCCAGCAGGTGTTTCATCTGTTCCATGCTAGCCATTTTTCCTTTCATCGGGATCTCACACATCATCTTCATTTCCCACGTCACATGTTTCAGGGGAGTTTACACTTTTCAACTTTTTTATTTTTTTCTGCCCTCCCTTGTCATGCTGCCACATGCCCACCCTTCTCTACATTATTACCTTCACGGGGGGACCATGCTCAGTTTTATGTGTGGGGGAGGGCACCCTTAATTAGCACCCCATGTTGGTTGATTGATTCCCCAATTTCACTCGGGTAGAATATTTTCTACGGTGTGTCTAAAGGGATGTTATAGATGTAATGGGTTTATACCACATAGTTAAAACTGAATTTTGGAAATTATCTCTAAAAATGGCTCATTTGTCCAGATTGTTTAACCTGTTTTGTGATGTGAATAAACTCTGTAATATTGAAAAGGATCATTTAGCCAATCATTTAGAAAAAAAATCTATTTAAAGAAGATTTTTGTGATGGAGTAATTGAAATTGAGAAACCCCGTAAAATGGAAGTCAAATTGTGCATAAAGAGAGGTGAGGTTTTAGGAATTGTTGTTGCCGCACTAGTGGCTATTGCGCGGTCTTAATTCCATGAACTCTTGAATTGCTCAAAAAAATTCGTCATGTATTGACATGAGAATATTGGGAAAAATTCACAGCTATTATCTCACACCTTTACAGAAAAATTTATTTTGAGATATGAAAAGGCATGCCCAATATTTTTGATGACCTTTAATCATGTTCCAAAATGCAAGCCAATGAGGGCGTGTGAAATATAAAAGCAATATCCCACCAATTGGAGATGACGAAACCTGGACTTATATTATCTGAGTGTATAACTAGATGAAAATGGAGGTAGGAACTCTCTTTGAAAGTAGAAGGGGAAAGTCACTTTTAAGCAACAATTTTTTTCTGAATGAATAATTAACTTTTTTAGATTAAGATTACTTTGTTGGCTAACTTCATTGACTTGCGAAGCCATTAGGTTTTAATGTTGTAATTTTTATTGATAATTAGTTCAAAATTTATATTCACTTAAATGGTATAATCTGTGATATTTCTACCTGTCTCATTAGTGACACCTTCGTCATGATTGTTATGCTTTTGTTTGAGGACAAAAAACTGATCAAGTGTGGAGGATTTTGATGAACTGCTGTGCATATGGAATTTCCACCTGGTTTAACATCTATAAATTGGTTTTGTGGATGGTTTTTATTTTATTTTCACAAAGAGAATGTTTCTTTATAGGTTCTTCGACCATTAAAGGATAAAGCATGGAATCTTTGATGTTTGGAGATTCAGAATTGAATTGGAGGCGTAAAGACCCTTTTCCCTCTAATGATGCTGGATGGGAGATTTTCATATCAAATACTTGACATGAAGGACGGAGAACAATGGAATTTCAAAGTCCAAGATGACCCACACAGTTGCCACACGGTTTTCCCAAACCATGTGCAAACCGTGTGGGAAGGAATTACCCTTAAAGAAGGGTCCGCACGATTTCCACACAGTTTACAAGTGGTGCGGGCCCTGCAGACTAAACCATGCAGCTCAAACTATTCTGTACAGTAGCTACGGTACGGTTTGGGCATGGTTTTCCAAACCGTGCGCCCAAATGGTGTGGCTGAAGAATCCAAGGTAGTAGCCTCCACATGGTTTGCGTACAGTTTACCAAACCGTGCACATAAACCGTGCACCCCACTTCAGCTTTTTCCTTTTTTCTTTACCCCATTCCATCAACTCCTTGACTCAGATTTTCCTTTGAGTCTTACCTTTTGAAAACTGTAAAAAGGCCCTGGAAGACCCTAGAGACTTGAAAAAGGAAGGGGGATTTTTCAATAGGGTGGAGGGAGAGTTCTAAAAACTTGTTTTTAGTTCTGGTATGTTTTATTCTTATGTTTTCTTGTTCAGTTTTATGGTAATGAACTCCTTAAAGTTTACTAGTAAGTTTTCTACCTCTTTGATTATGAGTAGCTAAAACCCCATTTGTGTTGGGGCTGTGAGAAATAGGGTTTCTCTAGAATCCTTCCCCTTATCATTGTATTTGTTCGTAACCTCTCATCTAATTCTTCCAACATTTTTATTTTCAATTTTGCTGGAAACCTCCATGTCGGATCAAGAATGGAGTTTCCAGGGATCGTTGGGTGAAATATGCTGAGAATATCCATGACCATTGGATATTCATGTCGTTTCTAGAGGGTTGATATTAACGAGAAGTTAGTAGAAATCAATTTCCATACCAAGGAATTTATTTCTACTGACTTGATCCAAACTTGCCGGACCAAGGAAGTTCTGACACAGATGAAACCCAGAAATTTGGGATATTATGAATAACAAAACATGATAGGGATTAAGGTTCTAGTCCCACATGAATATCTAGCCCCGACACATCTTTATCATCATTCAGTAAAATTTGGTATTAAAAAATTTTCGTTTTAATGTAATCAATAGTGAAATAGATATATTTCAGTAACAAGTCATTTTTTTAATATCTGAATCATGAACTACCAACCAAAAATATTTAAATTGAGCATCTTCATCGAATAACTCTTGTTCATTAAACATAAACACCATCTTCATTTCCTAGTGGACCGACTCCGTACTTTGCTACTATACTAGTCCAAGTTAGGGAATTTAATTTGACTGATGGAATAACAATAGAAACACTGAACAGCTCGTTCACCTGTTAAATTTTTTTAAAGTATAATTGGATGATGTTATTATAATTTATTCAAATTTTTATTATTGGGTGTAATTTCATATTGAAATATGATATAAAAACATGTAAATAATTTAATAGTTTTTAGTTTTAAGAAACTCATTTTTTCATATTAACAATGGGAATTAATTTTAAATTACTTACTTCATTTTTTTAATTTGTAATTTGAAAAAAAGGATAAAATAATTTGATTCAAATGGTCCAAACTTTTTAAATAGGTCCCTTTTATTTTTTGACATTATGAATATTAACATTAGTAATTATTTTTATTTAGCATAGTTAAAGTGTAAATCTGGTATATAAGAGTAAATATAATTCTATAATAAAATAAAACTACCCTAAAATGTGTAATAATAATATTGGAAGACATATGGCCAACCAAGAAACCCATGAGATGAAAATTTAGCACTTGGAATCCACATGGGTGAGATTATGACACATATAACTATTAATTTAATGTAAAGGAAAATTTATTATAAACTTGAAACTTCTTATTAATCCAAATTTAATATGGGTTTATATAAGTTATATCCTTTACAATAAATAGTAACTAGAAATATAAATAATTTCTTATATCATGGTATTTTATTTATAATTTTTATATGTTAAATAATTAAATTTAATTTTGACACAATGACGCTGCAATGATTTCCTTATTATAGAAGGAATCAAATTAATGATCTTATAAATAGTAAGAAAAATATTGTATGAAATAATTTATGTCAAAAAAATATTATAAGAGAATATAACATGTTATAAGACTATTAAATTGTTAAGTTTGAAGTTGTCTCACGGTTTTAATTTTATTTAAATTCCCTAAAATGAATAGTGTAAAACATGACATAATTGTTGTTTTATAAAATTAGTAATTTATTAAACTATTAAAAAATTCTAAAAATATATTAAAATAAAAAATTGACTATAATGGGGTATAAAAGTTCATTAATTTTCCAATTAATGTAAATTGACCCCATATAAATAAAATTAATATCCTTTAACAATAAAAACGATATTACTGCAATTAAAATTAAAAGAGAATAATAAAGGGTAAACTGAAAAGATAAGGTTTAAAATGAACTCAATTCATGTCAAAAAATTATTGGATAAAAGGATTTATACCAATACATATTTTAAATTCTTCATATCTCATGTTGGATACTTTTTAATTGAAAATTAATTTATATTATTTGAAAAAAATTATAGTTTCCAGGGGTGTCTGTTTCTTCTATTATAACATGGTACACCCTATGCACTAATATTCACATTTCAAGAACCATTTTTTTGGGACAATTCCTTTCTAAAAATATTCCTAGAATCCCAACCCTCATCCTAGAAGCCTCATGTAGGGAATAAATCCTCCCAAGGAAACCTTTTGGTATAAACCCAATGAATTTACCTATTTAAGAGGTAACACCTTCTCCCATGATTTTTTTGTTTCATTTCCGTTCTCCACTACCTAAAATTTTATTATTCATTGGTTACATAAAAAAATAGTATAATAAATATATAATGATTTTTTAATTATATGTTTTTGATCAACACTTACTCACAACTCCATTTAATGGGTAATGAACATATTGTTTCTGTATATGGCGAACTACTGCCTTAGGAAATAATGAATGTTTAATTTTTCCCTACCACAAATCATGCTGAACATTATAATGGAAAATATTTTACTTGAGATATATATTATATTTAGTTTTTCACTATGCCTCTGCATTTTTTTTATAAAATACCTTTTTTCTTTCCATGTTTGTTTTAAATATGATAATTTCGTTTGAGGAAGTGTGGATTGCCGCCCCCTCAAAGTTATGTGACTCATTCTTGCCATACTTGGAAGGTATGAATGATAGTTTAATTAAACATATAAGACATAAATAAAATTTATATAACCAAGATATTATAATAAACATATCATTTGGTTATTATTATTTTAACATGACAAAAAATGGAAGTAGCGTTTATGCGTAGGTACGACATACTGTCTCCATGAATATTGCATTTAATTTATTATCTTAAAATATAATGGATATTATAAATACCTATATAATGGATATATATGATATTTAAATTAAGAATAATTTTCTGGAGATGATGGAATATGGACCACATGGACAATTTTCATCAAAACATGATCATTTTTGAATGAAGTACCAAATATAGAAAAAACATCCGATATGAATTCAAACAGAAATGTAATTTTTAAAACATAGTAATAAGCGATATTTAAATAATAATAAATATCAAAGTGGTTCTCATGAAATTCTAAATTTACCTATGTTTATTGTTCACAAACATCACAATTGTACTTGATGAGTCAGACTCAATGTAAGGGAACTTTTTAACCTAAGTTTCATTCCTTGGGTTGATATTCTACTTCTTGATTATGTCGTGATATGATTATATGAGAAATGAATTTTTATATATAATCTAGTATTTATACATTATTTATGTGTCTTGATAGTAAATACACATTATAAATATATTTTATTAAAAAAATTATCTTTGTAAGGGAAATCATAACCCAATCTGCATTCATTGAGTTAAATATCTATGTCAATGGTTTTGTTTTTTCCAGAATATGTGTAACTGTCCTATGATTTTTTACACTAAATATCCACTTATATCGGGTATATTTATATTTTTCACACATAATTATGTCATTTATTTTTACATAATCTAATGATACGATCATTTTATGGGAACATATTAACCCAATTTCCATTCTTTAGGTTGATCTTGTACTTCTTTATTACGTCATGCTGTGATTATATGAGAAATGAATTTTGATATCTTATCTATTATTTATAAATTATTTATGTGGATTTATATTTAATAAAGTTAATCAATCTATTTTATAAACAAAATAATATTGGTAAGAGTTATCTTAACTCAATTTCTATTTATTGAGTTAAACATTTATGTCATTATTTATGTTTTTATGATAATATGTTTGAATGACCTCTAATTTTTTATACTACGTATACACTTATATTTGTCACACGTAATTATGACATTGATTTATCCTCAATCTAATGATACAATCATTGAAAGGGGTTTCTAATCTCTATTTTATTTCCATGATATTTCCTTTATTCACCACTAATTTCTTATATGTTTTTTCTGTGTACTACCATTTGATATAAAATATCATGATTCGCTTTATATTCTTGGTTTTCAAGGATTAATTAAATGATTATTAATTTTTTATCGTATGAGTTGATTGATTAAAATATTTTAAAGGTCTTCATGTCAATCTACATTCATTAAGGAATATTTTGAAAATATACAACACCTTATTTTATATGGTGTATAACAAACCCATATGACTTTTAATTCAAATGGAATATTTTTTCTATGGACGATTTTACTAAAAATTAAAAAAGGGATGTTTTTAAAATTTTGGATGACAACGAATTCTCCACCACCATAACCATTATTATATATTTGGCATAATCTATGATATTTAATGTTATTTTAAAAGGAAAAAAACCCTTATTCCCTTTTTGGGTGTTTTGGTTTTGAAACTCTATTTGAAAGTGGATTTACTATTTATGTAAGAACCCGGTTAATCACTCAGGTATGGATCCTTCAATTTTTTGTCAAAACTTTTACTTTGGACCAAATATGGATGCCAATGGGGTTAGAAAAGGTCTCAAGTGTGTCTGGGGAATGTTTGGTTCCTGGAACCCATATTTTGGGAAGAAACAGGTATGGTTCACGGTTTAAAGTAAATTGTGTAAGAATTTAGAAATGTTTGGAAAACTATATGGATTGCGTTTTTTTCAAAAACATCAACCTCACACTCTTGGTGCATGGCTGTGGATCCTAACCGTGTGAGCACACCTTTTTTATAGGTACACTTGTATGGTTTTCATACATTTTGTAAAACTGTGTTGACAAACTGTGCACATGCTAAATTTTGTGTAAAATTCCAATTCTCCCCTTAATGATCTAATTATTCTCCCTCCTTCTTCCTTAAACTGAGTTTATTTAGGATTTACCTATTTCTATATTAATTTGGGGATTTTTGAAGAATTATCATTGGAATCATGATACCTCCTTCATTTGGAGACCAATTAAGCTTTCGTTCTGCACATTGGATGCACAACAGTATGTACTTTAGTCCTCTTGAGTTTTTCTCCTTATTTTTTTATCTCGATGGAGATAGTGTGGTATGATCATTTTTCTCTTTTTCTTATATATAATATTTTTTTAGGAAAACAAAGGTCTAATATTAGAGGAGAGTCATAGAACCCTAAGGTGGGTTGTATATAAGTTTTCCCTGAAGTTCATTGGTTTTTAATATTTTTGTGGGGATCACTGGTTTCAACAAGAGATATTTTATAAATTTACAGGTCATTATTATACTTGTTAGAATCATATGGTTGTGCTCTTGCCAATGATGTAATTAGTTGTTAGAGGTTACACCGAAACCTTAATACGCCCCTTGTCAGAGGTTATTCCATATTTGGGATTCAGTACTTTGACACATTTGAGCCACAATTCTTGTGTGCCTTCTCATTAACTTCATAAAATTGAACCTTCCTATAATAAATGGCTTGTTATTAATGATAATTGCATAATGGAATGTACCATTTCTGCTCACCGCTTAACCCGACTACTGTAAGTGATTCAAATTGAATATTAAATGTGAAATGTGGAATGAAAAGTATAATATATATATATATATAATATGGCCTTATCAAATTATATAGAGTAAGGTTAAATATCCATATCACCCCATTCCATATTGATTGAAGGTAGTTGAGTGAACCTCAATAATTGGATATGCCTTAATTGTTAATTAACACTTGATTAAACAATTTCAATGATACATGGCCTATCCAAACTAATGGAAGACAAGGCTTGAATTATGTTCCTTGTATTATGATCCTTGTATTACATTCTTACACCTTTTCTAGACTCATATACTATCGATTTAGCATTTTGGTATATCTATGTTACCTTGATTATTACTTTGGAACTCCCTCACTAGATATGATATTCAGGTTTCCTTGTTACGTCATGGGACCATCACTACTTATACTATCATGATGTGATGTCAGTTATTGATTTTCCTCACATGACCTTTTAATGTTTAATCTTAATTACATAATTAATGATCTGGTTACAAGTTTGAACACTATCATAGAGATGATGTAGGTACTTCTATACATAGTTATATTATACTACTTTATTTACTGTATATATGGATTCATGCACACAACTATATTCCATTACATGGTCAGATGGTATAGAAATTATTGTTGGTGGGCCACTGAGAATTATTTCAAACCATCTCCTGGTGCAATTTGGTACTTGGAGTAGATTACATGGTGGAAAGTGTTTATGATGGGATGCATACGACTTCAAAAACTAGATTGTATACTTGTTATGATGGAGCTAGATAGAAGATGAATGATCCAGATATCATAATTCTTGGGATAGTCTTTGATTTCCTATATATTTATGTGGAAAATATTACACATGTTTTCTTGTATCAGTGTTTTCTAGTTTTATAGTGACATGACATATCATCATTAGTTGTTATATTATTGAATATTGTTTCAGTTATGTAGTTATCGTTATCCCTTGATTATATATTCATATTATCTAATTCCACTATTTTTTATATTTCTTTCATTGTTTACTACTATCTATATCTTTGCACTGTACTACACTCTACTACTGAGGTCATAGTCTCCCCATAGACACACCCTAGGACCTTGTTTCCAGTTGACAACCTCTGGCATTCTAGGAGATGCGCTTGACGCCATGTGGCCCATAGGACTCGAGGCACCTGTTATGTGGTATCTAGGTCCAGGATGTCACAAAGTTTTATCAGAGTCTATTTTATTTTCATGCCTGACTATTTGGAGGCAATATATTGGAGATTAGGAATTCATTGGGACTTTTTCAAAAGTAGGGCTTGGGCATTGAGAACCCATGTTCGTGGTAAAATATAAGTTACCGAAAATGTAATTTTTGTTCTATATTTCCTATTACAATTGATATTATATCACCAATGGGTGACACAAATATTGTCTGGTGTCTTGGAATATTATTCTAATTTAGGATTAACTTCATCCTTAGATAGATGATATGAGGGAAAGGATCATTGCTATATGCATCATTATAGGAAACTGTAATTCACTTGTCATGCATATTTCCATGCCATATAGGTGTGTTTCACTACATTTAATTTCTTGATATGATTTTTATTATTGAGTGATGGAATGATAGTTTTCTTATACTTGGATTATTTTTTGTTGCAATTGAGTGATTTACTGTCTCAAATCATGAGGTGTATGGACCCTCATGGGTTGGGATGAGTAATTAACCAAGTCAATCCATTATAAAAAAATGGGTGAAATTCATGGAGATAGGGGTATGTGAACAGATTCATTAGAAATTACTATCCATTATAAGGGGAATAATGACTTTAAAATGAAATAGTTTCACATATTCATCCCAACATTTATTGTTTAAGAAAGGTAAAGGAGTGAACCTAATGACTTAATTAGATATGAAATTAAACTTATATATATGAAACTATAGATTCCTGGTCTTCTATATAGGTAGTTGGGGTAATTTATCTTTGGTAGTGAACAATAAATTATTTAAAATCCCTATGGAATGCAATATATCATATTAATGAATCTTTTATGTCACGTGCTAGGAATTTGTTGACAAATGCCTCCAAGTTTTCATAGGGTCATATGCTAGGAAGGTGGAGAAGACCGTACACCAAATGTTGTGGGCCTTGGGCCACAAGTCATTCCTATAAGAGTGCCACATGAGGAACCATATGTTGTACCATATCATATAATTCATTCCAATTTCCATGATAGTTTTATATGTACGATGTTGTCCATGATTGGTGCTCCACAGGTTTCAAGTACGATTGATGATATGACCCACAGGTTCCAACATCAGTATCCTCCTGCTTTATTAGTGGATGGCAGTTCATAGATTTCTGAGTCTTTTTCCAAGGACATCTTTTCTATCTTTGAGAATTTGGAAGTTCTTCCAGAGTGGAGATTCAAGGATTCTACATAAATTATTTGGTATTTGGCCCAGTGTTGGTGATATGTGCTTACCTAGGCTGATAGTCATCATGGTATTTTATGGGTTGATTTCTAAACTCCCTTATATGATTAATTCATTCATTAGGCACTGATAGCTGATAGATATAGAGATTTAACGCATATTGAGTTGGTTTGTAAGTCAGTTATGGAATATTCAGAACATTTCACTCATTTATGGAGCTTGTCACTAATCCTAGCCGATAATGAGATTTCATGTGCTAGATTCTTTGAGGATGGTCTCTAGTATTCCATTCGAGCATAGTTGAATGAAATTCACAATTTTTTTCTAAAATAGTTGATAAGGCCCTTATCAATGAGTGTAACTTGATAGACATCATGTGTACCATGTATAAATGATCAATTATACAATATTCTAGTAGTTCTTCCAATGGTTGTATACCTTCCCTTGAGGTTTCTCGTTAGGGAAGTGTTAATAAGAGTATCCAGTTTGATATCTTTTTGGTTTGTCATTTGTGTGGAAGACTGGGGCATTTTAATCCACAACGGGATAGAGACACTATCGAGTGAAAAGATTATGGCTGCATTGGTCATCTTTATCATTTCTGTAAGACCATTCAATGAGATTCGAGTGGAAAAGGATAAATATAATCACCACCTTCAGAAGAGAGTTATTTTGTGACACATCAAGTGGGGAGTTGGAATATCACTAGTAAGTATGCTCAAGGAGGAGTTTGTGGTCATGGTAGTCCGAACTCTGATCACCGGTAGCACTAATAGAGCAATCATGATCGTAGTAGTGAATATATTGAATAGGGATGTAGATTAGGTATGATTCATTATTTATAGATGATACTTGAGGATCGGGCTATGAGACCATCTACAGTACAAGGAATATTCCAGTATCCTACACTATTTTTCTCTAATTTTTTGATATAGGTGCATCAAAATCATTTATTTATTGTTTTATTGTGGAATGTCTCATACTAGAGTTGTAGTATCACTATAGTGTAATGACCCTCAATACACCAGTGAGAATATGGACATAGGGAATACACCAATGCTGGGACCATCCCCTTAATGTTGGAAGTTACCCTTTCTTGAGGATTCTCATTTTTATTGAGATGGCATGCTTTGATGTCATTCTCAAGATGGACTGGTTAGTCCACTATTAGTCCTTTGTAAAGTACTATCATCATAGGGTCTATTTTACATCACTATAAGGAATCTATAATCTTTTTAAAGGTGAGTGGGTTGTCCAACATGGGGGAGCTTGACCGAAGCATCATGGGAAAGGTGGAGTGACTCCCTAGATCAAAAATCTCTTTATTGAGGTTTAGTGTTTATGACAAGATTTTATCTCTCCAGTATTGGATCATTTGAGGGATGTATTTCCTGATGAATTTCTTGGTGTACCTCTTGAAAAAGAGGTAGATTTTACAATCTATATTATTCTTGGAGTGGCTCCATTGTCCATTCCTACTTACAGGATGGAACCTATATAGAATCGAAAGCTTGAGCATAATTTAGGGGATTTAGAGGCCAAAATATTAATATGGTCAAGTACATATTCTAAGGGTTTTCCCGTGATTTTCTCTAAGAAGTAAGACGAAACCTTACATATATTTGGAGATTACAGAAGGTTAAACTAGCTTACAGTCAAGAACTGGTATATAAATCTTCAAATATTTGATATCATTTACCAACAGCAAGGAGGAAAGGTCTTCTCTAAAATCAACATGAGATTGGGTTATCATTAGGTTCCTATCAAAAAATCATACATACCTCCTACAACTTTCTTCAGTAGGTATTGTCTATTTGAGTACCTTTTTATGTTGCTTGGTCTTACGAATGCGACTGACATTTTAATGGATTTGATGAATAGTGTTAACCTCCCCAATTTTCACTCACTTGTCATGGTCTATGGGGATCCCATCTTCGTGTATTCTCTCACTTGTAGCGACCATGAAAATCATCTTGAGATCTTTTTGAGTACACTGATAGAGAATCTTCTTTATGCTATTCTTTCTAAGTGACACATATGGATAAAAAAAATCCACTTCTTTAGTCATATTATATTAGAATCAAGAGTCTCTATTGAACCTAAAAAGGATAGTGTTGTAGTTTCATAGGAGAATCCCAAGAGCGTGTTTGATATCAAGAGTTTCTTATGTCTTGCGGGATATTACTGGCATTTTGTACATGATTTATCTGGTATTTCATCACCTCTAACTATACGTACAAAAAAGGGTGTTTAGTTCCTATGGTCAGAAGCATGTGAGATATCCTTTCAAGAGATGAAAGGGAGGATTATCTCAGTACTAATTCAGATTCATCCCGAACCTGTAAAAAGTTATACCATTTTCTGTGATTCATCTGGCATCATCCTAAGAGAAGTTCTGATGTAGGAGGAAAACATCATCACATACAAATCTCAGTAGTTGAGGGCTCGTGAAAGAATCTACCAAACACACGACCTCAAGCTAGCAGCAATTGGACATGCCTTATGTTTCTGGAGACATTATCTTTTGGGTGAGTTCTTTGGGATGTACAGAGACCATAGAAACCTCCAATATATCTTTTCACAGCATGAATTGAACCTTAGCCAATGATGATTGGTTGAATATCTTCAATCCTATGTTTTTCAGTTGGCCTATACACCTAGAATGGGAAATGTGTTCACTAATTCACTGAGTTGGAAAACTAAAAAACAAGCCATACAAGAATCTATTGATTAATGGATGTTAATGAACCAAGTTTCTAAGCTTCAGCAAGAGTTTCAGGATAGTAATGAGAAGTCATACCTCTAAACCTTAATATTTACATCTTCCCTCTTTGAGAAGGTAAAGAGTATGCAGTTTTTAGATCCAAAGGTTTGGTTCCCCGTGATAGTATATTAGGTGACAACCCACCTTGAGATTTCTCTATGGACAGAGACAACATCCTACATGTACATGGACATTTCTAGGTTCCCACAGACATAAGTGATGATTTGAGTAAAGGGTTTCATGCTTCACAATAGGATGTTTATCCCGGAATATCAATGTTGTATCAGCATATGTGAAAACATTATTGGTGTCCTGGAATGAAATTTCAAATTATAGGCTTCATCACTAGGTGTTCAACTTGTCAGCAGGTGAAGGCGGGGCACCCAATACTTACATGCTTGTGGAAACCTCTTTTGGACCTAGAATGGAAATGGGAATATGTTTCCATAGATTTCATAGTCAGATTACCTAGTTCACTTAGGGGCAGTGATTCTATATGGGTAGTCATTGACCTAATAACAAATGCATCCCACTTCAATTCAATTCTTGTGTCTTTATCAACTGATGCATTTGAAAAAATGTATATTTATGAGATCAAACGACTACAGATGGTTCCATGTACTATCGTGTCAGATAGGGATTCACGTTTCATGTCATGATTCTAGTAGCGATAAAATAATCTATTGGATCACAGTTTCTTCTGTGAATAAATTTTCACGCTTAGACCGATGGAAAATTATAATGGATAATACAGGTTCGAGAAAACATGCTCTAAGCAAGTGTCCTTGATTTCAATAGTTCTTGAGATAAACATGACTCTCTAGTCGAGTAATCCTATAATAAAATATTTTAGGCGACAATTCAGATGAATCCATTTGAGTCCATATACTGTATTCCATGTTCTCACCATTGTGCTGGCTAGAGGTAGGCGAGGTAACCCAACTAGGGCCACATATCATTTAGGATACTTCATAAAAGGTTCATCTAATTAAGAATCATTTGAATACTATTAAGTATAGACAAAAATCTTTTGTTGATCATTCTTGAAGACCTCTAGAGTTTGAGGTTGGGGATCATGTTACCTTCGGGTATCGCCTAGGCTTGGGAATATATGATTACAGAGGTAGGGAAAGCTGTTTCCATGTTACGATGGTCTATTTTGAAATCTATAGAGAGTCAATCCAGTAGCCTATCAGTTTCTACTAACTCAAAGGTATCATTCCATGCACAACGTCTTTAATGACCCACACCTTCACCAATATCATTCCCACCCATCTAAAACATTTTATCCTGAGGAGGTTGAGAAAGATGTTGATGCTACCTTTTTAGAGTATCTAGTAGGCATTGTCGACTAGAGCCAAAAGGCTCTCCATGTCCAGTATGACCCTGTAGTATAGGATCTATGGTTGCATAGATGAGTTCCAGATGATACGTGGGAGAGGAATGCAGACGTATGTGCCAAATGGTTAGAGTTGTTCTCAATCAATGTTTCTCCACCTTTGGAAGGTGAACTCTAGGACAAGTTATTTTAATGGGGGAAGATTGTAAGAACTTCTGTTTTCACTCATGTATGGATACATTAAATTTTGGTCTAAATAACAAATTTGGAACTAATATGGGTGTGTAAGGGGTTAGAAAAGTTCTCAGGGTGTTTCAGGAATGTTCGGAGCCCAGAACACTTTTTTTTGGGGAAACGGGCTTGGAGCATGATTTAGAGTAAACCATATTGGAATTCCACATGGTTTGAGAACCAAGGAGATTGTGTTTTTCTAGATAGAGCAACCATGCATGGTTGGTGCTATGTCATGAGGTCGAACTGTGTGAGCACACCATTTTTCCAGGTATCCATGCATAGTTTGTGCACATTTTTTTTCAAATTGTGGGGACAAACTGTGAACATGATAAATTTTGGTAAAATTTTAATTTTCCCTTGATGATCTAATTAAGCTCCTTCCTTATTCCCAAATATGAGTTTATGTGGTATTGGGCTATTTCTCTGTCAATTTTGGACTTTTTAAAGATCCATCATTGGAATCAAGAGTTATACTTCATCTGAAAACAGATTGAGCTTTTGTTAAACACATTAGATGCGCAATAGTAAAGACTCAAGTCCTCTAAAGCCATTCTACTTCTCTTTTTCTCTCGACCAAGATATCATTGTATGGGAATTTTTCTATTTTTCCTAGATCTTCTCTGATCTAAACAAAATCAAGGGATGATACTAGAGGAAGAGAGTATTATAACCCTATGGTGAAAGGTCTATATCACATCCCTAATGCTTGCTAATTTTAGAATAACTGTGTGGGGATAGCCGATTTAATTAAGATCCATTTCCTAGGTTTACATTCCATGATTGTACTTGTTAGGATCAAATGGAATATCTCTTTCCAAACATGTGAATAGTTGTTAGTGGTTACACCCACTACTCAATCATCCTCTTGTTGATAGTTATGCCATATTTGGGTTTTAGTGTTTTGGCATGTTTGAGCCAATGTTTGGGTATGCCTTCACTAGAACATCCTAAAAGTGAAAATTCCAATAATAAATTTATTTTTATTACTGAGTATTACATATTTTAAGGTACCATGCATGCTCAAAAGTTGATCCACCTAAGGAATGTGATTCAAATTTATTATTAAATGTGAAATGTGAAATGGAATGTATAATAATTATATAACATTCCATTATCTAAATGAGATTGAATATGTTTACATTTATATATAACCCCATTCCATATTGATGGAAGGTAGTGAATTGAAATTCAATAATTGAATATGCATTAATAGTCAATTAAGACTTTATTAAATGGTTACAATGCTACATGTCCTATCCACACTAATGGAAGAAAAGTCTTAAGCATCTGGAATAATTACACGATTATAATATCAAATAGTAATGGATTAACTCGATCTCTCCAAGGATTCTGGGAGGAGGATACTTTGGGAGTCAAGAACCCCATTTTGATTCAAGGATATTGTTTTCTTAGGTTGACACCCTCCTAGATTCGGTTTCTTGTCAATTCCTTAGATTCCATGAATACTACTATATGGTCCAGTACCTTATTACATGATACCCTAGATACACTCATTTGTTCCTTCATTAACTTTTAGTTGCGATGATTAATGCCTATAGGTCCATATCCATATATTTCTCTGGTTTACCATCGTTGATAACCTAGGACTCGATAAGTGCCTTATTTTGGAAGGATTTAGATTATGCTCCATGTATTACACTCTTACCCCTTAGGTAGACTCATATTCTACTGAGTTATCATTCCATGAGATATATTTTACCTTGGTTATTACCCTAGAACTCCCTCATTTGATATCATTTTTAGGTTTCCTTATTACATATTGGGACCTTTACTACTTATACTATCAAAAGGTGATGTAGTTGTTGGAAATTCCTCCGATGACCTATTATCATTAAATTGTAATTACATAATTAATGAATTGGTTTCATTTTGATACACTATATGAGGGATGAAGAAAGTACTTGAGTATTTAGTTATATTTTACTCCTTTATTTACTTTATATATCAAAGCCTACACACTTGTTTATTCCATTACACAGGTTGGATGTTATAGACACTATTGGTGGTGGCCCATTAAGATTTTACTCACACCCTCTCTAAGAGCTAGTTGGTACCAGGATTAGATTAGATGGATGTAGATGTTAGTAAAGGGACACATATGGTTTCAAAAACATGATTTCTTACTATTTAGGATGTAGCTTGATAGAATATGACTAAACCAATGCACTGGGTGCTTTGGACAGTATTTTATTTCCATTGTATATTGGTGGAATATATTATGCATGCTATCATATATCCATGTTTTTCAATTTTATAGATACATGACATATCATCATCAATGTTTGTATTATTGAATATTGATTTTACTATGAAGTTATAGTTATCCCTTCTTTATTTATTCTTGTTATACGCTTTTTCTATTTATTTATAACAAATATGATCCTCAATATTGTATATATATTTACACCATTCTACACTCTACTAATGAGGTCATAGTCTCCCCACAGACACACCCTAGGCCCTCACTTCTAGTCAGCAACCTCTAGCATTTGAGGAGATCCGCTTGAGGCCTTGGGGTCCACCAAGATCAGGTCACCCATTAAGTGGCATCCTGGTCTGAGATGCCATAATTTTAATAGCTTGAAATGATTTCTTGTTATTGAAACTGAAATTTTATTAGTGAAATATAGATAATTACAATAATTTATGTTTTATGATTATATAATGGTAATTGGACAATTGATGTGTGGTTACGTGATAAACCCAATACATGTGGTTAACTTATAAACCAAATATGGGTGGTTCTATAATAAAAAAAGGATGGGTGGTTATCTTATAACCTCCAATACATTGGTTATGGATGTTGACCATATGGATATTCCATTTGTAAAAATGATATGTGTGAAATTTGACCATATGGTTATTCTATTTATGCGTGATTATGTCTTAGGTTACCTTTTAATATGTTAAATGTTTTTTCTATGGGTTTTATGGTAATATTTTGGTTATAAAAGGGAAATAAATGATCTTATATTATGTGAAGAATATTTACTACATTATAAATGTGAAAATAATTACTTTATTTTAATGTATTTATGGTTTTCATGTTTCAGCATGTCTAAAAGTTTTCCATCTTTGTGTATCCTTTGCTGATATTTATATGCTCATCCCAGGAGTTGAACTTTTTTTATAGGTTTTAAAGAAGAATAAATTCAAGGATGGGATGAAAAATGTTATGATTTAACATGAATAAAAACCATGTTTATTTTTAAAAGTTTTTGTTTTATGGAAGAAATGGATACTATTGGAAGTGTCCACTTTGTATTTATATGGTTTTTATATATGAGTTTTGGCCTAACTATCTAAAACTCTAATCTTGAAAGGATCCTCAATGTGAAATGTTTATTAAAAAAAATATTATGTAATGTTTAAAGATAGGGCCTTATAGTTGGTATCAAAGGATGGTTTAGATGACTTTGGATATTGTGAGGTTTTGTTAAGAGTTAGAGATATCATCATGGGTTTAAAATTTTAAGGTTGATCATAAGATAAATGTTTTAAAAACCACTTTTGAGGCTTTGTGATCCGAAATATTAAGGTGAATAATGGTATTTTTAGAGACATTAACCTTTGAAAAATTTATGGGTTATTAGTTTTTGTGATGAAAAATATGATTTATGAAATAAACATTGAGGTTAAAACCTGTTATGATAATTTTGAGGTCTTTATAATAATTTTGGAATATTATATGAATAATATAGTTTTAGTAAATAGACAACCTGTAGGATGGGAGAATAAAAATAGCATCCAGCATGGTCATGGGATTCAGACCCATAACCGAAGGGTGGCCTGGGTGCATAGACTACCACTGGGATACATAAAGTCTGTGGTTAGTATGAAATTTTATTTTGTAGTTAACTGATTTTATAGATTATGAATATGTTAATTTTAGAGACATATGTTTTTGGAATAGATAACCATGGGATTGGAAAATTATTTGTTTAGTGAGTGATTAATGTTAATTCAAATGATATCCACCATTTTGGGAACCCTATATGATCATGTCAAATATAAACATATGGGATTTTATTTGAGGAATATATTTTGATTTATTTTTATATAAATCATTGATTTATTTATAGACTAATAGAGATTTGGGTTATTTATAGAAGTGATTAACCTAAAATGGAGAATATGTCAATATTTTAATTAATTTTTTGTATGATACATTAGGAGTGTTTGATTTTATTTGGAGATAAATGTTACAATTTATCTTAAAAGACTATATTATCATATACTTCATGTCTTTTGGTTTCAATATTAGTTTTGATTATTTTGAGGAATTGTGAGTACAGTTATTTATCAAATGGTATTTGTTGAACTTTGTATATTACTATTGAATCTTGGAGATTTCAAATTAGCTTTTCTTCATAAAATGGGTTGTTTTTTGGGGGGAATTATCTGATTTTATCTGATCCTTTTTGGTTTTGGTTAATATTTCAAGGCAGATTGAATAGATAGTTAATATTTTGTGGATTATGTTTTTTATATGTTGATTATAGTTCTTCAGGGGTGACAGGTCATCTTTAATAATCATTGTTAGGAGAAAAGATGAGTTTGTGGTTGAAATTTATTAAATGATGAAACTCTTCTTGAAATGTATGTATTGGTTTCCTTATGTTCTTAGCCTATCTCGTAAAAAAATTGATCAACCTTATGAAATGGATATAAAAAAATTTTCTATTTGATTTTCCTATTATGAAATCAAATATTATTTAACCCATCACAAGTTTGTGGTTTCTTAATTATTAAAATTCTCATAATCATGTTTTCTATCACTCTCAATCAAACTAATATGGTTGGTTTTTATTCCATATCCATGTTTTCCTACATTGAATCCTATTATGTTTTATCTCAGGAGGCCTTTGTACTTATTTTGGTTTCTTTTAATGTTTTAATTTTATTAACCCTTTTTTATATAGGTTTTAAATAAAGGTATTTTTAAAGCTCGTACCCTAGCTACCGACCCCAAATTAAAATACCAAGGAAGCAATTTATAATTTGGGGAGGATATAACACCTAGAGTACTAGTAAAGAAATACTATGTTCAATAGAATACATGATATGACACATTTAGCTTAAATTAACACCTTAATATTGTTATTTAATATCATTGTTATCAAATAGACATTATAATGGTTTTATTGAAAAGGATTAACTAAATGATTAAAATATTCATTACACATGTTTATATAATGATTCATTGGTTACAAATTTTATTTGCAATGGAAATAAAAACCAATTGAATATAAAGGACGTGTTTTTATGAAAGCATATTTGAATGAGAATAATTGTGTTTATAAAATAAAATTACTATATTTGTATTATTTTAGAGAAATATAAACTGAACGTGTTGTTCAAAATTCATATTATATGTTTGTTAGACAATATATAAGAACAAAATAAATTTTAAACATAAATAAGTATTTTTCAATAAAAAACATTTTTACCACCTTATGTTTGAGAACTCATTTTCAATCTAGTTTTTGAAACATTTTCTTTTCTAATTGATAAAATAAAGCTCATATTTGGAATAAATGCATAAAAATATACTTTGTTTGAATTTTTTGGTATTTTTCTAATAAAATTTAAATTTTAATTAATATTAAAATTTTCGACATTTTAATTCAAATTTTTTTTTTCATCTAATTTTTTCTATAGTTAGACTATCCTTTTAATTGGATTTAAATTTTAATTGAATTATGTTTTTTCAGTAGATCCTATTTTGGTCATTTTATGTAATTTATCATTGAAATTTCATATAAACACATGTTAATATTGGGATCATTTTTACATTTAAAAAACACGTTTTTTTTTTAAAATGAAAATTAATTTTAAATTAATTACTGCAAGTTTTATTTTTTGAAATTGGAAAAATGGATTCCAAATTTGGAAACATAAGGTTCTAATTGTTTAAATAGGTCCCTTTTATTTTGGGATATTATGAATTGTTACTTTAGTAATTATTTTTCTTTTCCATGGTTAAAGGGTAAATAAGGAAAATAAGTGTACAAATAATATTATAATAATACAAAACTGACCTATGACATGAAATAAACCTATTAGATTACATATTACTAACCAATATAACCCTAGAAATGATAATTTGGAATTTCTAATCCACTTGGGTGTGTGTATGACACATATAACGTTTAATTTAAAGTAAAGGAAAATATTTTATAAACATTAATCTTCTTAATAAATGAATTTTAATATGGTTTTATATAAGTGATATATTCGACTATAAATATATATTAAAAATATAAAAATAATTCCTACATCATGGTATTTTTTGTACAATTTTTAGATATTACATAATTACATTTAATTATGGCACAATGATAATGGAATTATTTATTTATTATTGAAGAAATCAAATAAATGAAAATATATGAAGGATTTCTAAGTAAAATCACAGTTAATATTAAAAGATAATAATTAAGGGAAAAATAAAAAGATATGGTTTAAAATAAAATCAATACATGTTTAAAAATTATTGGATGAGATAATTTAGACCTATTCTCATCATATCATAGACGTATCTCACATTAGAGCCTTTTTATGTAAAAATATTAATTTATATAATTTTAATATATAAATAGTTTCCAAGGTTTCCCCTTTCAACTCTTATAAAAACGAACCCTCCCATCTCTAATATTCTCACTTCAAGAAACCTGTGGTTGGTAAACTACCTACCAAAACATCTTCCTAGAAACCCTCCCCTTCTCAGAGAATCATTAAATATAGTATAAAGCCTCCCAAGGAATCCTTTTGGTATTAACTAAAAGAAGTTACCCGATTAAAATGCAACACCATATCTCATTCGTCTTAGTTTCATTTCCATTATCCACTACATAAACATTTATTATTATATTATTACATAAAAAACCACTATATTATATATCATATGATTTTTTGTTCTTTTTTTCGATCTACATGTATACACACTTCCATTTAATGGGTAATGAACATACTGTTTCTGTGTACGATGAACTATTGCCTCACGAAATGGTGATTGCTCAATTTTTACCTACCACCTCTCATGGTGGCCATTATAATTTGCACTATTTTAGATATTATATATATTTTATTTACTTTCACTCTACGAATCTGTAATTTTTATTTATAATATACCTTTAGTATTTCACTGTTGTGTAAATATGATAATTTAATTTGACAAAGTGTGAACTACCGCCCCCTGAAAGCGATATGACTTGTTCCAGCAATACATGGAACGTATGAAAGATGGTATTATTAATGACATGTGAAATAAACAACATTAATATAAAATTGTTATTATAATATGAATTATTTTTTATTATTATTCTTTTAATATGACAATGAAATGGATGTAACGTTCATGCATACGTAAAACTTATCTTCTCCAGAACTGCGAATTTAATTTATTATCACAAAATATTATGGATATTATTAATACATATATTGTGGATATATTTTCTATTTTAATCATAACAAATATTATGTATATGATATACTTTTTACCACATGGACAATTTACATCAATACAAGTTCATTTTCGACTCAAGTGCGGAATACTGACAAAACATCCGATATGAACTTAAATAATTATATAATTTTTTGAATAGGGTAATCAGAGATATAAAAGGAATAATACAAATAAAAATGGTTCTAAATAATTTATATATTAGAATATGTTTATTTTTCATGAACATACCAATTGTATGTGAGGAGTCAGACTATATGTAAAGTAACTTCTTCACCAAATTTCCATTCATTGTGTTGATCTTCTACTTCATTATTATGTCGTGCTATGATTATGTGAGAAATTAATTTTTATATAATATCTAAACTTTTTACATTATTTATAATGATTTATAATTAATACACACAATTGGTCTATTTAATTAAAAAAATATCTTTTTAATTTAAATCTTAACTCAATCTCCATTCACTGCATTAAATATCCATGTTTTTGGTTCTGTTTTTCAAATAAAATGTATGAATGACCTATGATTGTTTTAAAATGAATATAAAATTATATTGTGTATTATTATATTTTTAACACATAATTATTTCATTGATTTTTCCTTAATCTAAAGATACAATCTTAGTAAGGGAACTTCTTAACCCGATTTCCATTATTTGGTTTGATCTTCTACATCATGATTATATCACACAATTATTATATGATAAATTAATTTTGATATATTATCTAGTGCTTATAAATGATTTATTTGGATTTATATTTAATACACATAATCAATCTATTTGATTAAAATTGATCTTTGTAAGGGATATGCTAACGCAATATTCATTTACTGAGTTAAACATCTATGTCATTGGTTATGTTTTTCTGAGAATATGTGTGAATGAACTCTATTTTTTTATACTTTATATCCACGTATATTGTGTGGATTTATATTTCTCACATGTAATTATATCATTTATTTATCCTTAATCTATTGATACGACCTTTGTAAGGGGTTTCTCATCTCACTTTTACTTTTCTGGGAGGTCCATTTTTCTCCACTTATTTCTTATATTTGGTGTATATGTACTACCATTTGATATATAATATCATGATTATCTTTATATTCGTGGTATTAAATGATTCATTTGAGGATTATTAATTATTTTTCCATACAATTTGATTGATAAGAATGTGTCAAGGGACTTCGTCCCAATATCCTTTCATTTTGGAATATTTTGATTATATACACCACCTTATTTTATACGGTGTATAATAAACCCCATTGACTTTTATTTAAAATTCAATAATTTTTCTATGAATAATTTTACTAAATGAAAAAATGAATGTTTGAAACATATGAACCAATAATAAATTCTCTCCCTTCATAACTATTATTTGATATTTTACTTCCTTTGTAAGAATTAATGTTTTTTTAAATAGATAAGATATCTCAGACTCCCTTTTTGGGGGTTTTGGTGTTGAAAATTGATCTGAAAGTGGATTTACTAAAGCAATATCTTGAAATTAGTTCATATGATTGCAAATTAAATTTTATGAGTGAAATTTTGTTAATTGAAATATTTTATTTTTTATGATTATATAATGGTATTAAAAAATTGATGGGTGGTTACGTGATAAACCAAAGATGTATGGTTACATGATAAACCAAATATGGGTAGTTATGTGTCAAACCAAGGATGGGTGGTTATGTTATAACCCCCACTTCATTGGGTATAAATCTCAGCCTTATGGCTATTCCCTTTTCAAGAATGATATGTGTGTAATTCGACTTTATGGTTATTTCATATAAGTATGATTATGTCACATGTAACCATTTAATATGTTATGTGTAATTTATATTGGTTTTATGGTAATATTTTAGTTACAAAAGTTTTAAAAATCAGCATATATTTAGTGAATAATTGTTTCTACTTAATAAAGTGGAAGGCAGTACTTTATGGTAATTTATTCATGGTTTTAATGTTTTAGAACACCTAACTGTTATCTTATTTGTGTATCCCTTACTAATATTTTTATGCTCATCCCTAGTTATGAAATGTTTCCAGTTCTGAAATTTTTTTCTCTAGTTTTAATGAATAATAAAGTCAAGGGTGGAAAAAATGAATAGTTATGATTTAACATGAAAAGAACCTATCTTTCTTTTTAAAATTTTTTGTTTTACAGAATAAATGGATACTGTTGGAAGTTTCCACATTATAGTTTTATAGTTTTGTTATGTATGAGATATGGCCAAATAATTTATAACTCTAAACATGAAAATATTCCCAATGTGAATTCTTGATTAAAACTCAAGATTATGTAATGTTTATGTCCATGGTATTATATTTGGTATGGGGGGATGGTTTAGATGAATTTGGAGATTATGACGTTTTATTAAGAGTTAAGGATATCATAATGACTTTATAATTTTAAGGATGATCATAAGTTCAATGTGTGAGGTCGGATTGACTATATTGATGACTAAAGAGGGGTTGAATTGTACCGTTTTCAAAATTTTATGATTCTATTTATTAAAACTAATAGAATATAATAATTTTCCAGCATTTCAATAACATATTATATGTAGCATAAATGATCAAAGAACAAAGAACAAAAATTTATAGTGGTTCAGGGAACAATGATCCCCAAGTCCACTCCAACAATTACCCTATATGTATGCTTATTAAATTTCTCTAGAATGGTCCTCGTATCATAAGACTAATCCACAACTGAGTGCAGTAATTTGTTACCCTTGTAGATAAAGGCTTAAAACTAGAGCCTTCTGGTTCTTTTACAGGGAACCGATAAAACTAGAACTTAGTTCTAGAAACTAACACTCCACTACGACTTAATACAAGCAGTCAAAACTCAAGAAAGATAAGAAATAATTTGATGAGAAATAGATATAACTTTCTGTTTTATCAGCATAAAACTAATAAAAAAGGATCTTCTACTTCAGAAGAAAATAAAAATTGAAGATTTTATGAAGTGATCTGGTAGCTCAAAAGATCTATGTATTTATAAAAAAACTAAAATAGAGCGTCACATTCACATGATTGAAAAGTAGATCTTCAAAATATAGATCACATATTTCTAATATAAGATTTTTGTAGCATTTTAAACAATTTTTACACGATCAATTCAACAAATATTTTTTACACATATATCTGAGATGTATTCATAGATCCAATGATTTTGAACAGATGATACTCTGAGAGATTTATAATGATAAATTTCTATATCAGTTTTAGATCCTCAAAGGATGCCTTATAAATAATCAAAATTAAAATTCAAATAAATAGATCAGAGAAGGTGTAACTTCATTTATAAATAGATGTGAAAACCTCTATTGTATATGGATTTTTATATCATATATAACGAACATTGAATTAGTAAATAATGAGATTTAAATCATCTAGATATTCCACAATGATTGTTGCAAAAAGCTCCACTAAATACGTATATTCAAATTTCTAGTGTTGAAAAGTCAAATGTAAGGTTCCTTTAGAAAATGAAAAAAATAACAAATGTAGGGTTCAACTTCATAACATATGTTTGATGTTATATAAATTTATCCACATAATCATAGATCGTTGATTGTATCATTGATTATCAATACGTTCACTTTTCCCAAGAGTAAGGTTGACAACGTATGGTTGATTACAAAAGCAATGTTGATGATCCATACATTTTTAAAGTTCCATACATACATAGGGTTCTTTGACCATACATTTTATTTCTAAAAAAGGTAAGGTTCTTATCCAAACATAATTCTCCTTAACCACAGTTTCTTCAAACTCAAGGTTGATTAACCATAGGAGCTGATCCATTAACATAAATGTATGGTTTTTTCTATATGTTACTTTCTTCGACATATTGAATGAATATTATTTCCATTAAATGACCAATGGTGAACTGTGTTTCTAGAATATTATTAAGAGCATTCCAATCACTTTAATGAATATTTCCCACAATTAAATATATGAATAGTATTTCATGATAAGAATTATAAAGAACATAAATTTCCTAAAATACCCTCATAATCAAATCTATAGAAAAAACCAAGGGTATTTGTGAGCACAAAAATAAATAATATTTATAGATTATTGTTGAGAAAATACATTCCCAACAATCTCCCTCTTTTTTATGATCATAAAAACCATAAATTAAAGCTATAATCTTAGAAATATAATTTATAATATTTTAAACATTAAATGAAATCAATTTAAATTTAACATAATTATATTGAAAATGATGAAATATCTAAATTTCTTTACCAAAGTTAAATTTAAAAGATATATTTATGCTTATCTAAATTTATGAAAAAATAAATGTTGTGTTATCTGATTTTATCACCCTTTTTTTATAACAAAAAGAAAGTATAGAAATAGACTAAAAGTAATTTAATATTGAATAGAATGATAAGTGAATGTTATATGTAATTTAAGGAATATTGTTAATTTGATTTTTTATATCAGAAAAAATAAAAAATAAATCAAAATAATGAAAATGTAACATATAGACAGTAGACATGTTCATTGATCAATAAAGACGTCAATGTAATAAAGTTTGTGACTAAGAAAAAAAAACAATCATATTCATGGTTCAAGGTATGAAAAGGCTAAGGATTGGATGGGTTTGAATTTTTAATGGATTCAAACATATCCTTTAGGTCGACCATCTAAAATCTTAGCTTCATTATCAAATTGTATCCTAGATGAACAACCACCATAAATTTTCTCTTATAAACCTATAAATCTTGTGTAACAAGGTTTCATAGAGGAATCTGATTTATAATCTTAATCTAACAACTTACTCTTACGCATAGTTATAGTAGAAACATTAATTATCCTTTGAAACATCATTAAACCAAATTCATATATTAAGTATATCAGTTCCCCTTCATTCATGTATAAAATATTATTTTGTAAACATTTTTCATCACATTTGGACTTTGTTACCTTCTTGTTAAAAATGGTTAGGAAATCACATCAAAATGGAATGGTGTTTCTTCATCCCTAATAATTTCTATATAATATTACTAAATCCATTAATATTGGATTTTTTTCTGTTCTATTCATGTATATAACATCTTGATTATTCCAACTTAATGAATCAATTTTTTCCTTAATGTGGTGGCATTGTATCATGTTGTATTATTATTTTAGTAGTTCTGTCCATATCCAATATCTCGTGTTGATGAAATTATGGGTGATTGTGTATATAAACTCTTATTATATATACTAGTCATATCCTTCACCAAATAGGTAGTCTCTTATATCTTCTAATAAAATCTTATAGTTATGAAATATTAATAATGAGTTGGATAGTTATGTTATTGGATTTTTAATTTAAATGATAGATCATAAATAAATATATCATGTTATATATGGAAGAAAACTAGTATTTTCTTCAATTTTTCATTATATATCACATATAAATCATTAATTAATGGTAAAATTAATATTACAGCATTAAAAAAACGTTTTTTAGACCCTTAAAACATTCTTCAAATTATGTTCAACAAGTTAATTTGATCCCATTACATGTTAACATGGTTAACAGGTAGGGTAATCCGATAAATATTTGAAAAAATAATTTATAACAACTTGTTAAACCAAGGAAATCAAGTATATCAATTGAATTTATTAGGGAATTCTTTTATTAATCTACCTTGGACTTTAAAGGATAAATAGATATTACATCCTCTGAAAAAATATGTACAAGTGAAGAACCTTTTTGTATCCAAAATTCAAACTTATTAATTTTCCCGCATAACACATCTTATCTAGGAGTATCCAAAATAATATTTCAATTTTTATCACGATCTTCATATCTTTTATATTTAATCAAATTTTCATTAATATATACCACCAAATATTTATGAAGATATCCCTTGATAACTAAATCAATCAAAATCATAACCACTTATTTTTAATTAGATAATTCAAGTGTCATTATTGTAGAGTCACAATGTCAATCACTCAAAAAAAATGTCATCATGTGTAAATTATCCTTCTTCACAATTAACTGGTAATAACAAAAACAAATATCCACCATTGAAAATTAATCAACATATTAAACTTCATCAAATAATTTTTCAATTCTAGATAAAATTTTCAAATTATAAGTAGTAATGGAATTTATTTCCCTATAATCCATATACAACCACATATACCCATCCTTCAACATCAAAAAATGATAGGCTATCTATAAGATGATTCATGAGGGAATATTAATACCCTACCACAAAACTCCTTTAGTTTTTTCTTAAACATGAAAAATTCCTCCAGTTTTATCCAATATGGAGTCTTAGATATGGAATTTTTATCAAGGTTGAGTTCAATTGAATTGTCATATTCATGTTTACATGGATGTCTTGATAATTATTTATAAAATAGCATAAATAATTCATATAAAATTGGAATATTTTCTATTATTGGGATATATTTACCATCATTAGATTTCATTTTCTCATCATCATATACTATAATTTCATTAAGGTGAGTTAATAGAGGTTAATCTATATATAAATCATATAATGAATTCTCTCTACTAAAAACAGGGTATTCAATGACTCCATCAAAAATCATAATCTTATTCACTTGAAAGTTAAATATTATGTTATACATTGAGATATAATACATTCCAAGGATTATTACAAAATCAACATGAGGTATAACAATCATGTTTACAACTAGGGAATATTATGATAATTAATAAAAACTTCTCAATATAACCATTTTCTATAGGTTTATCACTTGGATTTGTGATGGATATCTCATCCCATAATTAATTAATAGATGATAATAAGTTATTATAAAAAATACTAGATATAAAATAGATAATTCATCTAGAATCAAATAAATATTGTGTTAAATTTGGGTTTACGTTCAGGGAACGAGTTAAAAAATCATTCATGACATTAAATTATAGTATACTAATTTCATAATATTTAACTATATTTATTGTCCTCTTCTAAAGTGGATTACCCAAAACATTAGGAAATTTATTGGAATATTTTCCTATATCCTCATAGTTGAAAAATTGGAAAAATTTAAGCTTCAGTCTTTCCTTGAATTCATGATCCTAACGATTATTATTTTCAAAATTTTAGAAAACTTTTTTTACGTTCATGAAATTATTATGTTGAATATTCTCTCATTTATTTTTGATGGAATTTCCACCATTCATATCTTTTTCATTTCTATGCTTCTATGTACATGATACATAAAATTCCTCTTATTCTCATTCAATTCCTTTAAAATAAAAGACATAGTTTTTTTGGATAGAACTAATCACTTTCTACTCATATTGTGTAATTTTATTAAGAGGACAACTTCCATTTATGGTTGGGATTCAATATATAAAATAAGTGATAAATATTTCTTTATATACTTCATACATAGACCTTAATATTTATTACTAACCTTGTTATGAATGTCTCATACTCAACAATAACCAATTATTATTTTTGTCTTAAATTTAAAAAATTTCCTTACATGTGACCACTTTCCTCTCAAGGAAATTATTTTTAGGAATAATGTCTGAAAAAAATATAATTCCATGTATCATATTTCTTACTACTTTTTGTGTTTTTAAGAAATTTTTCTATTGATCAGCCTATGACCTTAAATTATTTAACTCCTCAAAAAAAATAACTTTTATATTTTATCTCATCGTGAGAAATTACATCTCCAGGGGCTTTATCAATCATTAGATATTAATAGAAGAGTTTTTCTATTTAAAGGTGTTGGTTATAGCCTCATGAGATTCAAAAATGTTTTATACTAGTTTGAGGGGTGATAGGTTTTTTCCATTCATACAATTTTATTAATAATTACTTGATTCAACTTTCCAAATATAGTCATAATCTGGTCCACTCCAACACCAACCACATTGACATTATTAGATGGAAATCAAGACATTGATTATTGGTTTTGATATAGTTTCCATTCCTTCCATTCAATTAAATTTCTAAACTATGTAAAATACATGATTAGTTCATGAATAACACTTTTAATTATATGATTATCATCCAGATCATGTATTCCAGAGTGAATTTACTTATTTTGTTTTCATAATTATATAGTTTTCTATTTATTTTCATTATATAAAATTCCTATGGTTTTTGTTAAAAAACCTCTAATATGAATTATAACCAACTAACTATAGTAACCTATTTCATGTGTTCATCTATTTACATTAACATAGAATAAAAGACGTCAAATTTAAATCAATCAAATAATTTTTTAGTCTTATTAAACTGGATACATACATGATTCTTACATTACATTCAAAAAATAAAATACATCATAATAATTCAATGAAAGAAATATTATTCATAATAGAATATCCTTTAGATCAATCATAGAAATCTATTTGGTTTCCTATGGAAAGAAAAAAATCAAATAAAGGTTTGAGATCAAATGATTAGTGAAGGGTCTCATACAGTGGAAAATATCATGGTGTAAGAAAGGCATGTACATTATATAAGGAATAAATAATATTCAAATAATTTTGTATAACTAAAAAAATTATCCTAAAATATATCCATGGAAATAAATAAACACAATGATAACAATAAATGATTTTATAGTGATATAATGTATGATCCTAGACATCAAAAGAATATAATCAAGGCCCCAATCTACGATATCATACATAAATGGGTAAGATTTTTTCCAAATACCTGAGAGAGTTTATCTCATAAACCTACCAATATATTTAATGGATATATAATTCAAGGACTCATAAAATATATAATGAGTATTACATATTGATCATTTAAATGAATATGGATAATAATACATAACATAATGTTTTAAGAGGAAAAATTCACATATAGATGTCTTTGTAATCAACATTTTCCAACATTTATGTAATGGGTATTTGGATTGTGAATGATTCCCCTACCAATTGAATTACATGTCTATCTAGGTGAATATCCATATACTTTTTAGGAATTATTATATATTTAAAATTCAATAGAATGTATCCTTGATGATGGTATGGTAGAGTGGTGTAATTTTATAACATAGGGGAATTATTATAAATCATTCAATTGAATGTAATATTTGGATACTAAAAATAATATAAATATAGTGGTTTATATGTTTTTTATAATATAATCTTATACAATTTCTCAATAAAATCATGGACAAGTAAAAATTAATCATTACATAATCGCATAAGGAAATTCAACTCTTTTTAATGAATTTTTAATGAGAAATGACAATGTAATGAGACCACTTAATTTTCTATATCCCTTAAATAAAATTGGAAATTAATAAATTACACCTTTAGAGATTGGTACATAAAAATAGGAATGTTAGTAGATATTAAGTAAATCATACCCTATTACGTATGCTAAGAAAATATCTTTGGACCCACTTCCTGAGAGAAATAGACGTTGATTTTTGGAATCTAATGAACATAAGTCTCTTCTTAAAACATTAAGAGATGTATGTTGAGATGAAAATAATTCCTAATTATTTAAAGTGTAGAATACTGGCTTGATGGGTGGGAATCAATTAAAAATGTGGAGTGATTTTTTTAATATCTAAACATAGTACTTGGAAATTATGGTGTGGATAAATACAAATCCAATGTTTTTACCAAGGTTTTTGACCATGGTATGTGAAATTTAATAAATATTTATTTAATTTTAATAGATTAAGATTCTAAATCTTTTAAATTTTATTATTTATGAAATGGAAATGATTTTGTTTAGAAATTTTTTTTCTTAAAATATATTTTAGTCTTTTGAAACATCTATGTAGGTTAATAAAATTCATTTTTTATTTTAAAATACATTATTTTAATAAATAATCATATTTTTCAACAAAAAAAATACTTTATATATTTTAATAAATAATAATTAAGTTAATTTGATGTTATAATAATTATCATATATTTATACTACATTTTACGTTTTACCAAAAAAATCAACAACCATGGAATATTATAAAAAATATTTCATCAGATAATTCAATGTTATAATTTTATATTAAGAAATCTATTGATAAAAAATTATTTCCAATATATAATAAATTTAATATTTTTTATAAAACCTTCAGTGTATTTTAAATCAATGAATTTGGTGAAAAAAATCAAAATATTTTAATAAAAAGTATTATTTTTATTCAAAAGAAAATATTAGTAATTATAATACTATTCATTTATCAATATATATTTTTAATAACAATAAACTGTATTATTATGAAATGATTTGAAGTATTTTATTTCTAACATATTCAAATAAATATTACATTAATATTACAATATTGATATGAGAATGTTATTATTCTATTGGTCTTATTCCCAATGGTTAGATTCCAACAATTACCATACCATTACAATGGTCATGTTATCCCTCATATATACACCTATTTCTAATATCTAAAATCATTCACATCATTTTCTAAGAGTATGATTCATGTATATTCAACTACTTGTTGTTTTCTTTATAATATCATTGAATCATATATATTTTACATTTTTTAGAGTATGTTCCTTCATAGTTCAATATTATGATCATTGTAAACATTTAATTGTTTTTTATAGCACACGTTGTTGTCAATATTATGAATGTAATTTTTTTAAATTTATTTTACTTACCTATATTATTCTATTATCTAGAAATAATTAATTGTTCATTATGAAATAATTATTGTAATGGGATATTCATTTAATATATATTTTTACAGACATTGTTGTAGTGGATACGGTTCATGGTATGGTGCTAATAAAAAAGATGTATGATTGGAATCGATGAGTTTCATGTGATGTTGTGGCACCCAATTATTCCGAATCCCTTTAAAAATCATTTAATTACCCTATAGAATTTATAAATTTCATCACTTAATCAAACATGGGATCTTTTAAATGCACCCTCCCACCCTCAATAATTTCATTCAACTATAATGAGGATGGAAAAGTTTTTATGAATGTATTAATTGTGCTTGAAATTATGTAGATGACTTTGCTCGAGGTAAATAGGAGGTGTGAGAAAATAGAAATAGGGTATCATGTATATGACTAGATGTGGATGAATGATATACTCTTTCATCAACTCTGATTTAGATACATGGTTCATGTGTTCTCCATATATAAATATTATAGGACCACTGCATCAACATGAATTTATGACCCTAGTGAATCCTATAGAAGAATATCAATTTTTCACCCAAACATACAGATCATTACTCATAAGTATGGGTGGTTTCAAACTTTTTCATTTGAGATGGTGTAATGGGAAGGAATGGTAGGGAACATGATTCTATGTGTGATCACATTAACATTCATGACTAGGAATGATCACCTGTGAATAAACTAAAGGGAGAAAGCACCTTGGTGCACCCTACTGGCCATGAAATGATCAAGGAAAAAAATACCCTATTAAATTTTAACTTGTTTAATTTCAAGCCTAATTTCATTCCCCTACTCTAAAATTTCATTTTAATCACCAATATTACACTTATTTGGATCATTGTTTCATTTATTTTTCTTTATAATGATGTACCTTGATTCATGATTATTATTCTTGGTATATAATAGTCTACTCACATTGACCGACTAATTAATGATATTGATAAAGGATGGCCTCAGAGTATAGTATATCTATAGTAACCTAGAGTTGGTTGTTTTTTTATTACATTGGTAAAATATAAATGAGATCATATTATATATGATCCAATAGTTAAGTAGTCTTAGGATACTCTATTCAAACATCTCCCTTAAAATAAATTTGAAAAATTAAAATAAGTCGTAAACATTAAAATGAAAACATTATTATGACACCTAGAATGTGAGTAAATTATTTATTTTACTCATTATAGTGACCATGGAAAGTGGAAAAAAGTAAATCAGTGATCTTTAATGGTCAGTAAAGGGCACTGTATAGGGGAAGCTATCATAGAACACACAAGGCATAAATAATATAAAAATATTCAATAATAGTTATAGAATTCCATATAAATAATAAAATTTGAATGAAAGTGTTGACGCTCCTTTCGTCATAGAATCTAATGACCAGAAAAGGGGAATATCTAAGCTCAAATGATTCAACCTTTGAAGAAAATATCAAAAATCGACAAAGGCATGAACAAGGGATCAAAAGCACCTGTGCCGCACAAGTTATATCACTGTCGCGCAAGTCCACTTGCACGACGCCTTATGGTCGCGCAAGTGACTTGCGCGACCTAAGTGATAACCGCCTGGTAACCACCCGGGGTCTTCTCCTGCCTATAAATAGACCCTGTGGGCCCCCCATTCCGGAGGGATTTTTTTCCAGAAACTCGGATTGAAGCTCCTGACGCCCAAGTCTCCTATCAAAGCTTCCGGAACACTTCTAAGGTAATTTATTACCTAGAACGGAAGATCTAAATAGAGGGAGGAAAGACTAAGTGTTGAAACTCATCAACACTTGCGCGCCTGAGTGGCCAGCCCTTAAGGGAAGTGGCCACACTTGCGTGCCGCCTTACTCCATTGATAGAACTTGCGCGCCCCTTTTCTGGAAGAACCTCAAGAGGATTCTAAATGCTTTACTAAAGCGTTACTCAAGTATTTCAATGCTGGTTGAACATCGCACAAGTACCCCACAAATGTCGCGCAGGTATACCTACGCGACCAATACTTGCGCGCCCACGTAGTACCTGCGCGCCTTCCAAGACATGCACGAACCTTCCTTTTTGGGTGCCCATCTTTCCCATTTTACCCCTCTTAAGCCATTAAACCTTTCCTATTCAAGATTCAGTCTTCAAGATACACTTCAAATCCATTTATGGCATAATTTCTTGATTGGAATTCCTTATCTGAAAGGAATTCTGTGGAATATCTCTCAAAAAATAGTGATTTACATATCTTTATGTCACTAAAGATTGAGAGTTCATTCATTCAAGCTCATCCTTTAAAGATGAGAGAATCCTTAACCTGGGTCTCCTTTTCGGGAATAATCCCCAGTTATAGATCCTTTAACCTGGGCATCTTCTTCAGGAGTAAGCCCCAAATTCTTAAAGTTCCCAAATCTGGGCATCCTCCTCAAGAGTAAGCCCCAAACCATAATCCCTTAACCTGGGCCTCATTTTCAAGATTAAGTCCCAATCATAATCCTTTAACCAGGGCTTCCTTTTCAAGTGTAAGTCCCAGTCATAATTTTTGGGCTTCCTTTTCAGGAATAAGCCCCAAGTCCCCTAACCCGGGCTTCCTTGTTAGGAATAAGCACCAGTCATAAATTTGGGCTTCCTTTTCAGGAGTAAGTCCCAAGTCCCTTAATTTCTCTTTAACCAGTCCTAATTTACCTTTGATTTGGGATTCCTTCTCAGGAGTAAAACCCAATCATCAATCCTATCCTAATCTGGGTTTCCTTTTCAGGAATAAGTCCCAAGTTAGAGTATTCAAATCTCCATGAAGCACATATACCTTTATGGACCCTGTTCCTGGATTTTCTCCCTAAAGTAAATCCTAATATTCATTTATCTGGGAAGTCATACATACATAATCCCCAAACCATTTCTTATGATTACATCTTTCATGGCCCAATTGTCTATTTTATTACCAATACCTCTTGTTTCTCACACCGAGCATGACTCACATCAGCTTAGAGAGTAAAAGTAATTATGACATCCTTCTTTGAGACATCAATCCTAAACATCATACTCCCTTACTCGAACTACGTGGGTTATGATTCCTTTTCCAAAACAATGGATATGTAGGTAGCCCATCTGCGGGTTCGATCCCAACTCTGAAATAATCCATGTCCTTTTTAATGACAATAAACTTCATGTGCCCCCACTGAGTGGCTTTAAAACCAGCCTGGTTATCATAATGACCAAGAGACTTTTATATAAATGTTTGGAAGGATACCATTGACCAAGAATCTCTAAATAGATATAGATGATTCTTTATTGATGAAGAACCTCGAATAGATATAAAATATTCTCTAAATTTCTTAAATATTGTCAAAACTGAAGGAAAGCTCATTTTATACTTGTTAATGTAATAAGGATTCACGAACATAACTTAAATCTATAAAGAGAGTCCCTGAATAGACAATAATTCCCCTCAAAAAGGTGTGATGAGTCCGACCTCCCATCCTCTCGACCAATGCAAATTCCTAAGCTTCATTAGTCCAGAAACTAATGAACACCTACCTTTGGAAAGTAGGTCCAAATGGATGTGGAATCATTGGATGTTTCCGGTTCTATGAACAAACCCGTTAGAAACTGATCAGAACATTTGAATCTTCCAACCAGGAGGTCATCCCCGAATTCCGAGGGAAACAAAAAATGGTGAACCCGACGTGAATCCTTAACCAAGTTAAAATGATGTTTTACCTATTTGTTAAGCCCCTATTTAAAACTCAATAAGAGAGCTAACAAAAACAATCATTGACATGTGCGCTCATCCAAAGGATGAAATGGATAAATTTATCTTTATTACGTCTGTTATATCAAACATGCACTCTTTTCCAAGATCTTCTGTATTTCCATAATGGCTGCTCTCAAATTCACACTTGTGGATACTACTGCTGCAAATACCACTACTTCTATTCCTACTGGATCGTCATCCGCTGTGAGGATGACATCACCTACTCAGCGTCTTCAACGCTGGGTATCAAATGCGCTGGTTAAGGAGTACCGTCAACACGGTACCATCCCAACTATGGAGGCTGCCCGACAGGCCCTCTATGTGAACAACTCACATAGGTCGTCCGGACAACGACAACCAGTAATTAAGAGGTAGGCTGTGCTGACTACCATCTCCAACCGTTTCGGGTCGTTATCCCCAGAACGCAATTTCCATTCGCTCGCTTAATCTGAGGAAGTGAACGAGCAGATCCTTCAGGACCTTAATTCAAAAAGACAGGAGTCCATCCCGAGGGATCCCATCAACAATCGCCACCAGACTCGTGTGGCAGTGTGCCCTCAACATGATGAGGGTACTAACTCCAGGCGTTCTTCTCTGGTTCCTCGAACCTGAGCAGGCAAGACGAACCGCCAGAGGCGGAATCTGGATAACAATGGGCAGGTTCTCATCCCTGCCATCTCTAGAGAAGTCCACCATCCTAACTTGGTGGTGAACAATTAGCAGGCACACACACCTACCCGTTTGAATTCCGCTGTCTAGCAGACTCGTCTGGCAGCATCACGCCAATCCCGCCAGGCAATTCTGGCAGAGTACTATAGGTAAGATCATATAGCTGCTTATACATCATTAGTTAGTCAGCAGGCTCTCCTGACTACATATGATGGATCTCGTCAACCGTTCTTGGCGAATCGTAATCAGCAGGCACATACACCTGCTAATACTAATCAAGCTTATCAACAGTCTCGCTTGGTAGCGCACAGAGAAGTCAGTCGGAAAGCTCCGACGATAAACTGGAGGCAGACTCAACTCTCTGCCCCCACACAGGAGTACTTTCAGGATTCACTGACAGGAAAAGGAGGACAGGAGCAGACACATACACCTACTCCAAGCCTGGAATGGACGTATATCCCCGTTCCAGCACCTGAAGTCACCAAGCATATTTTGTCAATGGTGAATGAGCAGAAGCAAATTCCTGCTCATATTCTGGATGCTTTCCAGGATATCATAACAGCTTTAGCATCATCTCAGGGAAAGACACATAAATCTATCCCTAGAAGTGGAGTGACACATCAACGATTCACTCCGGAACAGACACACACATCTGTTCCAATCCAAGAGGGTTATGGGGCATAGTCCCCCATATCATACGGACAACCAAGTCAGGCACATACACCTGATTTGAGTGAAGATCGTCAGCCTAACCTGCCCATATTTCCTAATCAGGCACATACAACTGCTCAGAGCAACCACTTTCGTCAATAAGTGGTTTCCAAAGAGAGTAAGAAGGCATCTAAGAAAAAGATCCTCCCAGCACAATCAGAAGATCAAAGGCCAATCTGTAACAAATCCTTGCTCGATGCTGGAGTTCTTGAAGCCCTCAGACATTAATCTGTTAGAATTCAAGATTCTACTCCCTCAGTTCCCAATAACGGGAATATTAATTCTGAAGGTCTTCAACAGACACTTCCTCATGAAGGCTTTCTTCGTGACAATTCAGTCAATCTTGAAGTTTCTTCTTCAGATGAGAGCCACAGGAACCCTCTGTGTGGTCAGAAGACCAAGGAGCAAGAGATCTCATCTTTCACTATAACCCATTATGGTGGTCCTCCCCATGATGATGAATTTCGCTGCGAAAGTCCTCTCCGCAGTAGTGATTCACATTGCCTGGAAAATACTCCATTGGACCATGTAGTGCCAAGAAAGCCCTCTTATCTTGAGGCATTTTCAAATGCGAAACCAGTCATGTTTGATGCTTTATCACTAGCAAGTGAAATACTTTCTCAATTAGAAGATAGCCTAGGGTGTAGGTCATTCTCCGAACCACCCCTAAGTCATGCATCTTCTAGTTTGATCAATGATTACTCTACCAATATTGTTGAATCCCATGAAGCAACAAGGAAACACCAACTCTGGTCAAAATAGGTAGAAGAATCTTCATTTAATGATGAAGAGGAAATGCTGAACATGAGGAAAAAACTGGCAAAAAGTGAGGTATCAGTCATGTTTTGGCCTTTGGCTGACTCCTAGTATGACATTCCAAAGATGTTGACGGAAGATGGAGTCCATGATATTTGTCTCAACATATGGAAAACTCTTTTTCAATTGAAGAACAAAGTATTATCTTATGATGAATATGAAAATCATCTTAAGATAATAGAAGGGATACAATGTCAGATTGATTTGGCATCTCTATCAGTCTCTTGGTATTCGAAGGCTGAAAAGCAGCAGAGAACCCTTCAACATTCATTCCTTGGCGCACTAAGAAAATTGCGTCAGTTAATTTCCAATGCCCCATCTGGTGTTCATATCATAGAATGTGGTGTTCACGGAGCACTACATTTCACAGTGCTTTCCAGTCCCCAAAGCCCGCCGAAAATGGTCTCATGCAATGTTATTGCCCATGGCCGGCCACAGTCAATGGGCTTTGTTTGTAATCAAAAGCTTCTTCAAGAACATGCTTCAACTAGTTCCTCTCAAAATCAAGCATATCGAGAAAAAGTTGTTGAATTTCTCCTACGTCAAGCAGGCGTGAATATTGCACAAGCCTCTCGTATGGAGAAAACACATCATAAAATGATAGAAGTTTCGGAAATCATCTAACGGTCGGTTGAACCGGGTGATAAAAGTGGATACTGGTTAATGCATCCAGCTAATTTCCAAACTAAGATTCACAAGATCAAGAGAGATTTTAAGAAGATCTCAGACATAGCATGTCAAGAGCCACCCCAGCTTGTCAGACTGGGGACTCCTTTAACCCAACCCTCAGAGTCAACAAATGGTATTCGAGGATTTGAGCAGAAACAGCAGGAACATCCCCAGTTCACGAGACCGGGGACTCTTTCAAATCATCAATCCCCTCCTCAGAGAATGTTGGTCTTTTCTCAATTGGGAATGAAGCCCCAAGAAGAACGAAGAGCCAAATTATCATGAGATTACCTCCAAGTTATAGCTCGTCAAGATGTTCCTAAAGGATTGAATCAACAAAAGGCAATGTCTCATTAAAGACATGAAAGAAGACAATATCACAGAAATGTTGATAGAAGTGATGCGATGCATTATGCATCAATCAATGTCATCAATGCCATTGTTGCTAATCCACCAGAGGAGGCTCACTCAGGGGACTCAGATGAAGTGTGTCCTGCTCAAGAAAATGTACGCACCAATACAAATGAAGAAGGTGTGCGTACACAAAGTCAAAGGATTACTCAGAACCTAGGTAATCCACTTCTCTCTCTCCAAAAAGTATCCAACAAAGGGAGGGGAAAGAATCAGGTTACATATCCTTCCTCTGGAGAAGGTAAATTGCTCTCATTAGAGCAAAGGTTTGCACAAAAGAAGGAATAAATGAGAGAATTAAGAAGGATGAATGCAGAACTACTTCAGAGTAGTCTTCTTCTTAAGAATTCTGGAGTCCGACAGCCGAAGGAATTTGTTGCAGCTACTGAGATGGATCAGGAATATCCTCCTTTATCAGTACACCCTCAAAGGTCTAATCCAACGGGTCAAGCGCAACAACGGTTGGCAGTGCTACCATCAGTTGCAACACCAACCACCACATCTTTCCAAGCTCTATTCATTGCACCTACCCAAGACCAAATTCAACCGAATGTTTCTCAAAAGTTAATAACTACTATTGAGTCATTAACAGCTTGGTTAGAAACTATGGAAGGGAAACGGGAGAAAGTTCAACCAGAAAAGAAAGTTTACCCTGAATGGGTAGATTCAATTTCTCCTCCATCCAGTTTTAGAAACCCTGTTTTCCTTAATTTCAATGGATCAGGCAACCCTGAACAACATTTGACACATTACGTGTCTTGTTGTGATCCTACGATGGGAACTCCAGAGCAGCAAGATGTAGTGAAACTCAGATACTTCGTGCGAACCTTGCAAGGACCAGCTTTTGTCTGGTATACAAGCTTGCAATCCCGGTAAATCATCGGATGGGATGATCTTCGCCAAAAATTCCTTCTTCAGTTCATCTCAACTTTTCCAAAAACGATAGTTTTATTTCTTACAAACTGCATGCAAAGGGAGAATGAAAGAGTCTCAGATTTCATTGCTCACTGGAAGGGATTAACATATTCCCTGAGTTTAGCACTCCATCAGGAAGAGCTGTTGCCAATCAATTTGGCAAATTTTCGTGATTAATTACACACGCCATTGATCCCTGTGAAATACACAGGAGGGTTTCGAGACATTACTTCAATCGCTCAGTAGATTGAAGATTCCCTTATACAGGCTAAGGCTAAATCTCGTGTAATTCCAACAGCTCCAGGAAGGAGAATGGGTAAAGCAGAAACTACTACAATTATGCTGAAACAAGCGCCTGTACCTATTTCTACTTCAAAACCTTCATCTTCTCGAAGGGCTGCACCTCTTGAACGCCAACAAAAAAGGCCGTTTCGTCCAACTGATCAAAGAGATCAACGACAAAAACAATTTGAGGATTTGAAGAGTAAAACATACTCTTTCCGAAATTATCAAGTTCCTGGTTACTTAATTTCAGCTTTGGAAAATAATTTGGTTCAATTACTAGTTCCCAAGAGGCCAAACAAGGAAGGAGATGAATACTGCCCCAATTATTGTCCCTTTCATCAAATGTTTGGGCATCCCATCCAAGAGTGTTTTGTCTTCAAAGACCTCCTGCAAAATATGGTCTACTTGGGACAAGTCAAGTTGAATGGTTCTTCGACTTAGATAACATCTGTTACTACTACAGTTCTAGAGGAGGAAGGTGAATGCCAAGAAGTCAAAATCAGAAATGCACAAGAGTATGATGATTGGATGTCCAGAAAGACAATCAATCAGACTCATGCCATTTTGCGAACACAATTAAAGAAACCAATTGTGTTTTCTGCCATTAATATTGCGGTAAAACCCTCTTTATCAGAGGGAAAGTCCTCAAAGAAACGACTTGATTCAACGAAGGAAAAAGAATCAGAAGAAGATGAGTATGTGTCAAAGCCTAAATTGTCTTTGACTCTAGAAGAATTTATGCCATCTACTTCAAAGCCACGGGCACCGCCCCATCAAACGGCACAGCCTAAACAGGCTAATCAGGCAGAGTCTTTATCAGACGAAGAGTTAATCTTCGGTTCTGTTAATATGATTCAATTAACAGATCCGTATTCAAGTCATATTTTCAATTTTGATAAGCCTGAATTCCCTGTATCAAATAAGGGAATCCGAGGAAGTTCTAGAGATTCCGGATACAGTGGAAGACGTTGATCTTTCTGAAGCCACTACTCCAATTATACCCCTGCCAGCACTGTGTATGCAGCAGAAACTCGTGGTAGAGCCCTTAAAATAGCTCAAAAAGAATAAACAAGTTCTTCTTCCAATAGCCAACTCAGTCTTGGCACAGTTATTTTGGAAGACAGATTAAAGATTCCATCTTCTTTATCTCAGCATGTAAATTGATCTAATCGGTCTAATCTTCCAAAACCAAGGATGTTGCCAACTTCTATCCCAATACAAGATGCATCAGCTTCCAAAGCATCTGCTTCCAAGGTACCTGCTAAACTGCATATTCCTGTTGGGAAACACAGACCTGTAGATCAAAAGTATGATATATTGAAACACAAGGCCCAAGTACTAGCCAAGTTATCAATTTTGGATTCTTTGAATCTGTCAAAAGATCTTAGGGAAGTACTCATCGAAGCTTTGTCAATTTCTCAGGAGTTTGAAGCTGAAATTGTTGCAGCAGAAGTCTATCAGATAGAGAATAATCCTGCAGAATGCCATGAAGTGATATATTTTACTGATAAAGATGAAGATGATGTTGTGCATGGGCACATAAGACCTCTGTACTTATCTGGAGAATTCAATGGTGTAGATATCCGAAGAGATTTCATTGAAAATGGTTCAGAAGTGAACCTCATGCCCATTCGTACACTTCGTCGATTGGGCCTCACAGAATCTGATTTATCTCCTTCCACCATGATGTTATAAGGATATGATAAAAATGAACAAGAACCACTGGGCAATGTTACACTCAGAACTCAGTTTGGAGATCTTGTATCCAATTCATATTTCATGATTGTTGATCAAGACTCAGCTTTCAACGTCTTCCTTGGAAGACCCTAGCTACATCAGCATGCAGCTATCCCTTCATCATACCATCAATGTCTCAAATACTGTTTCAATGGTCAATTTGGAATATTTTATGGTGATAAGGCCCCATTCAAGACATGTGAGTCTCAATACATTGAGGCGGAATTTTATCACATGAAGGGAAGAGAGAAATCTACAATAAATGAAATTACCAAAGTTAATGCTCCATATGGTTTGGAGAAGATTCCAATAAATCCATTTACACATTTGAGTACATATTATGTGTTACCTATCAATCAAATTGACAAAATAGGCCCAAATCAAAATACTCTTATGGAATGATCCATAATGTCAATTACGGCAATTGAGCCAGTCAACATGGGAAAAATTGGAAACCTACCAAACAGTGATGAAAGCACAAGTAGTGACGTTTTCATTTCATCTGCTGAAATCCAGTAGGTCTATACTTCGCCAATCAGGCCAGAAGAAGTTATAGTAACATTCGAGGTGAATAATGATGTCAATTCTCAATCCATCATCTTCTCTTTATTTCCCAAATAAGACCATTTATCATCAATTGGGTCGGAAATGGAAGCTTCTTCTTCAAAATGTGAAAATTTTGACATCTCTTCTGACCATGAAAATTTCGTTTTGTCATCTACTATGCAAGTAGAAATGGAAGAAATAGCACATGATGAAGAGGAAGAGGAAGATATTAGAGATGCACCTCCAGCATTTGAAGAGGGTATCTCTACCACTATGGATGAACTCAGATAAATAAATCTGGGTATAGAGAAAGATCCACGCCCCACTATAATTAGTGCGGCCATGACCCATGAAGAGCAAGAGATGTATATTTCTTTTCTAAAGCAAAATAAAGGTATTTTTTTTGGAACTATACAGAAAATCCTGGGCTGGATCCTGATGTTTCTACTCATTATTTGGGTTTACCAAAAGAACATCGAGGATTTAAGCAAGCCGCAAGAAGAACACACCCAACTTATGCTTCCAAAATTGAAGCTGAAGTGGATAAGCTGATCAAAGATAACTTCATCAGAGAAGTTTAGTATCCCAAGTGGTTGGATAATATTGTCCCTGTAAAGAAGAAGAACAGACAAATTAGGGTTTGCATTAATTTCATAGATCTTAATCGGTATTTTCCTAAAGATGATTTCCCGGTTCCGATTATAGAACTCTTAATTGATGAGATGGCTGGATATGAAGTACTTTCTTTCATGTATGGATATTCTGGATATAATCAGATCCGAGTGGCCCAAGAAGATGAGGAATCCACAGCCTTTAGAGCCTCTCAAGGTGTGTTTTGTTACCGGGTGATGCCCTTTGGTTTAAAGAATGCAGGTGCAACATATCAACGAGCCATGCATCGTATCTTCAAACCTTTCTTAGGGAAGTTTGTTGAATGCTATGTAGACGATTTGGTGGTTAAATCCAAACAACATTCTAATCACTTGGCTGATTTGGAAGTCATATTCCACAAGCTTCGACATCATAATTTGAAGATGAACCCCTTAAAATGTGCTTTTAGGGTAACCTCAGGAAAATTTCTCGGCTTCTTTGTACGCCATCGTGGTATTGAAGTCGATCCTAAGAAGACCAAGTCAATCCTTGGTATGTCACCTCCTCGGAATTTGAAATAATTAAGAGGACTTCAAGGAGACTTAGCCTATATTCCGAATTTCATCACCAATTTGGCAGGAAAAAGTTTACCCTTTACCAAATTAATGAAAAAAGAAGTCACTTACCAGTGGACTGAAGAATGTCAAGAAGCGTTTGATGTTCTCAAGAAATACCTCTTGAGTCCACCGGTACTCATGCCACCTATTGAAGGAAGACCACTTATCCTCTATGTGACAGCTCTAGAGTGATCATTGGGTGCTTTCTTGCTCAAAATAATGATGTTGGGAATGAAAATATCCTCTACTATATCAGTAGAACTATGCTTGAAGCAGAAACCCAGTATTCAAGTATTGAGAAATACTGCCTGGCATTAATCTTTGCAGTTTAGAAACTGAGACACTACCTGCAACATCACGAGGTCCAATTGGTATCTCGCAATAATCCGCTCAAATTCATCCTTAGTTGTCCAATGCTTACAGGACGTCTAGCAAGGTGGGCAGTTATTTTGCAACAGTTCGACATTCAGTATGTGTCTCAAAAGGTGATAAAGGGCCAAGATCTGGCTGATTTCCTGGCTGAACATCCTTCAGTGGAAGACACGTCTTCAGATATTGAACTCCCTGATGAGGAAGTTTTCTCTATTCAAGAGAGTCCTCAAACATGGGAAGTGTATTTTGATGGTGCTTCCAGAAGTCCAACAGGGAAGAAAATGGAAAATCCTAAATTCAACAAAGTTGGTTTCGGAATTGTGCTCATTTCTCCAGATAAGGCATTATTAACTTATTCCTTTTTATTATGGGAAGATGGTACCAATAATGAAGCTGAATACCAAGCTATTATCACAGGCTTGGAGTTAGCGCTTCAAACACAAGTCAATCACTTAAAGATGAAAGGTGATTCAGACCTGGTAATCAAACAAGTCAATGGGGATTACGCCATCAAAAAAGAAGAATTAATCCCTTTGTATGATTATGTTAGAGAGTTAATGACGGAATTTCCTTCAGAACTGACATTTTCTTATGTCCCAAGATCACAAAATGCTCATGCTGATGCGCTGGCTAATATAGCCACAGCTCTAGCAGATCCAAATCGGGACGAGACAACCATCAGTATTGCCCACCGTCATGCAATTTCACCTTATGTTCAAGCCAGAATAGAGGAAATTAATGAAATTAGTCCCATTCTTGAACCGTATGGTCATACTACAGGATGGATGTCACCTATCAGGGAATACCTTCAAAATGGAACACTTCCACCTGATAAAGCCGAGAAAGAACAAATCTGGTGACGTGTGGTCAATTTTACTCTTTATTCTAGGCCAAACCACGTAGAGAAAATTATCTACAAACATGGTTTTGATGGAGTTCTCTTCAGATGCATTGATGGTGAAGAGACAATGGCTGTCATGAAAGAAGTGCATGCATGAGTCTGTGGTGCCCTCCAGTCTGGACATAGATTGTCTGATCAAATTCGAAGGCTTGGATTCTTTTGGCCTTCAATGATACAAGATTGTGTTAATTTCACAAAGAAGTGTCATTCATGACAAGTACATTCCATCTTCATTCATCAACCTCTAGAGTTGCTTCATACAGATAAATACTCGTGGCCATTTCCCACATGGGGAATGGATGTGGTGGGACCTTACCCTTCAGCTATGGCCAAGCATTTTAAGTACATTCTTACTGCTACTGATTTATTTTCCAAATGGGCAGAGGCAGTACCTCTTAAAGAAGTCAGTTCTAAATGCATTGTTAGATTCATCAAGTATAACATCATTACTAGATTTGGTGTCCCTCATACCATATTGATGGACAACGACACCAACTTCTGTTCTTCTGAAGTGAAGAAATTGTATCAAGAATACAACATTAAATCCAACCATTCATCTCGGAATCATGCGGTGGCTAATGGCCAAATATAAGACTTTAACAAGACTCTTTCAAATATACTGAAAAAGATGGTGGATAAAGATAAGAGGTCATGGCCTGATAAACTCTTTCATGCTTTATGGGCTTATTGGACTACCACCTGCAATGCAACGCGGTCAACTCCATATTCGTTGGTATATGGAACGGAAGCAGTCTTTCCAATTGAAGTTAAATTTCCCTCACTCAGAGTAGCCATTTCTGATCAGTTATCTACAGATGAGCAATCTCAAAAGCGACTGAATGAATTGGAATGATTAGATGTGAAAAGATTGTGCACTTTGCACCACTTGAAAATCTATCAGAATTGAATAGCGCGAGTTTTTAACAAAAAAGTTCGTATTCGTTCATTCATTCAGGGAGAATTGGTATTAGTTCTCAGAACTCCAATGATACCAGGAAAGAAACCTCCCAAGATTGAGCCAAAATGGGAAGGACCTTATTCAATAAATAGGGTCTACTCCAATGGAGCATATTCATTAATCTCGATGGATGGAGAACTCATTACTACTCCAACTAATGCCGGATTTTGGAAAGAGTATTTTGTATAAATTACAAAATACCCCCAAAATGTCCCTGCAACATGACGTTAAACTGTGAAGCACCAGTCTGTCCTTGCTATATGACGTTAAACTATACAGCAATGGTCCAGTATGACTTTAAACTCCCCCTTGGTCCAGTATGACCTTAAAATATTCACAAGATGTCCCTGTAACATGACACTAAACTGTGCGGCACCAGTTCGTCCTTGCTATATGACGTTAAACTATACAACAATGGTCCAGTATGACATTAAAATGCAACTTCGCCCCACAGGATGTTAAACTGGGAAAAAGTTCCCTAAAAGGTCCTGTATGACCTTAAACTACACCATGGTCTTGTATGACATTAAACAGCACCATCCATGGTCCATGCATATGACCCTAAACTATTTGAAAGTCCCTTACGTCCAGAAAGACGTTAAACTACATAATCATCAAAGGTCTTGTATGACCTTAAACTATACTTATGTCTAGCATGACATTAAACTGCACCATCCACGGTCCATTTATATGACCTTAAACTATTCGCCCTTTTGTCCAACATGACATTAAACTGTAGAAAAAATCCCCAATGCGTCCAACATGACGTAAATGGTGTGTTATTTTGTCCTTACTACATGACATTAAACTGCGCAGTCCCCCTTTTTTTCCCAACATGACGTTAAACTGTATTGTCCCCATCGTCCTAACTACATGACGTTAAACTGTACAGAAAGTCCTTGATACGTCCTACAAAACATTAAACTATATTTTGTCCCTGCTACATGACACTAAACTGTGCAGCACCAATAGTCTTAACTGCAAGACTTTAAACTTCATAGTCCCTTTATATGTCCTACATGACATTAAACTATGCATCGTTAAAGTTATTGTTACCTCTTGTTTCTCACACTGAGTATGACTCACGTGAGCTTAGAGAAAACCTCAACCATAACACTCTCTTTGGGCCACTAACCATGTATAAGTCCCAACAACATTTTTTTAGGTCGTTTTCCCCGAGAACAACTTGATCATTAATTCATTATTTAATGGAACTACATGGACTTTGATCGTTGCCTTCCAGACTGGGTACGTTGGCAACCTCCCAAGGTTCAAGCCCAAAAAAAAAATCTCTTCACTTCGGTTCACCTTCATCTCATACGATGTTGATTTGTGAAACCACCCTTAGAATCAATATCTTTACATTTGATTCACTTTCTTCCTTGTTATACAATGTTAAACTATACAACACTTTTGTCCGGTACGACGATAAACTACAATACTCTTTGATTTACTCATTTGAGAGGGAACCATTATTTACGTTCATTTTTCAATCATGTTTCATTTCAAAAGACTACGTGCATACATGGTAATGCATAAATTTTTTTATCTCAAGTTAAACCATCATTGTACTAAAGTCCCCTTTCACCCTTCACATGTATGAACCAAATTTGTACAAAGGGTATATCTAGAACTATGTGGGCTTGATTCCCATCCTTATGGGATACATAGGAACATTCGAGTATCCCTCGAATCCAGCCCCATGTCTTTTGGGCCTAACCCCAAATTTCACTTTCAGTCCGTTGGCAGAAAAGTCCTCATGAAAATACACACTATGTATTCATTATTATGGTCTGAACTCTAGGACCCTAAACTAATATCTGTCATACTTTCGTCCTGCATGATGTTAAACTGCATTTCAAGAACTACGTATGGCTTGATTCTCATTCTTAGGAGATACGTAGTGAAGTCCAAAATTTCAATTCAGGACCCAGCCACAACATGATTATGGTTATCATTGACCTATGTATCTCTGTATACATTGGACAATACCCATATTTATGTGTTATAATCCTAATCATAAATATTTTCAGATCTTCATAATCCTTTTCATGACTTTTAGTCAAAAAAATGTCAAACTTTTGAGAATTCCTTTTCCTGACTATGCAGCACGTGCCCATAGGCGGCCTTGCATAAACAGTCCACATAACAGACTTGTCAGTCGAAGGATACTATTTATTTGACTATGCAGCCAATGCCTTTAGGTGGCCCTGCATAATTCAACCCCCTAACGGGTTTGTTAAATGATAGTAAATTCATTCTTGGGAAGAATGCCTCTTTTATCCTTATTTGTCTTAAACGACAGCATGTTGGGATCCACAAAAAATAGCCATCCTTATCATATTTGTCCGATATCATTTTTCATGATCTGAAAGTATTCAAGTCTATGGTTTATACTCTCCATATTCTCTTTCCATACGTTTAGGTCAGACCTTCGTAGGAGTGATATTTATTAAATTATTCGATAGTCTTGTTCGGAAATATCTTCTCCATATTCAAGTACCTCTTTCCTTTCAACAAACTCCATTCTTTAGAAAATTTGAATCTCCATAAACTTTCACTGGCTTTTAACACTAGGAAAGTAAATTTCTGAGAGTTCTTTTTCCTGACTATGCAGCACGTGCCCATAGGTGGCCTTGCATAAACAGTCCACATAACAGACTTGTCAGCCAAAGAAATGCTATTTGTTTGACCATGCAGCCAATGTCCTTAGGTGGCCCTGCATAATTCAACCCCCTAACAGGTTTTTCAAATGACGGCAACTTCATTCTTGGAAACTACTTCTTCTGATGCCTTTTAGCTCTTTTTTATATCATTCCTCAGCTTCAAATATTCTTAAGCCATAGTTTACATATTTTCTGTTATACTTGAGTATGGTAATATGTTTTCAGATAAATTTTCAAGGAATTGAAACAATTTTAATCCATTTTGGTCAAAGTTATTTCGAACTTAAACATAAGCCTCTTTATGTCCGGCATGCATGACTTTAAACTGCCCACAAAAGTCAAAGGAACTCTGAATAAAAGTCATGTTCCAGCTCACTAAATATACATTTTTGTATGATTTAGGTAATATTGAGAAATTAAAAGATTCAATGTTTGTAGGGTTATTTGTAATAATCCTAGTAGAAATCAAAATATGCTAACTGGGCCCATTGGCTTAGGTAAAATCTAAAGAATATAGCAAAAGAGAATGCAAGTACAAATAAGTGAAGGTGAAAGTGTTTTTCATTGATGCACAAGAGTTAGAAGGACATCCACAGACTGGAGTCTCTTCCCTTTTTCAAGAATTACAATAGACTGTCAACATAAGTCTTCATTTGATGTACAATATCCTGAGCTTTATCAGCAGTTACTTGAAGCTCGTGCACTTGACCATCTTCACTGTTTTTCATCTTGATGAAGTGCCTTCTTAGCATCTGCGATGGATTTCATGCCATTCATATGAGTTTCATCCAATGATTTATTAAGCTGATCAAGTTCCCCAATAACAACATCTAACTATTGCTGGAGTTTCACCTACTAGACAACCTTTTCTTTGATTTTATGCTTCAGCTCCTTCATCTTGACAGCATAATTAGCTTCAGCTTGGGATACCGTAGCCTCAAATTTGCCTATGTTGACTGACAGTGTCACTCTGATCAAATCTTCGCGACTTTTTTGCGCCTGCACCCTCTTGAAAATGATCTGTTTCACCGCGGTGTGGATCTTTTCATATCCAAAACCACCAATTCCTAGTATAACAAATTGGAATGACAATCGAGGAATTTTCGATGGTAGCTCTTCTAAAGGAACCCTAGATATGATGTTACATATGTTGTTCCATGCCTTACGTCATGAAAAGTTGAACGCTTTAATCATCTCTGGATCTGATTCAACATCATCGTCGGAGGGGGGCATGTAATCTGGTATTAATGCACTTAAGGAAGTGCCCTGTCCTGCTGTTTCCCCCCTGATTTGTGCTTCTTCACTTTCAATTCTCATTAGGGCAGAGACTGAGGCCTCACCTCTAGATCTAGTCATTTTAGTTGATTTCCCTGCATGATTAATTGAAAGATTTAGTTAGCTTCAAAGGATAACAAAAGAATAGATTGTCTTGCGAATAAAGTACAATAAAAACTATTGTTATCCCTTACCCAAGGATAGTTCAGCAACCTAATAAGACTTCTCCCCATCTTTCTCGGTCTCAACATGATTTTCAAGATGGGTCTCAGGAGGGTTTATTGGGTTTAGCTCTACTTGAGCTAATGTTTCATCAAATGGTAGGGTTGACATCAATGTCCACACCCTCTTCAGGAATTGGCAGTTCAGCAGCTTCTACGGATGAAACTACATATTATTTTCAGTCATGGTTAGAAGTGTAATTTTTTTTTAAAAAACTTGGGCGAAGGGTTGCACTCATTCCCAAGGTCTTCTAAATAACATGATAACTTAAAATGATCATAAAATTCTTCTAAAGTCATTTATTTATTCATCATTTCATCCAATGATATTTCAGAATCCTGGTTAGTCTCACCAGTGGGAGCATTTGTTACATCTTCTTGCTGACTTACGTCCTGCAACCCCTGACCCTGGATAGCATCTTCAGCAGCAGGAGGAATACTGGGAATGGATGCTAGCTCTTCTCCAGGAGCAGCCAAGTCAGCTTTAGTCTGTGATTGTTCTACAGCACCCTCCATGGACTTTGAAGGAGGATTAGTCCCTTCCCTCAAGGGGGGAATTCAATAAGCCCCTGCAATCCTTAGAAATATGAGTAACCATGTGATTATGGGTATAAACTCATGATTATTGGAAGGACTTACCGCTACTAATGAAGCATTTAACTATGGATTTCCTCCTTCGTTGCCTTTACTTCTTTTGTTTTTTGGAGTATTAGTAGTCTCCCTTATTGGCACTTGGATTAGCAAATGGAAGGTCATGTCCAGCGCCTCATTCGTGGCCTTTTGGCCTGGAGATATCTCACCTGGTTCACGAGGAGAATCAGCAGCAGCCCCGATAGCAGTACCACCAGGGTTATACTGTGGCGAAGGAACCCCAGTTCCTTTCTTTGCAAGCTGCGAGATGAAGAAAATAACTTCCTTAAGTAACAAATCATCAACTGAAATCAAGTTGCAAATAAAATAAGGAAAGAAACCTTACATCTTCAGGAGCCACGTACTCTTTCCATTCCTCATCTCCAGAACCACCAGCCCCCTCAGTGGTGCCACGATCAATCATTTCCTTCACCTGCCTGGTGATAGGAACAGAGTCATCAGTGGAATATATGAGCATTTCCAGCTCTCTGATGTAAGCTCACACTTCATTGGGGTTATATTCATATTGAATATTTTTAGAAGCCATAAGATTTCCTATTCCAAGAAGTTGTAGGCCCTCACACAAATCCAGCCAGGCGGTCTCAGTACCACAGTATAAGCCCTGCCATAGCTGAACAACCTCTGGCCTTAGATATGAAGGCTGTGAGGAAGGTCCTACAATTTTTGACTTTAATTTCTTCCCATCTCCTGCAGATACAGATATAGAATAAGAAAGTAAGACTTATTGCTTTAGAAAGTAGCAGTGATTAAAATTACTACAATGAAACAACTCACCAGGAGTTGATGGAGTGGGTCTTTTAATTCTGTCTGTAGGATTATATCGGGCACGAAACCACTTTACTGCCGGTTGTGCCTCATCATCCCCATCATGATAATCCGGTGAATCAGTTCTAGAATAGGAGTCTGTTGAACCAATTTCAGGTGGGGAAGCATCACCTTCATGAGGAAGGGTTTCTTTCTCTACAGTCCTCTTCCTCATTCCCACTTGATATACTGGGTGATTCAATATCCCCTTGGGGTATGATTCTATCCAGTGTTCGGCATAATACGTAGTCAAATTAGGTTCCGCTTTTTCAACTGGTAGATCAAATACTGCCCCAGTCTTCTCTCTTGATGTCAGCAGCCATAGTTTTCGAGCAACCATCATATGTTGCTCTAACCTAACATGTACCAGAGGGGATAAAACAATCTGTTGTAGACATTTGAATTGGCGTGCAAATCTATATGGAGCATAGGCCTCACATATGATCTCTCCATCAATCCTGGCTACTAACACACCATCCCTGCAAGCTAGCATGTATGCCCTCAAATCCAAATGGGCTGTCCCATTATCAACAAACCGCCCGGATGGCGGGCTTCCATATGGAAAGAATTTGAATTCCTTAAACATGCTCAACCTCACTTTCATGTCATAACCATTAACATCTAATGGAGAAATTCCATAGAATGCTTGCACTGACGGTCTGAAGGAGCTTCCAGGAATTTGTAATCCATTCTGTACATTGTAAGTCCTGAAGTGAGTGGCGATCCATCCCCACAAAACTTGGAATGGTCCCAATATTATTAAAGAAGATTTACCCATGAAGACATGATGTAAACTCCTGTGAATCTTTGCTAAAATGGGGTTAGCTAACCCAACCATTTTTCCCTCAGCCAACTTTGCCGCAATGATGAAGGTCCCTGGCCTAACGCCTCCCTTCGAATCTCTGACCGGCAATAGATAAACACTGAGCCACATTGCAAAGAAACCCGCCAGACGAGTCTTCTTTGGTATTTTTTGATTTACTTCATATCCCCACTTTTCAAACTCTCCTGCTTCTAGAGTTGGCCAGAATGTGCCAGGATCTCCTCTCTTCTCAGGTTTTGGACAGGTGGTAGGACGTTTGGGCCTGGTATCCTTGGATTTCTTTTTCTTGGATCCTTTTTCTTTTAGATCCATCTCTTTCTTCTCAATGAGAAATACATTCATCCATTCTTCCGGTTGAATATCTTTTCTAAAATGAGTTAATGAGGTCTTTGAACTCTTGAGCCTGTGGAAGATATTAAATAATTCTCGAGCTAAAGCAGGAGTCTTCTCTGAATCATTCCATGTTACCTTGAGAGGAATGAATTAATCATACATATCACCCAAAATTGGAGCCCCTGAGATCTTGTGGACATCCCACAAACTAATACCTACTTCTCCATGAGTCAGATGGAAAGAATTAGTTGCTGGGATCCAGTGGATGAGTATCTCTAGCATGAAGTTATCATGTCTGTAAACATATGTTTTCCCAACTTAGACATCCTCGTATATTGCAGCTCTCTTCAGATCCTCGATAAACTCTGCACAGGTCTGTCGCACCCAGTATGCCCACATCCAAGTTGGCTTCACACCTCCCCCAGGATGGAAGTCCCAACTTTTCTTCCAGCCTTTGGATTGATCCATCTGAGCATTTCGGAAGATTGAAGGATGACAATGTGGTTGAAGCTCAGGTGTATGTTTTTTCACATCTGGTGTGCAAGGGCTATGATGCATCATATAGGCCTTCTCCACAGTTCCAGCATTTATAAATACTCCTCCACCTGAGATATTTGCTGAAGCAAAGTTGGTATAATTCTGAAACCACGAAAATGGAAGATAATTCTTTACTTCTGGAATAGTTACTTCTTTTAGATGACCATAGCCATACAAAGGTAGATAAGTGCTTTGAGTAAAGTCGAGATGATATTTCTTCAGATACTTAGCCAAATTCCGAAGAGTTCTATCATTGAGAGTATAATAATCATGGCCAATGATGTTCATAATATCATCTATCCTCTTGCTAGCTAGTTCATCAATTAATCCGGGTCTAAGAGCCATTAATTCTTCACAAGAGTTGAATAAATTAGTTCATAAATGAATTTATTTTCCACAAACTTTGTGAAATAAATCCAAAAAAATTTTTTAAGGCATTAAGGCGCGCAATTATGGAGGTGTCGCGCAAGTGTTACATGTGCCGCGGATGTTATTTGTCATGCATGTATCACCGCGCAAGTCCAATTACCTTGAGAGTAGCGCAGCAGCGAGGAAACAGTGGAAAGAAGAGACTTGTGCAGCGAAGATGGCTTTCACGGCGAGAGCTTGAGAAATTCAGGATTAGATGATATACGTGGCCAAAAGCTGTGTATTTATAGGCTAGGAGGCCTATCTGCGCATCGTACCCAGTGCGCTCAAGGCCTGCGCGGCGCACACTTGCGCGCTGCCCTCTGCGCACTGAAGACTTGCGCACCACCTTTTCCTTTGGATGTCTTCAATTTCCTCAGAGTCAAATCCTCATTTTCTTTCGGATCCAACTCTGAGGGGGGACTTTTGTTGACGCTCCTTTCTTCACAGAATCTAAAGATCTGAAAAGGGGAATATCTGAGCTCAAATGATTCAACCTTTGAAGAAAATATCAAAACTCGACAAAGGCATGGACACGGGATCAAAAGCACCTGTGCCGCGCAAGTTATATCACTGTCGCGCAAGTCCACTTGCGTGACGCCTTATGGTCACGCAAGTGACTTGCGCGACCTAAGTGATAACCACCCGGTAACCACCCGGGGTCTTCTCCTGCCTATAAATAGACCCTGTGGGGCCCCCATTCAGGAGGATTTTTTTTTCCAGAAACCCGGATTGAAGCTCCCGAATCCCAAGTCTCTTCTCAATGCTTCCAGAACACTTATATGGTAATTTCTTACCTAGAATGGAAGATATAAAGATAGGGAGGAAAGCCTAAGTGTTGAAACTCATCCACACTTGCGCGCCTGAGTGGACAGCCCTTAAGGGAGGTGGTCACACTTGCGCACCGCCTTACTCCTTCGATAGAACTTACGCACCCCTTTTCTGGAAGAACCTCAAGAGGATTCTAAAGGCTTTAATAAAGAGTCGCTCAAGTATTTCAATGCTGGTTGAACATCGCGCAATTACCCCACAAATGTCGCGTAGGTATACCTGCGCAACCAATACTTGCGTGCCCACGCAGTACCTGCGCTCCTTCCAAGACTTGTGCAACCCTTCCTTTTTGGGTGCCCATCTTGCCAATTTTACCACTTTTAAGCCATTACACCTTTCCTATTCAAGATTCAGTCTTCAAGATACTATTCAAAGCCATTTATGGCATGATTTCTTGATTTGAATTCCTTATCTAAAATGAATTTTGTGGAATATCTCTCGAAACTTAGTGATTTACATATCTTTATGTCACTAATGATTGAGAGATCATTAATTCAACCTCATCCTTTAAAGATGAGAGAATCCTTAACCTGGGCCTCCTTTTCAGGAATAATCCCCAGTTATAGGTCATTTAACCTGGTAATCTTCTTCAGGAGTAAGCCCCAAATTTTTAAAGTTCCCAAATCTGGGCATCCTTCTCAAGAGTAAGCCCCAAACCATAATCCCTTAACCTGGGCCTCCTTTTCAGGAGTAAGTCCCAATCATAATCCTTTAACTTGGGCTTCCTTTTCAGGAGTAATTCCCAGTCATAATTTTTGGGCTTCCTTTTCTGGAATAAGCCCCAAGTACCCAAACCTGGGCTACCTTGTTAGGAATAAGCCCCAGTCATAAATTTGGGCTTCCTTTTTAGGAGTAAGTCCCAAGTCCCTTAATTTCTCTTTAACCACTCCTAATTTACCTCTGATTTGGGATTACTTCTCATGAGTAAAACCCAATCATCAATCCTCTCCAAATCTGGGTTTCCTTTTTAGGAATAAGTCCCAAGTTAGAGTATTCAAATCTCCATGAAGCACATATACCTTTATGGACCCTGTTTTTGGATTTTCTCCCTACAGTAAATCCTAATCTTCATTTATCTGGGTAGTCATACATACATAAGCCCCAAACCATTTCTTATGATTACATCTTTCATGGACCAATTGTCTATTTTATTACCAATAACTCTTGTTTCTCACACCGAGAATGACTCACATGAGCTTAGAGAGTAAAAGTAATTATGACATCCTTCTTTGAGCCATCAATCATAAACATCATACTCCCTTACTCGAACTACGTGGGTTCTGATTCCTTTTCCAAAAAAAAGGATATGTAGGTAGCCCATCTGTGGGTTCGATCCCAACTCTGAAATAATATATGTCATTTTGAATGACAATAAACTTCAAGTTCCCCACTATGTGGCTTTAAAACCAGCCTGGTTATCATAATGACCAAGAGACTTTTATATACATGTTTTGAAGGATACCATTGACCAAGACTCTCTAAATAGATACAGATGATTCTCTATTGATGAAGAACCTCTAATACCTATAAAAGATTCTCTAAATTTCTTACATATTATCAAAACTAATGGAAATCTCATTTTATACTTGGTAATGTAATAAGGATTCACGAACATAACTTAAATCTATAAAGAGAGTCCCGGAATAGACAATAATTCCCCTAAAAAAGGTGAGATGAGTCCGACCTCCCATCCTCTCGACCAATGCAAATTCCTAAGCTTCAATAGTCCACAAACTAATGAGAGCCTACCTTTGGAAAGTAGGTCTAAATGGATGTGGAATCATTGGATGTTTCTGGTTCTACGAACAAACCCGTTAGAAACCGATCGGAACATTTGAATCTCCCAACCAGGAGGTCATCCCTGAATTCCAAGGGAAACAGAAATATATCCTTTTAAATAAATAATCGTATAAATTATAACAAATAATTTCAATGTGATGGACTGTATACTGCCATACCACAAAAATATTCCATCGAGGACTCATGCCAAGAAATCATACATAAACATGTAATACATAAACTAAATACCTAAGATATACTGTGTAATGTGTCCTTTAAACACATTGAGGGGATATATAGTACCAGTACCCACCAACCACCTAATAATTCCAATTAATCCATCGTAGGAATTTTTTAATCAAAAAATGATTATCCTGATATTCCAGAAATAATAATTCACATACACATCTTAGTAACAAATAATTAACCATATATATTTAATGGTCATATAGATAATCAATTCTTCCACACTAAATTTAATTACATTGATATTCATATGATTATCTATTGGTCTAGTAATAACAAGAATATATTCAGAATAAATTGGAAATTAATATTATTAATGTAATAACATAGTGGGATATATTCACTGTATATTGGTATCATTAGGATTCTATCAAATGAATGAAATAGTTGGAGACTAAATCAATGATATAAAAATATCATATTTATTATTATGATATAGAAGTATTATCCATTTATAATGGTTTATGAGTGTATAATAGTAAGCAGATAATATATGTTTTTTATACCATTGGATATTTTTAATAATTATACATGATATCGTTATTGTAACACACCAGAATGATAAAGGGATAAATGAATAAATGATATGACTCATGTCAACAGGCTTCACCTTCCTTTTTAGAAGCCTACCTGATAATAAATCCATTGTTAATCATGCTTGACCTAGATTAGTGACCAGGATTGGTGTGATTTAGGACCACAGACACTAGAAAGGACATGTGTTGGCCTTTGGGGGCAATCATTAGTTAGATGACCCATTCAGGCATGTGGGTTTGCCTTAGGGTGGTGACCACATGTCTGCGGGGCAACTGGTGTTACCTGGAAGGCCTGGACTCGATGACCATGTTAAGGCGGGGTGTTTGGGATGTCAATGAGTCATAGTTGTCAACATTTGATATCAGAGGAGTTACCTATCCATATGTGTAGTACAATTCCAAGGTTGATATGTAGGGCCCACAACGAGGATGTTGTTCTCTAATTGGGGGGGAGGGGCTAAATCTAAAACCCTGGAATGATAAATGTTTAAATGACTAAATGATATTATTCATTTTAGTAAGGTGAGACATCATTTTTGGGATCCTACCTTATTAGAACTCCATAGATAAGAATGTTTTCCCAGTAGTAGTGATTAGGATGGGTGATCTTCTGACATGTTTTTGACGGCGTGTGTGTGTGAGGACAAAGCACACAAGAAAGGATATGTGTTAGCTTATGGGCATATCCATTCATCAGATGACCTATTCAGGCACGTGGGAGGGCCCTCGAATGGGGACCACATGTATGTAGTGGAAACTGGTGGTACTTGGAGGGCCAAGACTCAATGGTCGTGATAAGTTGGGGTGTATGTTATATTTATGGGGCCCAGTTGTTACATTTACCAAAGTAAATTTAACTAATTTCATTGAGTTTTGTAAAGGAAATTATGTCAAAGATATGTAAAATCATAAATTTCTATGTCCCCTATAAAATATTGAGAATGAACTCATTAGAACCATAGAGTTTAGGATCTCATAATATAAATATAGATAAGTTTTTAATAAAAATTACCCTAGTAAGTCTCTTTTACAAATCTTAGGATCGACAACGAGAGATAAATTGAGATATAGTTTTGAACTCTTATTTAACTAATATGTAACACCCACGTACATGAAATTAAATATTTTCATTTAATGTTATGATATTTTTCCTTACATGAAATACCAAGCTAAAATATTTCATAATAGGCATTATTAAGATAAAATATTTTAATATAAGGAAATCATTAATTCATTTTGGGGATATAATAAGAAAATACATTAAGAAAAGTTCAAGTAGAATAAATCCACATATAAATAAATATACAATGAAACTATCATCTTAATCTATATGCTCATCCATTAATATCAAAACCATGCTCACAAATACTAAAAAAAGGCTTATATTAGAATTATACTAGCCATATTAAGAGAGACATAAATGAATAATTATTTTAGTGATATGGAAAAGGATATATATAAAAATGAAATATACTCATTATAAATATAGTAATTAGAAACATAATCACAAGATATATAATTTTTGGATAGTTTTACTAGAATTTTGTAATTATTAGAAACAATTTAGAATTAATATAATACAAGAATAAAAAAATAATGAAACAAAAATTTAATATTGAATTAAACTATTTTACTACAGAAAATATTTCAATGAAATATATATTATTTTTATTACAAAAATATAATTTGATTAAAAAAATTCAATGTATGTTACCGATGTCAATTTTTTGATAAAAATAAAATAAATGAGTAATTTTAAAGATATATTCATGTAATTATTTTTATTCATAAATTTTTTTCATAGTTTTTAATGTAGGATATGCATTTTTATTAAAAGAGGATAAATATGTTTATCTTTAATAACAAATTTACTAAACTATAATGTTTATATAAATGTAAAAAATATTTTAGCTCTCATTTAATATGTAATTAATATGAAATACTAACAAATAATTATTAAAAATTAAGTTTCCTATAAAAAAAGTGTTCACATGTATTGCATGTTTTCATTTAAAAGTTAATTTTAAAATACATAGCAAGTTATTTATATAAAATTTTGTCTATATTTGGAGTCATAATTTATAAATTTGGTAATATGTATCATCTTATATTTTTAGACGAAAAATTATTACCTGTGTAATTATTTTTAGAAACTAAAAAGGTCATAAATTAATTTTTCTCGAATTTTTTAAAATTAAAATCATAAAAAATAATTCAATTTTTATTTTCTAACTTCTATGTCATTCATTTATTAACATTCACCTAACTCATGTTTACAAGTAAATGTCCCTCATTTTCACCTATAAAAAGCGCTCAATTATACCATACCCAAAACACTATATTCCTCTGAAAATTTTAAGAATAAATACCCATTTTACTCTATATAATAATCTCTCACTTTTTAACCTATTCTCATTAGACGGATTCTTAAATCATCCATTTCTATGTGGAACTCTAAAAGAATATTCATTTCTTCCATATAACTATTATTCACTCACCTATCATTTATTATATTTTTTTTCATGTAAATATTATCTAATATGATTCACCACCTTAATAAAATTTAAATAATATCATTATAAAACTATTATGATGATATTATAAAAAAAGAATCACTTTAAAAAAAATAATCATCCATATATTATGGTGTATTTGTTTTTGGGTAAATTTAAAAATCTATATGAATGGTGCAAGAAATTTTAACCACATATGAACATGAAAATGTAATTAGTTATAAAATTTGATAATATTGAGTAAATATATTTTTTAATGACAATTTCAGTATTTTACTAATTATTAATATAAATTCATTTAGTCATTAATAATTACCAAAATAATCTCTTGGTCCATTGTATCTTTATGAATCACTCATAAAATATCCATGTAATTAACCTAGAACATTATAAATCATGAGAAATATTCTATTATAGTACCATGACTATTTTATAGATGAAACACTCATAGACATGGTATGATAAATATAACCAATATATCTATAAGAGAGATGGAATAGTTACAACTAATAACAAATTATGACCTGTGTTAGCAAAAAATAATTATAACTATGTAATAAATTAATATAAACATTAATATAAATGTAATAAATATGAATTAGGATTAAAATAGATATTTGATGTGTCAATGATTATTTTACTATAGGTTTGAGCATGACCAGCTAAGAGGGAGTCCAATGAAGGGGTTTTTCATGACTTATACTCCTTTATTTGAATCATAATATATTCTATATGACTATAATATTGAAATATATGTTTATTCCAAAATAAAAATTTATTCTGTTTTATTTATTCTTTTTTTTCTATTCATTTACTTTCATTTCTCCTAATATCCTTTCCAAATGATTCTTAACTAAAAAATAATGACGTTTGTGGGAATTTTGTTTTGTTAGTTTTTATATCATTGGGTAATAATAAATCCTTGTTAACTTAATTATTCTAATTTATTTATTTTTATACCATTTATTTATTTCTTGTGTTATTCCACATTTCTTCTAGGAAAATTACATTTCTATTTAAAATCTTTTCATTATTGTATTTCTCCCTTAAAAAAATATAAAAATTATTAGGAATAATTTTAATAATATCTAATTAAATTTTTCGCTTCATGTTCATATTAATATGTTTCATTTGCCTATATTGAAATATAAATATGGATAATCATTAGTAATAAGAATTTTTTATTTACCTTTTTCCAAATTTTAGTTTTATAATTCTTCTAATGATGTAGATTTAAATATATTTATTTTAAAATATATAAAAAATCATTTCAATCAATGATCATATATTTAATATCATTGGTTGCATATTTTTGGAATTAACCATTATTTATTATCATGGATTCATTATTTAAAAATATTTGAATGTAATATTCAGAAAAGTCTTCATTCCCCCCTTTTAATAACATTTTATAATTGATATATAAAATTTTCTAATATATGATATTAATAAATGTTTTCTAGAAGCTGTTTTCAAGTTTTCAAATCTATTTTCCTCTTCATATCTAAAAGATTTATATTCTATTATGTTGTATTTCATAAATTATCCATGAAATGATATATTGCATTATTCTTTTTGGTTGAAATTATTTTGGATATCAAATAATCTAATTCATGAAGACAAATTATGTGATACTAGTTGAAAATGTAACAATACCACTTTTCAATGGGTTTTACATGAATGGATGTGTGATTTATTAAAAATTGAATGAATATGTATCATTAATAATTATGTTACAAGTGGGACCCTATAAATCAATTTAATTCATTGGTTGAGGTTTTATATCTCTTAAGATTGTTATGGGACATCTATTTTAATGCTTGGTCTAATATAGGATATATTTTGTGATTATTGGTATACTATTTTAAGATATATAGGTTGTGATTTATAATCTAATTTTTTATAGGCTGCATTAGTTTGATTATTAATCCAATTTTTTTGAAATCTATTCTTATAATTGTTCCATATTTCTTTTTTATGTCACATGTCTATGATAAAAATAAGAATAGTGATTATTGTATAATAATTCTGTATTGTTGTTATATTGTATATGTTTGAAATTTTAATATTATATGTTCAAGGAATATTACTTATGGGAAAATATTCTAATCCTGTGTGATTTTTTGCCAAATATCTATCCCATGTTCATGTATATTCAGATACAAATAACTAATCATTTATAGGTCTTTAAAAGTATTTTCCTTCTTAATCATTTAATATCACCCCTTTTTTATTTACTATTTTCATAAAAAATTATATAAAACATTATATTTATAGGGATATAATTTATAAATATTTTTTATGCCACATTTTTAGTCAGTAATGTGTAATAAGACACTTAGGTAGCTAATATCCAAAGGATCTAAACCTTTTCATTTTTATATTGTGATAATATTTGTGATATTAAATGTCTATATTTTAAAATTATTATAAAATATATAGATTCTTATCTATATTTTTCTAAGTTGGTATTAGTGTATAGTTTAGTTTTTTTGGGTATTGGGGTATTAAATATAATATAACCTAACATAGAGAATCCTAGGTTGAACTTAGGTATTAGAGGATAAATGAGAATTTAATAGATTACAATATTATGATGCTGAATATTTATGTGACATTATTTTTTATTACTTATGTTTCCCCTTTTCCAATTAATTAATGGACGAATCTAGGATAAACCATGTTTACAATGTGTGTGATGCACAATGTGTTTTCCACTACCCGAACATTCCTGAATAAAATTCACTTTCATTTATTTAATGTATTATGGATACAAAAAACACATTAAATTTTTATTTGTGTTTAAAAAACTGTTATTTATCATTTCTATTGATAATATAGCATTTGAACAGTCATCAAACAATTAGTATAAATTTAATGTTTTTAAATAGAATCCTTTCGACATAGATAAATGAGAGGATGGACTCATATAGTAGTCTCAAGCAATATAATTCTCATATTCAAGAGATCGGAAAGGAGGTAGTGTCACTGGTCTTCAATCATGGCCAAGCCCAAGATGAGCTTCAACAGGTTAATCTTGATGGAAATCGCCTATGGTAGAAGTGGAAGTTAAAAAAGATTACCAGCCGAGCGATGTTATCCGAGCCACCCCAAGAGTCTGTCACCATCACTCACCATACACATAGGTATTATTCGGGTGTTATAAGGGGTTATTTAACAAGTCATAAGTTAATTTTTGTGTAGTCCCTTTTATAAATAAATGTCTTATTCCCTCAATTCCAGTATGAAAATAGTTTTTCATAAAAATATAACGAATTAGATAAATTTATTTTTTCAGGAAAATGGATATTTTTATAAATATATAAATTATTATAATAAACTGAAGTTTTATAAATATTTTTATTTAAATATTGTTATATGAACGTTGCTTTTAATTATAATTGTTGATTATATTGCTTATTATTTTTACTCTATAAATTATTAAGTATTCAGTTTGATAAGATTAATATTTTCATATGATAAAACAAAAATTTTATTTTTAATTAAAGAATTTATGTTGATGAATTAATGAATTTGTGGAATTAGTGACATTTCGTTAAAATATTCTTTTTATATAATTTTTAAATATAAATGATCATATTATTTTTATGATTTAAAATTTATTTTTTCTTAATGTGTAGAAACTATTTTTTTAAAAACACGTCAATTTTCAATAAATAATGTTTTTTATTTTAAAAATGAAAATTCACATATATATAAAATTATTTAGATAAAATGAATATTATTTTTTGAATTAGTATTTTGAAATTATCCAACAATGATTTTTTTGTTATTTTCAGAGATGATAAAATTTTTGTGTAAAAATTAAATAATGAATAAATATATAATGTATTTTATGACATCATAATGAACAAATAATGATGTAATAAAATACTAGAAAAGGGTTATTCAGAAAATATATGTTTTACCTCTAAAATAATAAAATTTTAGAATTTTATGATTAATATTATAATGACTTAGTGGACCCCCGAGACTTACAAAACATTTTAGTATTTTAAAATGATTTCCTTTAGAGTGCGACTCACCTCCACATAAGAAAGCCTAAATTTTTAATATGTTCGGCCATTTTTCTTATCAAATAATGTTTTCCATTCAATTCTGGAAAAAACCATTGGAAAAAACCATGGGATAGTTTTTTGTTTTGAATATTTAATTATATATCTAATCTGAAACCTTTGTTTTAGAAATATTAATGAATTACATTATCATTTCCTATATAATCCCACAAGATATCTCACTTATCTTCAATAAAAATATTTTTATAACGTTCCTACTCTTACCTCATATCTCTATAATACAACAATGAACCCCAATATCTCAACAATCTCCTACTCATGCTCTTGAAGTCACACACTCCAGTAATAAATTTCTTCCATTCACATTTTTTCCCATGCTTCATTAATTGATAAACCCGTTTATTTTTAAATTAAATATGTTGGGTGTATGATTTCACATCTCCACTATAATTACAATATTCTATTTTAATGATGAGAAACCTCTTTTTATCTCATTAATCCCTCTCATGTACACCTGTTACCATGCCAAAATTTCATAAGAGTTATTCCATTTCTCATCTTTCTTCATGTTTCGTTATTATGTTACACCCTATATTTCCTAATTACATGTTTTAGGACATGTATCTATATGTCCCCTTATTTTCCATTTCATGTACATTTTATTAGATAACCCTTTATCTATTATAAACCATTTTTTATGTATTTTTATGTCACGTCGTTATGTTGCCGAAATTGCACCACTATTTTCCAAGCCAAAATCATTTTTAGTGAATTCCATACCCATTTCTCCATCAAGGATATTCACCTTTATTCACATATTATTATTTAATGTTATTTAAATATATGTATTACACATTCCTTAATCGTGGAATAAATTATTAGTTTTAATGATTCTATGTTATATGATCAATGTGACCCACTTAGGAAAGAAATGAAATGTTTATAAAAGGTGTTCCCTGATAGTGCTCTAATGCATTGGCTAATGTTTAGTGTCACGATACACCATGTGCAATGAGGGTTTACTAATGCTGATTAATATTTAATTAGGGTTTACTATTTCAAATTCAAGTGAAATTAGGGTTTAGTCATGCTAATCTATGTTCAATGATCTTTAGCTCATGCTAATATCATGTTGTATGTTGTTGCCACATTTTCATGTTTTTTATAATCATGTTATATCATTCCTTTATATTCATGTTTCTATTATTCTCCATTGATATTTCTATTTCCTAACATGTATTTTATTCTTCAGGTTATGCTACTCCATAAATGGGATTTATAGCTCACCATTTTCTCATGTATGTCCTTAGGTTATCCCATGTAATCCTAAGTATTAATGAATGTTATGGTCATATAAAAGAATTTTTCCAAAAAGATGTTTTATATTATATCTTATGTTTTTATTTAATATTCTTAATTTTATAAGACACTAGACCTCTCGATCCTCATAGTTGCCTTAAGAGAATTTTTATGTAATAAATCTTGATTAAGTGTGTAATAAAAAGAATGGTTGTTATAGTCGGTATTAGGGGATTTTTTTTAATTATTTTGGGGATTACAATTAGAAAACCCTAATGAAATCCATAGGGATAAGACTATGTAAAACAAAAATATCCCTAATTTTTTTTAGTATATAGTAAGTCGTTTATTTGGAAAATACATCCCTATCTAGATACAAACTAGTAGAGGTGGCTCTGGCACAAATATAACTATGGGTAAAACCTGAAAACACTAATTTGAACTAGACTCAAATAAGAAATGGTGCACAAAATGGGCATTGTTTCACTCTTTATTAGACAGTTCTGGGGGATATGCTTTGGTAAATTCAAAATCAAAGTATGAACCAATATTATGGGAATATAAAATTCCCCAAAAGAATATATGTTTTGAAGCAGATCATGTATAACATATATTGAAGCCTATACATTTATAAGTTGAGGGAAAAAAATATAATTTGCAATCAATTAATTTTTTTCATTGGATCCCCATTTATGTGTTAACCCTAAATTTTCTTTTAATCCATCCAATTTCCAGTAGAAGTAGGATTTGGCCAAACAACCAATGTGGAGATAAATGTGATGACTGTTCTAATGATATTCCAAATACAATAGGAGTGGGAATCACAAAATTTGTCCCGATAATCTCTCAATTTACTCATTTTTTGAATAGAAACATGGGTTATTAGGAACATCCACCACCCCTAAGAAAGAATGATCCACAATCAAGAACTTCACAACATAAAGGCCTCCAACTTTTAATGGATCATTTGATCCCTCAATCAATGAACAATGGATGAACTTCATTTAGAAGATATTATTCATCCTCCAGTGTTACAAAAATTATAAGTTTATTTTAGGTGATTATTATATGGAGGGTGAAGCTGATAAATGGTGGAAATTTAAATAAATATGAATCCTAAGGAAGAGATCGATATGTTGGAATGGAAGGATTTCTAGAAAATGTATTTCGTTTTTTATTTTATTCTCACCCACCAACATTTGATGGAAAGGGACTTCCTTGTCCTCAAGAAAAAAGATGAAGAATCTGTTAGAGAATATGGGGAAAACATCATATGGTATTTATGACATGCCTCTAGTTTTGTTGTTACCCTTGAATTCAAGGTTGAACACTTCTTTAGTTAGGTAAAACCTATCCTACAGAAAGACCTACAAATTCTTGACATCGACAGATATGAGGAAATTTTCTGATGTTCCCTTAAAGATTAAATAGATATATATGAATCATTGTGGTATTAGGGGGATAATAAGTGTAAAGTGGACATTATTTCAGCTGGTTTGATGGATAAATCCAACAGTGATAGGAAATTAGAGCACCCCACTTTCCAACGGAGTGGAATGAATCACCACGAAAATTGGACAAAGGGGAATAGGAAATGATTTCAGTGTGGAAGAGAAAAAAAATCTGGCCAATAATTGCCGAGAAGAAAAAACCACAGCTGTGAAAGAAGAGAGGAACACTCTGTTCGACCCTCAACACCTTTTTCATTTCATCAACTACAAATAAGCATGGTACTTTTCAAACCAGTTCCCTAAGCTAAGGGTTTTTAGGGGAAACCAACCACCTCTAATCCATCAATGGAGATCATTTTCGATCACTATCGCTGAATAAAATACTGACAATGAAGTGGCGACAGGAACACTAGTTATTCATTTATGAATGGTCAACATACTTTTTGATTCTGGTTCTACACATTCTTTTATATCCTGAATGTTTAGTAGAATAATCCATACACCGTCCAATGTCATGGAAGTAGAGATTTCTGTGAGAATTGAAAATAGGGAAATTATTGCACCCCATTAATATAACACCACCCCTATCAAAATTTGTTGATTGAACTTCCTAGTGAACCTCATCAAACTCTCTCAAGTGTTATTTTATGAAAATCATTTCATGGATTTGATTTCACTATATAGATCCAACATAAATTTCTCTGAGAGAGAAATCACTATTAATTTGGTGAATTGACCCCCAATTATATACAAGTGCATGGAGGAGGATGAATATTATTTAGTACCATCATCTCAAAATTGGATATTACTACCCTATGATAACATGTATCTAGCTTAGATTATTGAGTCTTTGGAAGGAACCATCTGCAATGTCATGCCTATTGTGATGGAATTCACTAAAGCGTTCATCAAATAACTTCCCTGTCTCCCTCCTAGAAGAGATGTTAAATTATTTATTGATCTTATACCAAGGTCATTGCCAATATCCAAGACTTCATATAGAATAGATGTTGTGGAGCTTGAGGAGATAATAAAAAAACTATAATCGAATAAGGATAATGGTTTTAAAACCCCAAGTGATTCATTGTGGGGTGCACCGGTCCTCTTTGACACGAATAAGGAAGGGTCAATGCACCTCTACATTGATTATTTTGAGCTCAACAAAATCATGGTAAATACCTTTATACTCCACCATGAATTGATGAATTGTTTGATCAACTATGTAGAGAAAGATAATTCTCCAAGGTGGATCTATGGGTTGGATATTACCATGTATAGGGGAAGAAGGAGGATATCACCAAGACTGCCTTTCCTACAAGTTACGGTCACTATAAATTCATATTAATGCCTTTTCAGACACACTAATTCTCTAGAAATCTTCAAGGTCTTGATGAATATAGTCTTTAGATATTACCTCGACATATTTTTGGTTGTCTTTATAGACGATATTCTAATATACTCCAAAACCATGGAGGGTTGTGAGGAGATTTAAATAACTGTACTAGAGACCTTGAGAAAGGATAAGGTCTATGAAAATTACATCAAGTGCGAGTTTTGGATGAAGGATGTCTGAATATTTAGGAATATCTTCATAAGAAATGGGATATCTATGGAACACTCCATGAAAAATTCAATTAAGGCATGGATGAGGCAACATCTGTGACAGATATCTAAAGATTCCGTAGGTTAGCAATATATTATCACAGATTTGTGATAAATTTTTCATGATTGTCAAACCCTCTTACCAAGCTAATCAGAGGGGAGTCAAGTTTGTATGGAATGATGAATGAAAAGAGAGAATTGAGGAGGTAAAAAAGAGGCTTATCACTACACCCATGATAACACTACCCATGATAACACTACCCACAAGAGGAGAACACTTTTTGGAATCCAACGTTTCTTTAAAGAAGGGGTTGGGATGTGTGTTGATGAAAAATGAATAATTCATTGACTATTGATCAAGGAAATTGAAATTTTCTGAAAAAAACAATCCAATAAATTATCTGGAGTTAGCTGCTATAATATTTGACTTAAAAATTTGGAAATATTATCTCTTTCGGGGGAACTGTGAAATATCTACAAATCACAAAATCCTCAAGTATATATTCACAATGAAAAATGTGAACATGCGCCAACAAAGATGGTTAGAACTGATCAAACACTATGACTGCTCAATCCATTACGACCTTGGGAAATATAACAAGGAGGCAGATGTTCTAAGTTAAAATGACCCATCAATTCTATCATTAATGATAATTAAAAATGATCCAATATTATTAGATTTCATAAATATGGACATGGGAATCATAAATAACGTAATATCATAAATACATTCACAAATTCTTTTACAATCGTATCTTTTGTAATGGTTGAAGGATTATCAAATGGATGATGTGGGAATTCAGATGAAAGTAGAAACTATCAGAAATGGGAAATCCTTGGATTTCAATGTTAATGAAGAGGGAATTTTGAGATTTTGGTTAAGATTATGTGTTCCATCAATTCTGGTGTTAATGGAAGATCTTTTTTATGATGTACATAGTTCAAATTTCTCCATTCACCTAGGAAACAAAAAGATGTACCGAGATCTATGAGATCATTGTTGGTGGGATAACATGAAAAATGAGATCGATGATTATACATCAATGTTCCTGGTATTTCAGCCAGTGAATGCTGAGAGGTTAATGGGATGATGCAACCAATAATCATACCAACATGGAAATGGTAATAAATAAACATGGAATTTTTCACTAGAATTCCAAATACATTCGAAGGATATAATGAAATATGGGATGTTTTGGATTTTCCTACAAGGACACAACACTTCATTACAATTCGGGAGGATTTATCATTTGATCAATTGGCATGGATATACATAATAGAAGTGGTATGGATTATTGGATTACCACTATCTATTGTATTCAATTGGGATCCATGATTCACCTCAATTTTCTGGAAGAGTCTCCAACAGATTCTAAATACGAAGTAGAGATTCAAGAAAACTTATTTTCCTAAAATTGTTGGCCAATATGAGTAGACTATCCAAACACTTGAGGATATATTGGGAGAACTCTCAACAGACTTCAAATGAGGATGGGATCAAAATCATACTTTAGATGAGTTCTCTTGAAATAACAGTTTCCAGTCAAGCATCAAAATGTCTCCTTATAAATTCCTTTATAGGAAGAGGTGTAAAACCCCAATAGGTTGGGATGAAGTTGGGGAAAAACATCCTTTATCTAGAAATGGTTGAAGAAGTGTTGGACAATGTTAAGACCATTCAACAGTGCATTAAAACTACGCAGAGTAGTCAAAAGATATATGCTGATAATTATCGACGAGGCCTAGACTTTGATGTTGGGGACATGGTATTCCTTTGCATATCACTATGGAAGGGAGTTATGAGATTTGGGAAGAAGGAAAAACTTAGTCCAAGGTACATCACCCATTTTGAGACCCTTAATCACATTGGAGAACTGCACTATCAACTAGAACTCCCACCGAACCTGTCTCAAGTACATGATATATTCCATGTATCACTAGTTTGGTAGTATATACCAGACCCATCACTGGTACTCAATCCATAGATGGTACCATTAGAGAATTAAATGTACAATGAACAGAAGCCGGTGATGATCTTAGATTTTAGAGAAAAATTTATAAAAAATAAGACAATACCCCTCATTAATGTGTTGTGGAGAAACCACATGTTTGAAGATTTAATGTGGGAATTGGAGTAAATGATGAGACAGGGATTCCCACATCTGTTTAATGTGGAATTTTTTTTGAGGGAATAATCTCTTAAAGGGAGAAGGATTTAATTACCCAAACATTCATGAATATAATTATATTTAATTTATTTAATTATTAAAGGACGTAGAAAACACATTCATTTTTTTTATTTCGGTTTAAATTAATGTCAATTATCCTTACAATTGATAATATAGTCGTTTAATAGTTCTCGCATGACTAGTATAAATTTAAGGTTTTTGAAAAGAATCTTTTCAACACAGATAATGGGGAGGATAACCGCATCCATTAGACTTGAGATGTACAAAGCACATTTTATAGAGCTCAGAAAGGAGTAATCATCACTGGGTTTCACTCTTGACCAATCCCAAGCCATGTTTCAACATGTTAAGCTTTAACGAAATTGCCTACAAGAGAATTGAATGTTAAAAGAGATTACCACCTAACCGATGTTATCTGAGCCAACCCAAGAGTTTGTCACCATCACACACCTTACTAATAGGTATTATGTGTATGTTATAATGGGTTATGTCAGAATCTATTAGATTGTTTTGTGAAAATAATTTTATAAATAAATATCTTATTCCACCAATTCCTGTATGAATATTGTTTTCATTCAAAATATAATGAATTAGATAAATTGATTTTTTGGGTAAAATGATACTTTTTAGTGATATATAAATTATTATATTAAAACTAAGATTTTATTAATATTTTCATTATAATTGTGTTATAATAACACTCCATTTAATTATAAGTTTTGATTATATTCCTTATTGTTTTACTCTTCAAATGATTATGAATTTAGTTTCATAAGAATTATATTTTCATACTATAAAATTTTAATTGAATTTTTATTTAAAGAATTTATTTTGTTGAATAAATGAATTTATAGAATAAATAATATTTTAATAAAATATTATTATTATATAATTTTTAAATTAAAGTGATCATTTAATTTTTATGAAACCAAATGTAATTTTTATTAATGTATAGAAACTATTTTTGCAAAACCCATCAATTTTCAATAAATGACAATTTTTATTTTAAATATGAAATTTCACATATTTATAACGTTATTTAAAAGAAATGAATATGTTTTTGGAAGTTGGACATCAAAATTATCTAATAGTGATTTTTTTTCATAATTTTCTGAGACAATAAAATTTTATGTAAAAATTAAATACAGTAGAAATATATAATGTGTTTTATGCTGTCATAATGACCAATTAGTGATGTAATAAAATACTATAAAGGGATATTTGGACAATATAAGATATAACTTTCAAATAAGTTGAGTTTATATGTGTTTTATTAATTATATAATGACTTAGAGGACCCCCCAAGACTTATAAAATATTTTAATGTATTAAAATGATTTCCTTGAAAGTGTTACTCACCTCCAAATAAGCAAGCATAATATTTTTATATGTTGGGCCATTGGACATATAAAATAATGTTTTCCACACCCATAAGGAAAATAACATCAGAAAAAACCTTGGGATGATTTATTTTAATATTTGATTATATTGATTCCAAAAATTAAGTTTGCGAAATATTAAAGAATTCCCTTCTCATTTCCTATATAAACCCACCCAATCTCCCACTTATATTCACTCAAAATCCTTGGATCGTGTCCCTAATTTTATTTAATCTATATAAAATCCTCCCAAGGTGCCCCAAGCTCTCATGAATCTCTTTCTCAATCCCTTTATGTCACCCACTCAAGTAAGGTATTTCTTCCTTTTTCATTTTTGTCCAAGTTTCATTATGTTGATATACCATTTTATTTTTAAATTAAAACCATTGGGGTATGATTTTTAACCTCCCCCATACACACATACTTATTCTTTTTAATAATTATTGACTTATTTATCTCTCATTAATCCCTCCCATTTACACTTGTTACCATGCGAAAATATTATAAGATTTATTCCATTTATCCTCTTTCTTCAAGTTTCATTATTTTTTTACACCCTCTATTTCCAAATTCTATGGGTTGGGATATTTATCTATAATCCCCCTTACTCTAAATTTCTTTTAAATATAATGAGATAACCTTCTATCTCTTATCAACCGTTTTTATGAATTTTTATATCACGTCATTATGCTGCTGAAATTGTACAATGTTTTTTCAACCCAAAATCATTTTGTTGTGAATACCATACTTCTTCTCTATAAAGGGTATTCACCTTTATTAACATATAAATATTGAATGATACTTAATGTATATATTCCACTTTCCTTAATTTTGGAATAAATAATGAATTTTAATGATTCCATGTTATATGATCCATGTAGCACACTTATGCATGAAATAGAATTTTTATAAAGGGTGTGCTCGGATAAAATTCCAACTCATTGGTTAATGTTTTTTATCCTTATACACCAGGTTAAATGGGGATTTTATCATACTAATTCATGAGAAATTAGGGTTTAATCGTGTTAATTCAAGTACAATGAGGTCTTACTCATGTTAATACATATGCAATAAGCCTTGACTTATGTTAATATCATGTTGTATGTTGTTTCCACATTTCCATGTTATGACAATCAAGCTAAATCATGCCTTTATCTTCATTTTTTTTCTTATCCTCCATTGATATGAATTTTTTCTAACATGTATTTTATTCTTCATGTTACTCTATGTTTACCCCCTTACTGGGATTTAAAGCTCAACCTTTTCCTTTTTATGTCCTCTGGTTATCCCATGGAATTCTACGCATGATGGAATGTTGCGGTCATGTAAAAGATGTTTTCAATAAAGATGTTGTATTTTATATATTAATATTTCATGTAATGTTCCTAATTTTCCAAGAAAGTAGACCTATCTATCCTCAGAGTTGTCTTATCTTCAATTTTATGTAATAAACCTGGTTTAAGTGTGTAATAATGATAAGGTTTGTTATAGTGTTTGTTTTCAAAACTAGAAACAAAATAAGATGGTAGTTAGTGCATACAATCACATGGAATTTCCCACTTAAATTTATCAAGATATGAAAAACTACTGGAGCCAAATTAAGATCCCAAATGAAACAATAAAGGAGAAACATGTTGTTGAGTCATTCATGAGACAATTATCAATCACCTTTAATGGGTAATATAATCAACTAATCTCTGAAAAATGGATCAAAATAATGTAAATGATATTATTTGTTCACTAGTGATCAAGGAAAGATAAATTAATTGTATCCATTTATCATTTATAATGTTAGTATTTAAAATAATAGACAATCATTAACAATGTCACAAAAAAGGATAAAGTTGACTATATGGAATTGGATGAGTTTAGGAAATTATTCTTCACTAAATATTTTCCCAAAACCCGTTACAAAAAAATAATGATAGAATTACTGGAGTTGAAACATATAATATCCTGACCTTTTATAGAGTTGACATAAGATTATATTCAGGTCATATTTCTTCCATATTTAAGTAATTTTTGTTTTTGATATTAATTAGGGTGTGTTTGGACTTATGTTTTAGAATAAAAGCAAATTATAGGGCTATGCACAGTTGGTGCGTGGTTTTTCCGAACTGTGCGCTCAAACCCAGCTAACCATGCAAACCTAGGAAAATAGGATTCTCACAAATGGCACATGGTTTGGATAACTGATCAAACTCTCAGGATTATTTGTCCACCCAAAAAATATTAGTCATATGGTTTAGGCACATAGTTTGGGAAAATTGTCTTTCCATTTCCATCAATCCATGCATGATTTTAAATATCACCCAATTTTAATTTATTAAATTCCTCAATCATCGAAACTCACTTATTATGAGCCCCATTTGTCCCTAGGAGATCTTTAACTTTTATGGATCACTATAGATGAATTCCAAGCCCTACTGACCTCCATTACTCATCATTCAAATTCGGGATTGAAGGTCCTCTGCACTCTCAGTATGTGAATCTTTTTCCTGGGTCTTCTCTCATTTTTCTCCCGTTCATAATGTAGTTTTAACCGATGTAATCTTATGTTATGGATTGATCTAAATCTATTTGGTGAGATCAAGATCTATGATTTTATATCTAGATCTATCATTCTATATTAATATTTATAATTATAATAACATTATTTTATTTAACCATGATTTAGTGGTACAAAATTTTGATCTAGATATATGTCGTTGTGATGCTCATTTTTAGGTGATTTTCAATGTGATATTATTCGTAGATAATTTTAGGTAGGTGGTCAAATATTCAATTCAAGTAGTTGTTATTTTGATATTTTCATGAATATTATAGAGTTTTGAGAATTCATTAGCGATTAGAATTTATAAACTAGGTTAATTATTGTGGCCAATTAATTGGATGAAGTATTATTAAAATAGATATTTAATTTGGGAATTAATTATTATATTTAGCAAATTTTGAATTAGAAAATTAATTTTTGGATTAATTAAGGGATATAGGGATTGTTATTTGGATAATTAATCGGGGAATTAATTTTGAGATATGGATTTTTTTTAATTGAGATAATTAATTATCAAATTGATTAGATTCTTTTTATGTAATTAATTAATAGAATTAATTACATGGTTAATTTATGATATTTATATAATATACTGATATAATTAATTATGGAATTAATATTGGATAATTTATATTGTGAATGATATAATTTATTCTCATTATTAATTATAGAAATTTGAGTTTTTAATACTGATTGATTAGTTGTTAAATTAACTAATGGGGTTGATAAAATAATTAATTGATGATTTAATTAAGGGTAAGTATGTGATAAAATAGATTCTAAATTATTAATTAAATATTTTTTATTAATTAATTTTTGAATTAATTAATTTTATTAATATGATTATTTAATTTTTTAATTAAATAATTGGATTGTTGTGGGTAACTATTTATTGAACTAGTAATGGAAGTTATGTAGACAGCTAATTATTAAATTAATTATGTGTTTTCGAATGGAAACATGGTCATTCAAATATGAATTAATGAATGGAAACATGGTCATTATAATGTGTGTTTATGAAGGGTAACATGGTAATTCATGTATGAATTATAAAATTTGAACATGGTCATTCTAATGTGTGAAGAATGAATTGTAACATGGGTATTCAAGTGTAAACTTAATAATGGGAATGTGTTCATTATAATGTTTGAAAATAAATAATGGAGAAAATATTATTCGAAGACTAGATATCCCCCGGACATACTTCAGGATCCGACACGGGCTGATGCAGGTTTTGAGGTAAGGGTGTCTACAGGAATCCACGATGTTTATGGGGTTAACTGAAAAAATACAATGATAGTGTGATAACTATTTATTTTTGAATTGTAATTATTTATTTATACAAAAATACACACTATTATTAACTATATTTTTTAGACATTATTATTGTTGGCATACAATGTTTTACTCACACCCCACTCAGACTGCCTAATTTATACTTGAGTAGACTTTATTATTGTTGGGAAAGTTAAGGGAAAATGAAATTTCTTATATGGATGAGCTTGGATGAAGCTCGAATGATTGAACCAGTTGTGGTCTTGGGGCCTATTGGGAGCCGCCAGTGCCTTTTTAGTATTTATTTTAGACACTTGACACGTACATTAACATGATATATTTTATTCTTTAGTGGGATATTGTATTTTCAATCATTGATTATCTTATGATATTGGTACTGTTAATAGTTATATATTATTTTTCTATTTTTTATTATTTTCACCTGTTTATTACACTGAAAAAAGAGGGTATATTCTCCCCATGATCGACTTATTAGACCCATCGCTGTTAGTCAACAACCTCTGTCTTATAGGGAGTCACTCTAGAGGTCATTTGACCAACCCGATCAGGTCACCAGTGTATGCCATCCAACCTAAGATGTCACAAAGTGGTATCAGAGGAGATTTCATTTATTTCTCATTTATATTACTATTTGGGAAAATGTGGAAAATAAACTAGGAAGGTCCATGACATGGACATGATATCATACATGGGAGTTACAAACCCACATATAATAGAAAACCCAAGTACCCATGGTGAGATTGTTGTTATCTCTGTTTCCAATTACAAATTAATATTATTTCAACCTGGGTGACACATTTGTTTTCTAACGTGAAAAATGATTTTCATATTTTATGAGAATTGACTCATGGGCAAGAATGGAATGAGTGTTGAGTCTCCATGAAGCATTCTAGATGTATAAGATTATTTTTTTGACATGAACCATTTTTGGCCGGGAGGAAAAATGGGTTTTGGATATGTTTTTAAACAAAAAATTGTTCTTCTTTACTTGTGACATTGAATTGAAAATGGTGCCAATTATGTAATTGTATTTGGTAAAACGTTGTAATAGTGTCGATAATATGGTTTTCTAAATGTGAAACTTGAATTTGGGAATTTTGTTACACATGATAAGAAATACCTAGGATAATAATGATTAAGGGTAGTGATAGCGCCTCAGTTTTGATGTTATGGATTGATTTAGGGAATAGACTTGTTGTGAGATGTTATAATTATTCCTCTTACATAAATATAATAAATTTTTGTTATGATTCCAAATATGTGTTTTCATAATTGTAGTGTTATGTATCCATAATGACACTTGTCGATAGGATGACATGAAGAGATGTCTAGAGATGGTTTACGAGCAGTGGAACCCAAGGCATCGATGGTGCCAAATGAAGAAGAAAGGGAGTAGTTTAGAGTGAAATTTTCTCACATTATTCGATTCCTTGAAAGATACCATGGGAAGGTTCTAAATATTATGTTTAACCTAATGAGGGTGTTTCAGTTGGAGAACCCTATAAATTTCATTAGAGAGGCCATCCCTTAGGGATCTATATTGTTTGTTGAGTCCATCGAGATAATAATTGATCATTTTGGAAATCATACAGATATTTGTGTCATGTTAGCTACTTATATTCAACGAGGAGCAGAAAAATGATGGTTTGAAATTTAGATACAGACTATAATAAGTGACAGTATTTTATTGAAGGATTTATTGGAGAGGTTCTTGGAGCACTTCTATCATGAGACACTAAGGTAGGATAGAGTCTTGGTGTTCATACAGATGACTCAGAGGGACATTTATTTGATGGGTTATGCTAGATGCTATACAAACCTAATGTACATTGCTCCATCATTGGAAAGAGATGAAACAACTATGGTGAGAAGCTTATATGGAGGACATAAGTGAAATATTATGTCCCATGTTAACCTATTCCTGTTAAATATGTTTAATGAGGTGGTGGATAAGGATGTCATAGGTGAAGGGAACCTAAAGGAGGCTTCCAGAACTGGATGGATTAAATATATTGGAAGAAAAATATGTGTGAATTCAGAGGGAAGGGAGTTCTATTATGAAAATATTAGTTAGGGAAATGGGAAGTGAGGTTCAAAGATAGATGGATCTATTTCACATGACCTCATTTGAGTGATGTTCTATTAGTGGGGTACTCTAAGACACCATCATTGATACAATCCTTGATTACTAGTGGGGTGAAAATATTTTGGTAATATGGGATTTTATAGAATTTATGTAAGAAATAGTAATATATGGTCAGTGATATATGAGCTAGAAAGAACTAAGTTGTGGTAAGGGGATGTTCTACACTATATCATCCCATTAGCTGATGTTTCACTAGATATAGTGGTAGAGATGATGGAAATTGTGATTTTTGGATAGAGATCCTATATCATATGAGTAGTTAAACTTGGGGGAGTCATACAATATGATAGGGAAGAGGGGTAGGACAACTACATATAGTGCATCAGAAACTTAATGATTGCAAGGTTGGACCTTCGAATGTGAGAGGTATGATTCCTATATTAGAAATCTCAGTCAGATGATATCCCCCTGACCATTTATTAAAACAAATGAAAAAGGACAATAAACAAGTACCACACACCAAAAGAGACAACTGCATATCATAAAAATCATACCCATCACCACACCCATGGAAAAAATCTTCCTCCAAATTAACTAATTCCCTTTCTGAGATTTCTTAATGCTTCAAAACCTAAGCATACATACTTCTCATATTCATCCACTCTAAGGAAGGAAACTCTATGCTCCCAATAGAAGACCTGGTGGACACAATCTTTGGAAGATAGGAGTATTCCTTCCTTGTCCTTTTTTTGTGGTGGGGCAGTCATGACTTCTTAATTCCCAATCATCTTCACACCCCACCCTAAACAATGTCACTATATAAAGTCCTGATCAATCTGCCATTATTATTCTTGTCACTATTAGAGTAGTCCCCTCATTTTCTAGGGATATTCACCTCATTATTTCTATCCTTACCTCCTCACCCCTTCTGAAATTGATTATTAGTGTCAATATTTGATAGACACTTTGTCTATTCCACAAAATCATGACCATCCAATATCCCCCACTGTAGAACTCCTTTTTTGGTTCCATCCCCCTAAGAAGGAAGCCCAAGCTTCATATTGATGCCTTCATTCATTGGAGTACCCTCATCATCATTCTCCCGCTCCAATTCATGAAAACGATTACCAGTATCAATTGTGATCACCACACCTCCATCAATCACAGCCTGCCATTGTATCCCATTAGTAGATTTTGAATCCCACAAGGGAAAAACCATCCCAACCTTAGCATCCAAAGTTTCCTCACCCATAGTCTCTAGCCCCTTGCTCTCACCCTGAACCTTCCTACCATTAGACAACGGCACAAAAAACTCTTGATGAGTGTTATTTAAAATGAAATTGATGCCTGATGGACCTCCCACATCGACAGTACATGATTCATCCTTGACATCAAACTGCTTCACCCATCCCCCAAATTCAGATCATACTTAAGAAAACTAAACATTATAGAAACAGTCAGATTAGGGGGTGCCTCTACATAATCACCCGATGTCGATGCAACCCAGTTCACCAAAACATCATCATTGACAGAACAAGTCCCCACAATAGACAATAGCCTCTGACCAAAGAACATACCTAGCCTCTCCCTCAGATCAAAGTTCCTGCTTTTCATATCTTCACATTGACATTTAGAGTCCAGATACCCCAATCGACAATAGGTCATGAAATAGTAAACCCATGATTCAAAGGTGATGACCTGCTTTCAATGGAATTCTTCACCAACTACAATCTAGATACAATCAAACAAAGGACACACAACATCCATGAAAACACAGAGGTGGGGGTTAATCGAATGACTCATAGTGGATGTTCGAACATAAAAAAAATCAACCCACCATACTACCAATAATATGAATAATTTATGTATTTTGAAAAGGTATATAGAGATGAGGGAGACATACCCATTCAACAATGGTGGATGGATCCTGATTCTATTATAGTTTAAAATACCATCTATGGAGGAATAACTTACAGTCATTTCATCGACGGGGGGCACTAGACCAAGCTAGGACCAAATCATCCTCCAATGAAACCCAGAATATGAAGTGTCATTTATCAAGAAGACTGATAACAACACAGTCATTCATGACCCATTTACGAAAGGCGAAATGGTCGAAATCATAAACCAAGGGCATTCGATAGTAGAAACAAGATGCCAGTGTCAGATCCAGTTTACTCCACTCTTTGTAGAACTTTGAATTAAAGGTCGATAAATGAGGTCCACGAAGATGATGATTATGAACCTTTGGGCTTAATGAAATCATCGATAAATCTAGGAGAAAAACAGAGTTTGATAAGGGAATGATGGGTTTCAATGAGATTGTAGGTGGTAAGATCATTTCATCTACCCCCTCCCACCTCCAGGAAAGTTGGTGGGGGCGGGATTGGCCTCAATAATCTCCTAGTGTTCCATCACCGAGGACCATCTTCACCAAGCTCGATTTGATACATGTATTTTACTAGACTCTACGAGATATTAGCGGTACTATTCCTATATATTATATTTTAGTTAGTTCCATATTTTCTACTGGTTCCCCTCATTCATTTATATCTACAAAACATGTTAATTGTATGATCCTAGTAGTTGAGTTTGTGAGAGTAATAATGATGATAGATACACTATTGGGGGTATATTCTTGAGATGTCTGTTTGTGTAGAAGATGTTCTATCAAAATTAGGGAGTATTGTTTTCAAGGAGATATCTATATCTTTGACATGTCAGGCTTCGACCAAATGATGGGTATGAATTGGCTAGTTTAATACCTTTCAAACATTTATTATTACCATAGTGATGTTAAATTAAAGTCTCATAAGGGTGACAACTATATTCACCATGGAGAGTGGGATATATAGGCAGGACGGGTAGGGCCAATTACTTACCAACTAAAAAAGAACACAGACTAGGTTACTAGTTTATTGCTGGATGAAGGAGGAGTAAATCATGATATCATTACAGTAGTCGTGTAATAGTTTCATGTTTTGTTTCATGAAGAATTCATATGGTTTACACCAGAGAGTGATCTGGAATTCACTATTGAGTTCAAGTTAGGAGGTGAGCTAGTTTTAATTACTCCCATACCTAGATCAGTTTGTTTTTGTTTTTATGGTTGAGATCTTGGTGTACTCCAAGGATCATGATCTTCATGAAAAACACCATGAAATCATCCTGATTACACTAAGACAACATCATTTATACACAAATATATCTATTTTTCAATTTTGGATTGATCAGGTACACTTATCAGGACACATAATCTTAGAGGAAGGTGAGTTAGTGGACCCAAAAAAATTACAGATAGTGGCTTCCTTGGTGAAACACAAGAATATATTCGATATCTGTATCATTTTAGGGTCAGCTAGAAATTATCAGAGATCAATCTAGGACTTTTCCAATTTGGAAGCCTAACTTTTATGGTTGAAAAAAGGGGATAATTTTTTATTGGTCATAAGAATGCGACAAGGCCTTCTAGTAGTTGAAGATCCATTTGACATTAGAGATGATCATGACACAACCAGATCTAGAAGAGGAGTACAAGGTGAATATTTATTATTTTGGGGTCAGACTCGAAGTTTCACTGATATAGGGAGATCTTGTTGTGATGTATGGGTCTCGTTATATAAGGCCACATGAATGGAGATACCCTATATGTGACCTCTTGGTATCATTTTTGGTTTATTATTATATTTTTTGCAGAATTATATGTTAGGAAAGATGTTTATGTTGGTTACCAATCACAATATAATAATGTATATATTCTCATATAAATATTTGAATCTATTTTAGTTGATATCAGTGGAGTATATTCAGTGATTTGATTTTGATATAGCATATATGCATGGGATAGGAAACTGTGTGGATAAAGATTTGAATATGAAAAATCACACTCAAATGTTTTATGAGTTTAATATTGAGTGGAATTTTATGACCTTGTTGGTTGAGATGCATGTGATGGTTTATTAGAGTCATGAGTAGATGAATTTCAAATCAGATTTGTTGGAGTCTACACTTTCGAGATGGATTAGATACATGATGTATGAGGATAAAAAATGTTGGACCTTTTGAAAAATAAATTATATTGGGGGGTCCCCTTTATAATATATCATAGATGAGGATGAGAAAGTCTATTTCAGAAATCATGTTGGTATTCTTATGAGTCTGCATAAGGATTTGATGGTGGAGTTTCATTCCATGAAGTGTGAAGTACATCTAGTTGTAACCAAAATAAACTATGGCATAGGATGATAGTTTTGGTGGCCAAGAAAGAAAAAGGAGATAGCAGGGATAATGTAATGATGATACACCTATCAGTGGGTGAAGGTAGAGAATCAATGACCTAGAGTCTTTTCACAACCATTTCCTAATTTTGAATGAAAGTGGGATGAATTGAAAATGGATTTTTTGGTGGGTATTCTGAATATTGCATGAAAAAATAAAACTATCTTGGTTATTGTGTATCAGCTGATGAATATAGAACATGTTTTTCTTATATGGGGGACTTTCTCAGTAGTGCAGCTGAGGGAATAGTATGTTTAATACCTAGTCTATCTACACAAAGATTCACATACAATAGTTTCAGACAACAAATCAAGATTCACTTCATGATTTGGGAAGGGCCTGTTGATGGCACTCGGTACACATGTATTATTGAGTATGACCATCCACCCAATGAAAAATGGGTATTTGGACCTCACTATAAATGTTTTAGAGGATATGTTACAGTTTTGTGTTCCTGAAATTGGTTGGTCTTGGGTGATGCACTTATCTTTAGTAGAGTTTTCCTATAATAATAGTTATAAGGATACTATAACGATGGAACCATGAAAGAATATTTGTAGTCCTCTATGAAAATATAAACTATGATGGATAGATGTAGGTGAATTATAATTGTTGGGATCGAGTCCCATATCATAAACATTAGAATAAGTGAGGCTAATTCGGAAAATTATTTCTATGGATCAGAGTATACCGAATTTGTATGTAGAAATTCATTGATGACCACTAGAGTTTAAAGAGGATGATCATCTATTCCTTTGGGTGTTTCCTAGAATGGGTGACCACAGGATGTGGATATATGGAAATTTGGATTTGCAGATTGTCAAGCCATTTAAGGTTGTGAAGAGAATCGGGCTATTGGAATACCGATTGGCTCTTCCAAAAAAATACAGCACCATACATGATGTCTTCCATGTATCACAACCTCATCAATATCAACCTAGACCTACTCATGAGATATATGTGGAAGATGTTGATATTGTGGTAGATACGTCTTTTAGAAGCATCCTATACATGTGTTGGATTTTACTGAGAAAGTTTTGTTGTAAAACACCCTACTGATAGTTCATGTGTTGTGGGAACATGGGAATATATAAGACAATACATGGGAAAGGGATGTAGATATGCGGGGTCAATGTCCCAATATTTTTGTCTTAGAATCTTATGGATTCTTGGGAGTGAATCATAAGGATGAGTTGTTATAAAATTTTTAGAATGTAAGATCCCATACATTGTTACAGTTGACTCAAACTTGACTTCATTTACATTTTTTAATATTTTTTACATCTTTTTGGTTTATTACTTGTTTTGTGTTTGGTTGGAATTTTAAGAGAAAATTAAAATTATAGGGCTGTGGATGATTGGCACATGATTTTTCCTAACCGTGCACTCAGCTAAGCATGTGAATCTAGATAGAGTGGATTCACCTAGATAGAGCATAGTTTGGAAAACTCATATCCTTATTAGGATTAACCTCATACCCTTAAAATAATAGGCTCATGTTTTAGGTTCACATTTTGGGAAAATCGTGCACCCACTCCCATCAAATAGTGTGTGCTATTAATTTTCACTTGATTTTTTTTGTAAAATATCTCATGCACCTAAAATTTACCTATTACATCCCCCATTATACCCTATGAGTTCTTTCACATTTTTGGAGCTCTCTAAAGAAATTCCTATCCATTATGATCTTTTCTCTTTGTGATTCAAAGCCTGGATCAAAGGTCTTCTCCTCTCCCAATAAGTGAATCATATCCTAGTTTTTAGTAATTTTTCTCCCATTCTTCTGAATTTATTTTAGAGATTTTATATATTTTATGGACATATCTAATTCAATTTAGTGAGAACTGGATCAATGATTCTATATCTAGATACATTATTATATGATAATGATTTTCTTTAATAGTGATTTAGTGTATTGAGAATCAGATCTAGATCTACATCATTATGCCAATCATTTTTATGGGATTTACATTGGGTTATTATTCTTTGATGATTTGAGGTAGTTTGTCGAATATTTAATTCAAATATTCACGATTAGGATAAATGTATGAAATTTTTATAATTTGACGACTACCTACTAAATTGGAATTCCTAATTTGTGTTAATTATTGTGGCCAAATTATTAATTGACGTATTGTTTAAATATATAAATAATTTGGTAATTAATTATGAGATTTAGGGGATTTTGAAATATACATTTAACTAGGGTATTAAATATCTTATTAATGGATTGTCATTTCGGTAATTAATTAACTAATTAATTATGAGAAGTAGTTGTTGAATTATTGTAATTAATTATGGAATTAATTGTGTGCTTTTGATGTAATGAATTGAGACAATTAATTGCGGGATTAATTATGTGACATTGATATCATATATTGAGATAAGTAATTATGAAATTATTCTTGATGAATTGTGTTTTTGAATGAGTTAATTAATTTTAAAAATGAATTATGGAAATTTGAGTGGTGAATATTGATTAATTATATGTTAAAATAATTAATGGGTTTGATGAAATAATTAATTAGTTTATTAATTAACGATAATAATGTGATAAAATAATTTCTAACTTAGTAATTTAATTGGGATTATTAAATAATTTTTTAACTAAATAATGTTATTAATATTAATAGTTAACTGTTGAATTAAAGAATGGGATTGTTGGCATTAAAAAATTATTGAATTACTAATAAAATTTATGCGGATAATTAATTTATAAATTAATTTTGGTTTTATGAATGGTATCATGGACATTCATATTTTTAATTATAGAACTGGAACATGTTCATTGTAATGTATGTTTATAAATGGTATCATTGTATTGGAAGAATGAATTAATGAATGGAAAAATGGCAATTATAATGTGTGAATTATAAATGGTAACATTGGAATTCATGTACGAAATAAATAATGGGAACATGGTAATTCTAAATTGTGAAAATAGAGAATGTTAATAATGGAATTCAGAGTCATTATATCCCTCAGACATACTTTTCACTCTATCATGAGCTGAATCAGGTATTGAGGTATGTGTGTCTATGGGAACAATGGGAGTTTATACAGTTAAATAAAGAATATATAAGAATGTGAAAACTATTTATTTATGGTATGTATTTATTTATTTATAAAACTACCAACACTTTTATAGAATATATTTTATATGAAACCATTGGTCGTGGCCTATTTAGTTTTACTCACACACTACACGCACTTCCCACTAAATACTAGAATAGAAATTATTATTGTAGGATAGGTTAAGGTAATTGGCGATGTGTGAGTTTGATGAGTTGAGATGAAGCTTAGATGTGGTTATGAGATGTGGTTTGGGACCCTCTCGTGACCCGTCAGTGTATTTATTTTCTATTTTCATTTTAGAATTTTGAAATATAAATTAGCATGGCATGTTTTATTCTTATGTTGGATATTGTATTTTCTTGCATCAAATATCTTTAGATATTGGTATTGTTTAATATTTTATTTTATTTATCTATATTTTATTATTTCCACTGGTGTACTACTCTGATAAAAGAGGTTATAGCCTCCTCCTGATTTATATATCAGACCTTCACTACTAGTCGGAAGACTCTAGCGTACAGGGGGCATGCATGAGGTCATGTGAATGACCAGATTAGGGAATTGATGTGTGGTACCTGTACTGGGACATTACAAAAAAAATGTATTTTTAATACATAATTACTTATATTAAGAATTTTATATTACTCACAAGGTAAAACTCTGGTTTCATCACTAAACAAAGAAGGTAGTTCAATTGTTTATTTAGTTTCCTAAAACCAAGTCTTCAAAATCATCAGGTATAAGAGACTATGGTTGTAATGATGTAATTATTTCATGACCTATTAAGGGTTAAAAGGGAATTGGAGACTCATTATTCTAGGGAGAAGAAATGTAATATAGAGTTTCAGGTAGATTGGAATGATAATTCATGGGGAATAATGAATGGTCAATTTACTATATTCCAAAAATGAAGGAGGAAACACCTAGGAAATTACATCAAAGGGTTGGAACATGATAATGAAGTGGTGAAAGATAGAATTATTCTACACTCTTGTTATTCTAACATATTAATTGGTTCAGTTTCATCATATTATTTTATATTAAACATGTTCTCATATAATATTTATTTACCACCTAAAAAACATTATAATGTATAATCAATGAAAATACCTAGTTGTTCAATAATTATATTCAAGGCATAAAACTCATCTATAATTAATTTTTTGGGACGAAATATCATTTAATATACCTAATCATCCCATTATCAAAAATAAAAGAATGATCGTCAAATACCTTTAGAAACTAATTTTTTAATATGTGTCTTGATACCTAATAATGTGAGGAAATATGATCAAATGGATGGGGAATAACTCCACATTGAATACATGATTATTGTATGGGAATATATCAATATGTTTTCTAATGAATTATATGGTCTTAAAAAAATTGAAATTTTAAATTTCAGTTAAACTCAAGATTAGGTTTTATGCCCTTATCTACAAATTTTGATTGAATGGATCTCATTTTATTTGAATTTTCATGATCTCCTCCATTTAAGGGTTCCCTTCCTATGATAGAAATTAGTGAATAGATATAATGACCCTTGAGCCCCAACATCAAAAGTCCTGAGTTAGTGATATGTTCTGGGGGTAGAAAAATATCACTTTTTTTGAAAGGTTGGGGCCAATGCCTCAGTTTTTTATAAAAGTGAATAAAACTTCGTGGATTGGGTATACGAGGACCCATTACATAGACCAAATGCCCTAGGGCTTGAAAACCCAAAAACAGGACTTGAAAGCCCATTTTTGGCCTTGAGGTCCCATCGTTGAATATTACTTCTACAGTACCCAAGCTGCTAAAAATAAAAGCCTCCATAAATACCAAAAGACGTGTCCTTTGGTAGAAATCCCATAAAATCTACAAAACCAATGAAATTAATGTTCTTCATAGTCCTTAACGAATTTCTTGAAACAAAAAAATGTTTAAATATGTAGTGTGAGCATACAAGTATACTATTTGGGATCATACCAATTTCTCTAGTGCACATGTGAAAAGGTAATACTAATTACCCAATGAATAAATATTTGAACCAATATTCCCCTCAACATGTCATGTAAATAATATTTTCTTCACCTTTTATAGCTCCCCAAATCTCACATCCAATATGGTAACAATGTATCAATAATATAAACAAAACAAGGCACCTCACATTAGCTTTCCCATGGATTTTCCACTCTCATTCCCTAAAAATGAACACTATATTATTGCATCCCTTTCACACATGCCACATCACATATCCATCCATATCTAGTGAGGGTTGGGATACAACCCTACCTACCCCATCTTCATAAGTTTTAGAATATCACAATAACATCAGTCATCATCACATTATATCTTGAATAAAGACACATAGGCCATCACACCACATCTAGCTGGAAGGCACCTAGTCAACCATATCTCATCTTTCCACAGGCCTACATAGTTGGGTCTCTTTATCATGAAGTACGTCAATCATATTCCCTCCTCCAACTACATATGGCTCACAACATCGCACATTACATATATATATAGTGATATCAAAAAACAACACGTATCATTACTGGGGAAGGTATGGTGGGGATGTGGGGTTATATATCTATATATGTCACCACCATCTTAGATGTTGGAAAAAACACATGGAACCCAAAATCACTGGCCATTGGTAAGGTTATAAAACTCAGGTTGGGAGAATATATAATTAACATATAATACATGATATATAGATAGCACACTATACCTAACCAACGGGTTCTAAAAAATTCACTAGAGAATACCACCATGCCCCAATATATCACATTTAAATCAGGACAACCATTTCCCATACTATATGCTTCACATCACACAACCACAATACAAAGTCACACATTCCCACTTTCAAATTAAGGTTACACCATTTTATAGATTTAATAAGTTCATATTGTCTTCCATTTTACAAATATATTTCATTTCAAATTTACACATACCATTGATTTATCATTCAAATTTTTTATTCTAATTACAAAACATTAATTTACAGCACATTGACCATTCTTTAACAACCCATAACATCTCATAACATCATTGTGATTTATTTCCTGGATACATGGGAAACAAGCATAACCCCACCACATAATAGACCACCCATCACACATCAACCACATATATTAAACCACTTTATCAAGTCCATATCACCAAATAAACAAATGTATCAACCACCACATCTCGCCACCACCTCATAAAACAAACATCACAAGTCAAAACAACCACACACAACTACCACTGCACAAAAAAACCACTAAATTTCCACCAAAATCATATCCCATGCCAACCAACCATCACATCAGAGTCCTAAACTATTTTACAACCCTTATGGTAACCACCAAAACCACACAATAACCCTCACCAAAAAAAGAAATAACAATAATCACTAATACACAAATTATCCCAAACCTACTTCCATTATTTATATTCAAGGGATTATATCACTTTACTTATTTATTTAGCATGGGTATTATCATATAGACTATATATCCAGGGTAGACTAATTTATTAGACTCATACTCATTTTTATCCTTTTATTCATTATTTGATCAAACAAAAAACATAAAGATTCTATACTAATTATAAAAACTACCGCATAGTCTAGTCTCCTAACTATTGTGATTTTAAACACTAGAAATAACAAGAATAAGCACTTAAAATAATAACATCAAATCAGTGAAATATGTGATTTATCCCGATCCCAAAAAATAACATATTAGATTTTTCATTGTACTCATTATGATAATTATTAATATCCACCTAATGGAAGTAATATCATGCACTTCCAACACATGCACTTAAATTTGGTGTGAATTAAGAACATATACCTCATGGATGCTTTTCGAACTACTTCCCAATGCTGAAAAAAGAGGAAGACAACCCCTATACACCACAATAAAGGCATAAAACCTTTATCATTAGATAATACAACATTACACATAATTTACTTTCCATTTAAAAATCAAATTAAATTATTTCACCACATAAAACGTTCCTCATATGAAGAAACAAAAGAAAAATGGGAGAGGAATATAAAGAAACTCACCAAGAAATAACAAGGATAAATATCCTAACTACATGGTTCAAAGTAAATGAAAAAGTGATTGAATACCTCTAAGGGACACACTTTGGTCTCTCCATAATGTAGATAAATTATTGATGAATGTTATGGTTTGAGGGTCATTGGAATTTTATACCCATTTTGAAGAACATAAAACCTTGTTGTAACCTACCTCACCATGTTAAAGAACAACTAAAATGTGACCATACCATGTCATATTGGTAGAGATGACATATAGAGACCACAGTATTTTACACATAACATTACTAGATTTTAAGCATAATAAAGCATCATATTATCAACCAAGGATCATAAAGTCTAGTGTCTTGGAAAACTAGGTATATACAACAAAAAACATTTTACTAAATAAAACATTAATTTATTTCATATTTATAAAGTTCTCTTAAAATCCATTATGATAATACTTATTCATAGTATAACATGAGGACAACATGCAAAAATGGATTTGAAAAATCTCTAAATAATTAAATAAACATAAGAATATATCTTTAGCACATGGGTTAAAATACATGAAATAGTGATATAAAAATTCATAGAAAAAAATAGACTCTCATCATGGCTGAGAGTTCTCTCGTAGGGTTTTCCTAGGGTCGTCGTCTCCTTCCTTCCTCATAGTTCTGGATCTACGGCATTTGTTCGGTTCGTTTGAATCTTCTACGGCTGCAACGTTCATTCCTATACCGCGTTCGCACTCCCTTCTTCTGTGCCGCTCCTCATTCCCCCTTAGGTGAAGCTACTGTTTTCGGTTGAATTCTGGGAGTCTCTGCCTGTTCCTGAAAACTCATTTGTCGTAGAGGGAGTTGGCGTCTTTCCCTACATGAAATCGTTGTTCGGCACTGTTCTGACCTTCCAAGAGGTCGTGCAAGCCCTCCCGGCGCCGTCATCCCTTGTCGGTGATATATCGGTGAGTGTGAGGTCATCTTCTAGAATTCAAACATCTCAAGATTTTCCTTCTTCACGGATCCAAGACTTAGGACCCGTCTGCTCTATGTTTGGGGTTTCCTTTTGCTCCGGCATCACGAAGACGAGAGAGGATTGGGGGGTTGGACTCAGCTTCCACTCTATTGCGAAGTTCTGACGATTTGGGGTCTAGATCTCACAGCCCTATCCGCGATGGATCACCGCGCTTGAGCGCTCGCGAAGGGGGTGTGCCGCAAAGCACCGGCCACAAAGGAGGTTGATCTGCGAAGAGGCAGTTTTGCGAAGCATCAGCCATGAAGATCTGTGGCGGTGCGGTGATTGCGCTGTTTTTGATCCGTGAAGCACTTGCTGCGAAGGCCTGTGGCATTGGGTGTGCGAAAAATTTATGGTTCGTGAGTTTTTGCAGAGCTTTGAAGCCGCGAAGGCCTGGCGTTGAGATTTTCCTCGCGAAGAGCCTAAGGCATTTTGAAGCCGCGAAGGCCTTGTGCGGTGTGTTTCCCCGTGAAGGCTGGGGGGTGGGTGTGTGACATGGTTTTTTGGACCGGGTCTTGTTTTTTGTAAGGGTGGTTTGGATTCTGCATAGGTGTCGTCCCCTAAGGAGGATAGTGCTTTCACCATTTGATTTGCACTATGGACGCTGACATCGTTAATCAATGGATGAGACTATCATTAACAAACAAAGAAAAAGCGGTGATCGAGGCACAGAGAAATGAAGACCCACTCTTGGAAAAACGCATGTCTCTACTCGTTGTGGGAATGTTCGTTGAAATCATTTTGGCTAATCAGGGGGATCTCAAAAACACTGTTCAGAACATCATGAAACTTGAGGCAGGAGTGGCTATTCAGAATGCGGTAACTAATCGCATCATCTTTTAGTTCTTTAACGAGAGAGATAGGGACAAAATATTACATGGAGGACCGTGGTCCTTCGATAATCAGCTCCTCCTCATTAAAGAATTCAAAGGGGGAGACGATGTCCAGTGGGTGAATTTAACCCACTCCCCCTTCTGGATACGAATTAACGGAATCCGCTTCCACGCAAGAATGGAATGCATAATGAGGGAAATTAGGGACAATCTTGGACACTTTCTTGAATGGGGCTGCTCAGACCCAATAAAATGGGGCCCTGAGGTTCAGATCAAGGTAGAAATTGATGTATCAGAGCCCCTAATGAAAAGAATGTTCCTAAAAATCAATGACGCCAACTCCTGGATATCATTCAAATTTGAGAAACTCCCACTCTTCTATTTTTTTGTGGTCGTATTGGCCACCTATAAAGAACGTACATCACAAAACTGAAGAATGGATCAGGTGGAATCACACTCCAATATGGCCCTTGGCTCCGTGTAAAAATGAATAAATTTGCTCTCATCCCTGAGACGGAAAAACAAAAGGACTGTGCCCGTCTCACGTTGGAACATACCAATTAGGTAGAACCCACACATGGACAAGTCATTATGTTGGGACCTTCGGAGTTCTCATATGCTGGCTATCCAACTCAGAGAGAAGCTGGAGTTCATCCTTACCCCCTGAATGAAAAAACTCAATCATCCTCAAGGTTGGAGACGAAGCACAAAGAACCATCACGGCAATGCTCAATGCCAAAGCCGCTGCACTTCGAACTGCCAGATTCGGATCCAGGTCCACAATTGTACGTAATCGACATATCACCAATAGAGGCCCATGGAATGACGGGAACTCCAATGCTGGGCCCAGTCACCCGTCGCACATGGAAAAGGGTGCAACGTAGAGGAAGTGATGATCGAGTGGAAGACCCTAACCCAGGGGCCAGGAAATGTCATACTGAAATATTTCAATCAGGGGGGGGGGGTCCCACCAAAATATGGAAAACAACAAGTGGCGAAACAAGTCTTGAGGAACCAAAGGAGGTGGTGGGAGAGACCCAACCCCGCCTAGAGAAATGATTGTGTTATGTTGGAACTATAGTGGGCTTGGCAACCCACGAACGGTTCGCATGCTTCAGCTCCATTACGCTCAAAATAACCCTGATATGGTTTTCGTATCCAAAACCATACTGGAAAACAAGGACAGCAATGGTATTTCCTTGAAGTGCGGGTTTCCAAGGATGATTTCGGGTGCCCAGACAAGGCTATTATGGGGGCCTCTGTCTCCTTTTGAAGGACATTATTGACATAAATTTTTTTTCTTTATCTTTGCACCATGTGGCTACAACTGTTCAATCGGAGTTGCACCCACCCTGGAACTTTGTGGGATTCTATGGCTGGTCGTCCCATGCTGATAAGGTGCAATCATGGAACCTTCTGGGCAAGCTACGACATGATCTACCTAGCCCTATTCTTTTCAGTGGTGACTTCAATGAGATCATGTTCAATATGGAAAAAAGAGGTTTAAGCACTCGACACTCAGCCTCGATGTCTTATTTCAAGGAAACAGTCTCTAGGGCGGCCCTGGTCGTTCTTGGGTACACCGGTAATCCTTTTAAAGGGTTCTGCGACAACACTAAAGGCACCCGCATCGCTAAGCGGCTTGATATATATCTGGGTTCTGTTGATTGGATTAATTTTTTCATCATGTTTCATGTTGTCCACTTGTCCCTTAACTATTTGGATCACTGCCCTATTTTTATTGACTGTTTTCAAGGCGAACTATAGAGCGAACTTAGTAGACCCTTCAGATTTGAGAGCTTCTGGTCAAAAGAACTGGAATGTGAAGAGGTGGTCCGATCAAGCTGGAAAAGTTCTCACGAAGATGTTGGCATCAATCTCCAACAGGTTGCATCCGGTCTGAGAGCATGGAGTTACAAGTAGTTCCACCAACCTGATAGGCATTGAGATGTCCTTGAAAATAAGTTTTAGAACATACTCAGGAATCCCCCATGCAATGGAAATATCTATAGGATAGGTGCTACTCAAAGAGAGCTGGACGGGGCCCTTCGTGTTAAGGAAAGCTTCAAGGCTATGTGGGCATGTGACATCCACATTAAAGAGGGTGATGCTAATATAATATTTTTCCATATGAAAGCATCATCTAGGCATCGAAAAAAATCTATCATGAGCCTATCCTGACCTGACTAAAGTAATTTTTCTAACACTTGCGGCATTCATGAAGCTTTAGTAGGCTATTTTCAGAACCTCTTCCCCATAGGTACTCCTTTCATGTCGGCTGAAGTGGAAGAATGAATCAGACCTGTGATTACCAATGAGATTAACCAGCAACTTACAAAAGATGTGACGAATGATGAGATTCACCTGGATTTGAATCAAATCCACCCCACTAAGGCCCCGGGACAGGATGGTTTCCATGCCCTATTTTTTAAACAATACTGGAACATTATTGGTCCTGAAATATGAAAAATTATTAAAAACATCTGGGCGGGGAACACAAGTATTTCTGCCATCAATGAAACTGTCCTCATCCTCATCTCCAAAATCAAGACACCTCAGGTGATCCCAGATTTTAGACCTATCAGCCTCTGCAATGTATCATATAAAATCTTCACAAAAATCATGGTTAATCGGTTGCATCCTTATCTTCCTGATATTATCTTTGAAAACCAGAGCGCCTTTGTGGCCAAGCAGCTGATTACTGATAACGCAATTGTGGCCCATGAAGTATTCCACTCTATGAAAATGTGCTCCTCTGCGAAAAAAGGAACCACGACCTGGAAACTGGATATGACCAAAGCCTATGATAAAGTGGAGTGGCAGTTCCTAAGAGTTGTGACGTTGATAATGGGCTTCTACACTAAATGGATAGATATTATAGTGCACTGCATCTCGACCGTCTCTTTCAGAATCAAGGTCAATGGGGAGATCACAAGAGGATTCTCCTCAACTCGAGGCCTGCGTCAGGGAGATCCTCTCTCCCCTTTTCTCTTCATCATGGTGGCAGATGTTTTCTCTAACCGTATCTCCAGGGCTACATCCGTTAGGTCTATTCATGGAGCAAAGGTCTGCTGCGAGAGCCCACAAGTGTCACATCTCTTCTTTGTCGACGACTGCCTCCTTTTCTCTAGAGCCACTATTAATGAATGTCGGGTGATCAGCCATGCGATTCAGCATTATGAGCAGGCATCTGAATAGTCTATCAATCGCGGAAAATCGGAGATCTCCTTCAGCACAGGGGTGCCTCCTGCCAAGAGAGCTGAGCTTTGTGATTCTGGAAGCATACATATGGTCGATAAACACCAAATGTATCTCGTACTCCTTACAGTGATTGGCCGATCCAAAAAATAAATTTTTGCAGCTCTGGTGGACAGAATTGAAAAAAAAACAAGGCTAGACCCCAAAAAACATCTCTAAAGCTGGAAAAGGAACCCTCATTCATGATGTCATTCAGTCTATCCCAAGCTAATTTATGTCTATTTTTATGCTCTTGGAGGCCATCATCAAACTGATCCATTCTCATACTGCCAACTTCTGGCGGGGGAAAGCGAGGGAAGAAATAGACCACGCTGGGTGGCCTGGGAGAAACTCTGCCAACCCAAGTCGGAAGGAGGGATGTGATTCCAGAATCTTCTTCTGTTCAATGACACACTGTTGGACAATAAAGGATGGCGCCTTTTGAACCGTCCTTCATCTCTTTGTGCGCAGGTACTCTGTGCCAAGTACTTTCCCCACACGGACTTCCTTGGATCCTTCCTTGGCCCCCATCCTAGCTTCCTCTGGAGATGTATTTGGGGGGCCCAATATCTCATTGAGAAAGTGGTGGGCTGGAAGATTGGAAATAGCTCATCTGTCAACATCTGCACAGATCCCTGGCTTGTTGATAAGGATGGTATGTGGGCCACATCCCCCACCCAACCAGGTCTAAGGGATTCCACATTCAACAGCCTCTTCTCAGACCAGGGTCGAGGATGGTGTGTGGAAAAGATCTAGGAATGGTTTAATGATAGAGACCAAATACTTATCCTGAGCATCCCCTGTGTCCCTGATGCAGGCCCCGACCATCTTTTTTGGACCTATGATGTAACAGCCCGAGATTTTATGAAAAATATTATTTTTAATTTTATTAATGTCTTTTGTTGTACGCTACACCAAAAGGAGCTTTCACAACAGACATCCTTGACTTGCCTTACATTACACGCAATCACGACCTTCCTCGATAGCGTGTGTAGTACGTAATACTGAGTTTCACTAAACAACGATATGATATTAAAATATTATTAAAACTAACCGTTAAGAATAGTAATAACCACCTTTTAAAATTTTAGAAATTTTATCTGTCAAAATGGACTTCATTTTTGGATTCAGAGTATCAAATTTAGCCTAAGGTGAAATTTTGGTACTTTTCGAATAACTTTCATATTTTGATGAATAGTGAAAATTACTAAATTATAATTAAAAACAACTTTTTTAATCGAAATAATTAATAGTGATAAATTAATAATTTTAGTGGGTTTAAAGTATATTTAGAATATACTTTTACAATTCAATACAATGTTTGTCATTGGATGTAATTTCACATTTACACCAGACATAAACAAGTGTTAATCTTTTGATAGTTATTATCTCTTAAAAACACACTATTTGTTGTGACTGTGGAAATTAATTATAAAATTAATTAATTCAAATTATATGTTGGGAATTGTGTAAAATAGAAATCATTTTTGAATTCGGAATATCAATTATAGCTTAGGGTGAAATTTTGGCATTTTTCTGAAAAACTTCAATTTTTGATGAATAGTGAAACTAATAAGTGGTAGTTAAAAAATTTAATTTTTTTATAAATCTTAATTTTACCGCTTCTGTGAATGGAATTTTAAAAATCCGAGAGACACGGTTGATGTCAGTAAGTAAAATGTGGTTCAATGAGACGAAAATAATTTTTTGGTGAATAATAACTTTTTACTTTTTTTTACCGCGGTTAATAGTAAATAGGGTATCTAAGGGTAAATATGATATTACTATTACCCTAAAACATGTCCTAATTCTATTGGATAAGTGTAATTCGACCAAAAACAACCTTATGAATATAATATGACCATTTAGGCCCACTTGTATTAGATTAGGACATTTATTATTAATTTATTTAAAGAAGGGTTAAAAGAGTTAATATCAAAGTTTATTTACTAAAACATTTTTAATATGGGGTTATAAATAAGATAAATTCGACTATAAATATTCATTAGAAAGATAATACGATTTCCTACATAATGGTATTTTATTTTTAATTTTTAGACAATAAATAATTTAATTTATTTATGACACAACGATGATGCATTAATTATCTTATTAATGAAATATTGACATAATTGATGTTATAAATACCCAAATAAATATAATTTGAGACTTTTTATGAATTAAACTAATTTTATAGGTTAATATGAAATGTTAGTATTGATTTAATTAACTTTGTTCGAACTTATCATTCTGTTATAATTTTCACAAAAATCAATTACTAAATAGTGTCAAAATTGACATAAAATAGTTTTTAAAACAAATATTATATTATTAATTGTTATATTATTCCTAAAAATCTACGGTTCGGCCAAATGACTTAGCTAAGATTATATATATTAATAATAAACAATTTGTGGTTCGTTTGTCTTCTTATAGTAAGTTCATTAACCTTATAGTGTAAGAACACAAGAAGGCACGGTAAAAGTAAAATTATTTAACTTAATGTTAAATCTAAATGATAAGGTTACAATAGGAACCTAAACTTGTCTAAATTCTATTGGATGAGAGTATTTCGACCCATCCCCACCTTATCCTCGAAATAAATCAATTTGGAGCTACTTAAAACCGAACTTGACTTTATAATAAAATAATATTTTTAGTTTTTCCAAAGGAGCCCCTTTCCTCCCTTATAAAAGGGAACCTCATCCCTCTCTTCCTCACACAACTTTTAGCCTTCAATCTCGGACAACTCCTGCCAAATTCTCTTCTACACTTCCCTAGAAACATCATAGAGGTTCTGGAATTCCTCAAAGACCAATTTTAGTGCCCTACAAGAAGGTCTCAAAGAAGCACTTCAAAGAAGAGGTAATGTCCGTTACCGATTCTTTCATCTTTATTTCTTCTTCCACTTCTTCTTCTTAGGTTGTTTCATTATGAAGTAATAACGTCAGTATCACTCATATACTGATATGTTATTATAAGTATGAAACAACCCTATTTCACTATCTATCTATCCTACGGAAAAATAAATCACCGCGCGTGCGTACGTACGGAATACCGTCTCCACGCCATGGTGTAATCTATTTTCCACCACCACCTTACATGGATGGGTATAATAGTGTAAAGAATAACTATACATAGTTATTAGAGCATCATATTGATTCTGATATATTGTATCATCCACTCCAATTCAATTCAATAATTATGGAAATGATATCATCGCTTGTGCGTACATACGGACTACCGTCTCCACAACGCGATGAGATTCATTCTCCATGTTAACCATTTAAGAATGATTATAAAGTATATATAGGAAATAATAATTAAATATATGACATTATAAATATACTGTATTTATGTGTATATATATGTATTTTATCTACTTAATTCCATTAAACTCAATAAGAAAACAAAAACAGTGTTCATGCGTACGAACGGTCTACCGTCTCCATGATCGGTGTATTTCTTTCCATTTACTGATCTATTATATATATATATATATATATATATATTCTGAATATATATTATATATAAATCATGTTTTATATTCTGGAATTAAGTAATCATGATCTAAGTGATCATATGAATAATTACAAGTCAAAACACGGACGACAAATGAAACAATTTTACCCAAAACACTCTTTAACATGGAATTTACAAAAGAACGGGTAATATAAAGTCATAAGTGAACCATATATGATATCATAACAATTAATATGATTCTTTAATAAGTCAATGACATTATTTAAATCATTATACAGGAGGTTCGGACACTTACAAATCAAATCGGACCTAAGGTAAGGGAAATATCACAATCTCATTTTTATCCAAGATTGTTTATACTTTGAAATTTACTGGGGTGTATTTTATCATCCACATCCATGTTTCCTCAATATGTAATTTTATTTCCATCCAACTAAAATTGTTTAAATCCAATTTTTCCCTTCGGTGAGTTTTTATTAAAGGATATGAAAGGAATCTTTTGTCTTTTTTCGTACGAGGTGCTTTTTGACTTTTCCGACAAAAGTACGAAGAATGTTTTTTTAACTTATACGACATGAATGGATTTTTAAAACATTATTTCCAAGAATCTTCCTTTACAAGTTTTCATGTTTATTTTTTATCAACTTATTTTAGTTATAATTTTATGACATGTTAAGAAATGAAAAGTGTCTTTGAAGTAGAAACGATATTTTCCTCAAGAATGGAGTTCAAGTGTTTTATCAAAATTATTTTCCATCTAAGATAATAAAGGGTTCTGTTTCTATCCCTATTATTACCTTGATTTGATTATATTGTGATGGAATTATTTTATGAATTATTTTATCTTATATGAATTGTTTTATGATGTCACGATGTTTAAGATTCCCACTTTTGGTACATGGGTTATGCTATGATGTATGGTTTATGATTTTGTGGCACACATAAGAATGGTATCATTATGAGATGGGTGGGACCTATATCTCCCTCCAATGCATTGTTTAATGATTTTATATCTCATGAGATAGACATGGATGGAATGGTAGGTTATACCGGTTCAGTGAAACAGGACTGAAACGAGGGTGACTCGGTTCAGAAAGGGACTTTGTCCACTAAGATAGTCTTGGCAATGAGTCTTGACTAACAAGAAATGATTCTCTATGATTATGTGTGCATGCCACAAAGTTTAATGTTTTAAGTTATGATTATTGTGATTACATTTCACTTCCATTATTTATCCCATGTTATAAAATTATGCACTCTTTTGCAGGTTAAGATTTCCAAAAGATTATGCTCTTATGAATAAGATTTGATTGATATTTCTTTTGTTTACCCTTACTGAGTATTTGAGATCACCCTTTTATGTTTTATTTTCCCCAGGATATAAATAAAGGTTTTAGGTAAAAAAGGAAGATCTTTATGGGAGATGTAGAAGATCTTTCACCATGATTAGAAGATTATATTCTGAGTTTCCAAAGACACTAAACTATTACGATCCTTGTGTGTGTGTGTTTTTGTAATGTACTAAGTATTCCTCAAAAGTAATGTAATGTCCATTTATGTCAAGCTTCGGATCTCTACAGTTGGTATCAAAGGAAAGGTTTAGTCAACCTTTGGAAACTAGGATGCGAAAACGTTAGTGAGATACCTAGAGATATTTCTAAGGTATGTCTTGGGATGTCCCTAAGGATAAGTATACGTATAGGTTATAGTACTAGAATTACTCTAACGATCATAGAATTAAACCTAAGATGTCAGATATTGAAGGTACTCCCCCTTTATTATGTTGTTTTCCCTAGCATGATTTTTTCCTCTCACACTATTCTTTTTGGGTTTTAGATGATGGTTGGAACCCGAAGGAACCGTGTTGATCAATACAATGGACAATGCAATGATTGTCCTCCTGAAAAAAAAATGTTATGGGAGATGGAGTGAAAAATCTTATTCCTATACTTACACAAGCTATGAATCATTATGGACTTCCAAATGAGCAGAGAAGGGAACAATATTCTATTGAGCCCTTCATGAGGCAACGTCCACCTTCTTTCAGTGGGTCTTCTGATCCACTTGTTGCTGAACAATGGATAAGTACCACGGAAAAGATATTTTCAGTTCTTCAATGTTCTGAACATGATAAAGTCATATTAGCAGTATATCATTTGGAAGGTGAAGCTGATCAATGGTGGAATCTTATCAAGAATACGAGGCAAAGAGATGAAATTGAGTCCATGGAATGGGATGAGTTCAAGAACTAATTTTTCAATAAGTACATCCCTTGTATTCTTCGAACAAAGATGGATAAAAAGTTTCTTGAACTAAAGAAAAATGATGATGAATCTGTTGGTATATACGAAGTGAATTTTACAAGACTTGGATGGTATGCATCTGGCATTATCATCCAACCTAAAAGTAATGTTGATCGATTTTTCAGTGGCTTAAAACCAAGTCTTCAAAGGGAATTAGCTATAAGAGACTTCAGTATCTATAAAGAAATTGTGCGTTGTGCTATCAAGGTAGAAATGGAAGTTGGTGTTACATATCCATCTCATGGTTTTGACAAGAAACGAAAGATGGAGTTCAAGGAGAATATCAGAATAATGGTGAAAAGAAGATGAATGTTTCCTTATGCACAAAGTGTGTAAAGAAGCGTGGTGGATATTGTCTTAAAGGGACTAGAAAATGTTTTAACTGTGGAAAAGAAGGTCATCGAGCAGCTGAGTGTCGAAGTAATGGAAAAAGGGATTCTAATGATGTGAATAAAGAAAACACTGCAGAGAACGCACCACCAACACTTCAATGCTTCAACTGCAATGAAATGGGGAATTATGCTAATAAATGCCCTAATCCAAGGGTTAGTGATGATCAATATGAGAAACCACTGAAGGCAAAGGACAAATGGAAGTCACATGCGATCACTATTGGCGATGTTGAATATGACAACGATGTGGTGGAATGATTAAGTGTTTATGTAATGGGATTCCAAAATAATGTGGTATCATAAAGTATTGGAATATTTATGTGTTGGTCTAATGTGGTATTCAAAGTGATTGAGATATTTTTTTGGAAATAAGATGATATGCGCATAATGAAGGGAAAACGAGAAAATGAAATGTTTAACAGTATTCATGAGCTCATGATTGATATAAGGACTAAGTGATATCATGGTTTGAGTATATAGAATTTTGATTGCATTCATGTTTTCACTAAGGTATTCAAGAGAATACATGATTAAAGACTTTGAATGTTTGGAATGTGACCAACAAAACATATCTTATGATATATGAGGATCAACGATGGTATTAAATCTCTGGTAATCGTTTTCACTATGTTATGAGAGTGGACTGCAGTATTATGGATAAGCCTAAAGATTGGAATGGATTATGTTGGAAATAAGTTATTATTGTTTAAGGATAGAAGTTTTTTCGATATTATTGATGGGATGTTATAGTAATATAGCTTTAGGAAAAAGGACAACCTGCAGGACGGGCGACAACCCATCGCGTCGGACAAGGCTGTGGGAATCGAACCCACAACCGAAGTGCGACTGGCCTTTATCACCTACCACTGGCCTACAGGAAGTCCCTGTTTAGTAGAAACTAGTTATATTTTATTAAGCAGTACGATATATGAAGTATAAGTCCATTTTAGGAACCATATATGATTAATCTCACTATAGATGGACTTATTTATTTTTTGATAACTTTTCTATTCTTTTGTTTGAGACAGATGGAATGACCCATCATTCTACCAAATGATCAATTAACACTTCATGAATAACAAATTCAACTTCATTTATTTAAGAGATGAAGTGGAAATTGTTCAAAGTACGAACAACAGTGAGATTGTACCAAAATATAGTAAGTATTTATTTTAATTCAAATTCTTCAACTTTAGGGAAATGATCTTGAAAACCAAAAAATGTTGTCCTAGTGCCCTTATATCCGGTAAATTAGATGGTACCTTATATCATCACAAATCTATGGATTTGTGATTACTGGCTTTTCCATAGCCATGTTCTCTACCACTCTCCATCAGAACATGATGATTAGATTTCTCTTCCATATCCATATTTTCACCTATGTGGAAAACTAATGATTAGTTTATTTGGGTAACCTTTACGTTTCATACCTTTGTTTTTAAATATTAGTTTTGGTATTCCCTTTTTATGATGTGGGTTTCTATTAAACAAAATTTCGAGTAGTAAACCATTTATAACCCAGACGAATTTCGAGGGAGAAATTCATTTTAAGGGGGGTAGAATGTAACAAGCCGAGATTTTATGAAAAATATTCTTTTTAATTTTATTAATGTCTTGTGTTGTACGCTACACCAAAAGGAGCTTGCACAACACACATACTTGACTTTCCATGCATTACACGCAATCACGACCATCCTCGATAGCGTGTGTAGTACGTAATACTGAGTTTCACTAAACAACGATATGCTATTAAAATATTATTAAAGCTAGCCGTTAAGAATAGTAATAAACACCTTTTAAAATTAAGAAATTGTAGCTCTCAAAATGGACTTCATTTTTGGATTCGGAGTATCGAATTTAGCCTAAGGTGAAATTTTGGTACTTTTCGGATAACTTTCATATTTTGATGAATAGTGAAAATTACTAAATTATAATTAAAAACAAATTTTTGAATCGAAATAATTAATAGTGATAAATTATTAATATGAGTGGTTTTAAAGTATATTTAGAATATAATTTTACAATTCAATACAATGTTGGTCATTGGATGTAATTTCACATTTACACCAGACATAAACAAGTGTTAATCTTTTGATAGTTATTATCTCTTAAAAACACGCTATTTGTTGTGACAGCGGAAATTAATTATAAAATTAATTAATCCAACTTATATGTTGGTAATTTTGTAAAATAGAAATCATTTTTGAATTTGGAATATCAATTATAGCTTAGGGTGAAATTTTGGAATTTTTCTGAAAAACTTCAATTTTTGATGAATAGTGAAACTACTTAGTGGTAGTTAAAAAAATTAATTTTTTCATAAATCTTAATTTTACAGCTTCTGTGAATGGAATTTTAAAAATCCGAGAGACACAGTTGATTTCAGTAAGTAAAATGTGGTTCATTGAGATGAAAATAATTTTTTGGTGAATAGTAACTTTTTACTTTTTTTTTACCGCGGTTAATAGTAAATAGGGTATCTAAAGGTAAATATGATATTACTATTACCCTAACACATGTCCTAATTCTATTGGATAAGTGTAATTCGACCAAAAACAACCTTATGAATATAATATGACCATTTAGGCCCACTTGAATTCGATTAGGACATTTATTATTAATTTATTTAAAGAAGGGTTAAAAGAGTTAATATAAAAGTTTATTTACTAAAACATTTTTAATATGGGGTTATACATAAGATAAATTAGAATATAAGTATTAATTAGAAAGCTAAAAAGATTTCCTACATAATGGTATTTTATTTGTAATTTTTAGACATTAAATAATTTAATTTATTTATGACACAACGATGATGCAGTAATTATCTTACTAATGAAATATTGACATAATTGATGTTATAAATACTCAAATAAATATAATATGAGACTTTTTATGAATTACACTAATTTTATAGGTTAATATGACATGTTAGTATTGATTTAATTAGCTTTTTTAGAACTTATCATTCTGTTATAATTTTTACAAAAATCAATTACTAAATAGTGTCAAAATTGACATAAAATAGTTTTTAAAACAAATATTATATTATTAATTGTTATTTTATTCCTAAAAATCTAAGGTTCGGCCAAATGACTTAGATAAGTTTATATATATTAATAATAAACAATTTGGGGTTCTTTTGGCTTCTTATAGTAAGTTCATTAACCATATAGTGTAAGAACACAAGAAGACACGGTAAAAGTAAAATTATTTAACTTAATGTTAAATCTAAATGATAAGGTTAAAATTGGAACCTAAACTTGTCCAAATTCTATTGGATGAGAGGATTTCGACCCATCCCCACCTTATCATGGAAATAAATCAATTTGGAGCTATTTAAAACCAATCTTGACTTTATAATAAAATAATATTTTTAGTTTTTCCAAAGGAGCCCCTCTCCTCCCTTATAAAAGGGAACCTCCTCCCTCTCTTCCTCACACAACTTTGAGCCTTCAATATCGGCCAAAAACTGACAAATTCTCTTCTCCACTTCCCTAGAAACATCCTAGAGGTTCTGTTCTTCCTCAAAGGCCAATTTTAGTTCCCTAAAAGAAGGTCTCAAAGAAGCACTTCAAAGAAGAGGTAATGTCCGTTACCGATTCTTTCATCTTTATTTCTTCTTCCACTTCTTCTTCTTAGGTTGTTTCATTATGAAGTAATAACATAAGTATCACTCATATACAGATATGTTATTATAAGTATGAAACAACCCTATTTCACCATCTATCCATCCTACGGAAAAAGAAATCACCGCGCGTGCGTACGTACGGAATACCGTCTCCACGCCGTGGTGTAATCTATTTTCCACCACCACATTAAATGGATGGGTATAATGGTGTAAAGAATAACTATACATAGTTATTAGAACATCATATTGATTCTGATATATTGTATCATCCAGTCCAATTCAATTCAATAATTATGGAAATGATATCATCACTTGTGCGTACGTACGGACAACCGTCTCCACAACACGATGAGATTCATTCTCCATGTTAACCATTTAAGAATGATTATAAAGTATATATAAGAAATAATAATGAAATATTTGAAATTATAAAGCTACTGGATTTATGTGTATATATATGTATTTCATCTACTTAATTCCATTCAACTCAATAAGAATACGAAAACAGCGTTCATGCGTACGAACGGTCTGCCGTCTCCATGAACTGTGTATTTCTTTCCATTTACTGATCTATTATATATATATATATATATATATATATTCTGAATATATATTATATATATATCATGTTTTATATTCTGTAATTATGTAATCATGATCTAAGTGATCATATGAATAATTACAAGTCAAAACACAGACGACAAATGAAACATTTTTAACCAAAATGCTCTTTAACATGGAATTTACAAAAGAACGGGTAATATAAAGTCATAAGTGAACCATATATGATATCATAACAATTAATATGATTCTGTAATAAGTCAATGACATTATTTAAATCATTATACAGGAGGTTCGGACACTTACAAAGCAAATCGGACCTAAGGTAAGGGAAATATCACAATCTCATTTTTATCCGAGATTGTTTATACTTTGAAATTTACTAGGGTGTATTTTATCATCCACATCCATGTTTCCTCAATATGTAATGTTATTTCCATCCACCTAAAATTGTTTAAATCCAATTTTACCCTTCGGTGAGTTTTTATTAAAGGATATGAAAGGAATCTTTTGTCTTTTTTCGTACGAGGTACTTTTTGACTTTTCCGACAAAAGTACGAAGAATGTTTTTTTAACTTATACGGAATGAATGGATTTTTAAAACATTCTTTCCAAGAATCTTACTTTACAAGTTTTCAAGTTTATTTTTTATCAACTTATTTTAGTTATAATTTTATGACATGTTAAGAAATGAAAATTGTTTTTGAAGTAGAAAGGATATTTTCCTCAAGAATGGAGTTCAAGTGTTTTATCAAAATTATTTTCCATCTAAGATAATAAAGGGTTCTGTTTCTATCCCTATTATTAGCTTGATTTGATTATGTTGTGATGGAATTATTTTTATGAATTCCTTTATCTTATATGAATTGTTTTATGATGTCACGATGTTTAAGATTCCCATTTTTGTTACATGGGTTATGCTATGATGTATGGTTTATGATTTTGTGGCACACATAAGAATGGTATCATTATGAGATGGGTGGGACCTATATCTCCCTCCGATGAATTGGGTAATGATTTTATATCTCATGAGATAGACATGGCTGGAATGGTAGGTTATACCGGTTCAGTGAAACATGACTGAAACGAGGGTGACTCGGTTCAGAAAGGGACTTTGTCCATTAAGATAGTCTTGGCAATGAGTCTTGACTAACAAGAAATGATTCTCTATGATTATGTGTGCATTCCACGAAGTTTAATGTTTTAAGTTATGACTATTGTGGTTACATTTCACTGCCATTTTTTATCCCATGTTATGAAATTATGCTCTCTTTTGCAGGTTAAGATTTCCAAAATGTTATGCTCTTATGAATATGATTTGATTGATATTTCTTTTGTTTACCCTTACTGAGCATTTGAGCTCACCCATTTATGTTTTATTTTCCCCAGGATATAAATAAAGGTTTTAGGTAAAAAAAGGAAGATCTTTGTGGGAGATGTTGAAGATCTTTCACCACGATTAGAAGATTATATTCCGAGTTTCCAAAGACACTAAACTATTACGATCCTTGTGTGTGTGTGTTTTTGTAATGTACTAAGTATTCTGCAAAAGTAATGTAATGTCCATGTACTTCAAGCTTCGGGTCTCTACATATGATGTTTTCGGCGACAACCTGGTGAGATCCGGATACAGACTGGCTTTGGGTTTTTACTCTCTCAACCGTGATGAGGGACCATGGAATGCGCTTTGGAAGCTCAACGTCCCCCAAACAATTAACCAATTTTGGTGGTAGGTGTGCATGGGCACCCCCCTACCATGAGCCTCCTTGTTTTCCATCATATGGCCAGTGCTAACTCTTTCCCTTTCTACACGAATATTCTTGAAACCCCCTGGCACGCCATCTTTCACTACTCGGGAGCCAAGTAAATTTGGAATAAATGGTGTTCGACTCCGGATGCTTCACTTGACATTTCCTCTGACCTACCCGATCTTCTAATGCACTGGTGTTACTCTATTTCATCGTCTGATGCAAGCTCCCGTTTCACCCTGTCCGGGATCATTTGGGTTCGGTGTAACGATTCGGTTTTCCATCATGTTCATCAGCCTCTTGAGTTCTGGATTGAACGAGACACTTCATGGATTGGGGGATGGAAGGACCACGAAGGAAACTTTATGCCAGGCGCTTCCCCCTCCTGGTCCCCGCACTGGATCCCCCTAAAGGAAGGGAGTATTAATCTTAACGTGGAAGACTCTCTCCCCAAGGATGGGCCTGTTTCTCTCGGACACCTGGCTCGAAATCATCTGGGGTGGATCATTGCATCAAAATATGAACCACATCATGCCTTCTGGGAACCGGTTATTGCTGAGGCCTATGCCATACTTGCAGGGATGATGCTCGCTGTGGAACGTGGATGGGCCGATATCATCATCGATTCTGACTGCCTTTCGGTTATCAATGCTATTAACCACGGTGATGCGAGACTCCAGGACTTGGGGTTTATCGTCAGAAGAATCCGCTCGCTGCGTCACGGCTTCTCTTACTGCACCTTCTCCTTTCCGATAAGGTAAAGAAACAATGCGGCCCATCAGCTGATGTCTTTAGGCCTCTTTGATGTCAACCAACTATGGCTGGACAATTTCCCCTCTTGGATCTTCTTATGTACGGTTGCTAATAATCACCATTAATATTATCCTTCTTTCTTCAAAAAACTCATAGAAAATATGGATTCATAATATATAAACATGGGATAATATAAATAGGGAGTCCCATTTATGTGGAAAAAACATAAATAATTACATTATAATAATTCAAGTATTGTTTTACATAGAGGAGCACAATTCAAGGATAAGTACCAAGACTATTTCATATGGTAGCACGAGTCAAAGGTAACCACCATGATCGTCCCACATAACAACTCATGACACTCAACTTTACCAAATTCATTTGAGAACTATTTGTTCACAACTATCTTAACATGTTCAAGAATATGTTTTACCACAATGTAAATCATACATAATATATCATACATAAAAATAAAGGTACCCATAGAATGAAATGGGTATCATAATCATGTCATAGAGCATAATGAATAAGTGTATCATACAAGTTTCCATGAATGAAAGGACATAAAACATAAATGAACCTTCATAATGAAATATAGTAATATATCATGGTATTTTATTTAAAATATAAGTGAAAACATATAAGAAGGGTATTGAATACATTTTACAATTAAATAATTTTAGTTTTGTTTTAAGGAAAATGCAAAAAGGAATTTAATATTGAAAAGGGAATATTATTTAATATATAACCAAGTGAACCAAGAGGGTATAAAAAACAAAGAGGCTTATTTTATAAAATAATGGTGTCTTAAAATATATGATATAGTTCACTTCAAATTGGGTAATAATTAGGAAAGTTCCCATAACATGAGTTTGCTTATCGGGATGAATTGGGGAGGGTATCATTTACGATCATGTACATCCATGAACTAGAATGATGATTTGATATTGATACATGAGTTTGGAAAATATACATAGAATTTATAATTTCTAAATATAAATAGTAGATAAATTTATTTGGGTAAAAAGAAATATCGGACAACCTGAATGAATAATGGAGGTTTGGGTAGAACCCCTGACATTAAGTTCTATGGTGTCCTTCACTTGATCTTAATGTCGTAGATAACAAAATTACATTCATTAATTACTTTTTCCATAACCTATTAATAATTTAATTGATTTATTTTAGCCTTATTAAGTTCATTCATACACTTTTTGATAGGTTAATATTTTCAATTTCATGGTTTTGGAGCTTTTGTTTCCTTGGTTTTCAAGATTGGTTTACCTATATATATGAAAGTATAAAAATGTATGATTACAATGGTTTCCTAGAATTCGAGTTATATGTTATTAGGGATCATAAATAATATCTCATTTTCATAAAATTCATTTTTTTATTTTGTGTGAAGAGGAAAAATTATATAAGACTTTCATGATAACAGTTTTTGGTTAATTGACGAGTTTTTATCACAACAATTACATTTTGATTTATAAATAAATATCAAGTGTAAAAAAATATTAAATAAACATACATGAGATATAATTAATATATTATATTATTTTTAAACATAAAAATGGTTTCCTGACATAATTGAAGATGTAAAAGGAAAGGGAAATCCTGCGATCTATGAATGTGGTGAATTAACAAATCTTGGATGGTGTTTTCATTTTCAGTATAAAAGGAGTGGAAAGGGGAGATGATGATGGAATATTCCATTATCATAACAAAAACCATGTACATGTAAGGTAATGGAGTTATAATAACATTTTTGTGAGTAGTGGTGGGGATTAAAATGAAAATAAAGGAATATGAAAAGAAATTAAAATAAAATAAAAGTGGAATTTACCACTTCAATTTATCTTCCTTCAAGGCCTCTTTAGGGGAGGTGATTTAGTCTTCTGAAGAGACCAGTGGTTTATGGACCTGGGGAGGATATTGGGAGGATATTTTATCAGAATTTTTACAAGTCACCATGCTTGAGAGGAGTGAATAGAAGAGGTAAAAATGTGTGGTATTTATAGTGGAGGAGGGGATGGGTTTCCCATTATATTAATAATTAGTTTAATATTTCTTCACAAGACTATGAATAGTATTGATTATTGTGACCAAAAATAGTAAATATATCATTTTAGTTAGAACCAATGGCTATTTACCTTATCCATGACTCCAAAATGATGTAAAAAATCATTTATTTAGAACTTATCATAAATTATCATATTTCACTATTAAAAAGAAATTAGGTATTTTAGAAAAATCCCAAAAATTTAGCATAACCATTTTTTGAAATTTTTAATCCAAAACTAAAAAACATTTTTTGAAAATAATTTTCTAAATATGGGAATTTAATTTTTAATTAAAATCATAATTTAATTGATAAATACAAATTTTAAATTTATAATTGCTTTTCTAAAAAATTGAAAAATTAATTAAGGTCTCTTTAAATTATCTTATAATCCTAAGTCATCAAAACACTTATTTATGAATAATTTTTTTGAAAAAAAATCATTTAAATTATAAAATTAATCAAACTATTTTAATTAAATATGATTGACTTAAAGAAATTCCAATACACAATTAATATTTTTTTATAAATTTACTTACATATACTATGATATAATTATATAATATTGTCACTTATAAGATTGATATAATTTATTTATACATTCATTTGTGATATTTCTATTCAATTGGAAGGTTTACTATTAATAAGGGTCACATTTTTATTACAAAGTTCAAGAAACTATTTCATCGGTATATATTCCTCAACTTCCTGAGATACATTTTGTTTCACCCATTCATCATTTATATGGTTTTTATTGTGTTCTATATATAATATTATATGATTATACTATAAGAAATAATTATAAGAAGGGAATTTCATTGATAAAACATTGGATCATTACATTCTTCCCCCCTTAGGAAATTTCAAACTTGAAATTTTGATCTACATTCTATGTCGTAAACAGGTGTTGGTATTTTTTCTTCAATTATTCCTCTAGTTCCCATGTTTTTCCTTTGTACTTATGGTTCCTCCATATTACATTGTCCAAGTGATTAGTATTGTAATGTAGAACTTTATATATAGTATCCAAGATCTTTAGAGACCGATCCACGTAAGAAAGATCATTCTCCAACTGTACCCCCTCATAAGAGAGTACAAGTGAAGGGTATGGTATACACTTCCTTACAAGGGATACAAAGAATATATTGCGTACTTTATACATGGTAGGTGGATGTTCTAGTCAATAGTCCACAACACCAACACGGTCAATAATATCAATGGGGCTGATGTACCTGAGACTTAGCTATCCATTCTTCCAAAACCTCATTACCTTATTCTATGGAGATATGCGTAAGAATATCATGTCTCCGATATTGATTTCAATGTACCTTCAATGATTGGCTTTATAACTCTTCTATTGAATTTGGGCAACCTTGATGAGCTGCTTAATGGTTTTCAACTTCTCCACCATTTCATAGACCATTTCTGGTCGTAGCAGCTTACGCACACTGACTTCTTCCCAACACAACAGTGTTCTGCATCTTTTTCCATAAAGGGCTTCATATGGTGCCTTCTATATGCTAGAGTTGAAACTATTGTTGTAAGATAATTCAACCAATGGAATATGTTTTTATAACCCTGATTTTATGTCCATAGAATATGATCTCAACATATCTTATGATGACTCAATATTTCTCACAAATTGGATATCTTATTTAGGATGATAGGTTGTACTGATGTTCAGTTTAGTGCATAGAGCATGCTGGATTCTTTTCCAGAACTTCTTGGGAATTCTATGATCTATTGGATACAATACATGGTTTTACTCAATGCATAATTACCACCTCTTTTATTTATATCCACTCAAGTTGATTCAATGTGAAGTACTCTCGAATTTTGATAATGTGAGTTATCTTTATATAACGATCCATAATGACCCATACAGCATTATTTCCTCTTGATTCACATTGATGTCTAGTGACAATGTCCATGGGGATGTTCTCCAATTTCCATGTTGGTATGGGTAGTGGTTACATCATTCCATTAGAATTTTTTATTTAACCCTTCACTTGGCAACATACTAGGCACATTGATGTATACTCAACAATCTCATTCTTCATATTGTCCCAATAATAATGCTCCTAGAGATCTCGATACATCTTTGTGATCCTTTGATGAATATAGAAGGTTTAGTTATGTGGATCCTTCTGAAGATCCTTTTTTATCTCTAGATCAGATGGTACACATAATCATGATTCAAATCTAACAACTCCATTTTTTCAATCATGAACTCAATGTATTTTCCATTTCTGATAGCTTCCCCCATTTTTCTAAATTTCAACATTATTTTTTTGAGCATCATTTATTTTCCCCATGAGGGATAGTTCTGAAATCATTTGAAAAAGGATTGATGATTTTCCTCTATTAATGATTCCCATTTCTATACTCTACAAATCTTTGAAGATAGGATCCTTTTCAATTCTCATCATTGTTAAAGATGCATAATCCTTTCTACATAGATAATTTTCACCCTTATATTCTTAATCGAGATGGTAGTTGATTGAGAAACCATAATCCATGATGAGATCTAACCAAAATTACTGGTACTTATTATGGTCTTTCTATTTGAATATATACTTTAGAATCTTGTGATCAATATATATCTCACACTTCTCTATAGGGAGATAATACCACTTCTTTTCAACACAAATATCATATACCCCAACTCCAGATCACGTGTGGGATAGTTTTCCTCAAGAAATTTTATCTTCCATAAGGTGTATGTTATCAAATTATCATTTTTCATCAGCAAAAATCCTAATCCCTTATTTGAAGAAACACTATACACCACAAAGTGTTCTCCACTTATTAGAAGTATGAGTATTGGTGTGGCGATAACACACTTTTTGATATCCTTAATGCTTTCCTCACTTTCTTGAGTCCAAACGATCTTCACTCCATTCTATGTCAGCTTTGTCACTTAGTTTTACCATAATGACAACTTCATCCAAAATCATAGATAATACCCATAAATACCCCAAAAGCTATCAACATCCATTAAAGATGTTTGTATTGGCCACTATTTGATTTCCCTTATCATGGAACGGTCGACAGATATTCCTTTTCTAGTGATAGCATGCCCCAAGAATGATACGTCTTTCATCCATAACTCAAATTTACTATATTATGCATAAATTTTATCCCTTTTCAAAGTCATCAACATAGTATTCAAATTTTATTCATGTTCCTCCTTTCTCTTGGAGTATATCATAATATCATCGATTAAGACTACTGAAATATTTTTGAGGTTATATCTAAATATTCCATTTATAACATCCATAAATATTATTAAATAATTTGTTAGTCCAAAGGGAATCACTTTGAATTCATAGTGTCTATACCTCATTCAAATGGTAGTCATTGGAATATCATCCATCCTCATGTTTAATTGGTGATATCCTGACTGAAGGTCTGCCTAAGAGAAATAACTGGCCCCATAGAGATGATCGAAAAATTATTCTATATATGGTAGGGGATACATTTTATATATTTTTATTTTATTGATCTCGAGATTATTAATGAAGAGGTGCATGGATCCTTCCTTCTTAACAAAGAGGATTGGTGAACCCAATTGTGAAGCACTCGGGCATATAAAAACCTTCTCCAGGTCTTCCTATAACTTCCTTTTTAGCTCTTCCATCTCAAAAGTGTCCATTCTATAAGGTGTATTTGATATAAATAGTGATCTTCGAAAATTTTCAGTTGTGTACTCAACCTCTAAATCAAAAAGTAAGGCCAAAAAATTCATCAATTAATACATTAGTGTAATCCCTCAAGATGGGCATATATTCAAGAAGTTCCATCTCCTTTCTCTCAATCATTTTAGCAGGATATTATTTCTCAAAAGGAAACATTATCCACATATGAGATGATGATTATGAAAGAGATTTATCTTCCTCTTTACACTACTATATGATTTGAGGATACTGTAGGATGTGTAGAGTGATCTTTATCATGACCCGTCTCAGAGGGGCATGTTCAATGACTACCCTAAGCCTAGATTTAATAATCTAGTGGATGGTGACTAGTACTGAGTAGGAATATACCACAAATGAAGAGGCATTTTCATAAGTGCCTATTAGAACACACACATATCCAAGACAAAAATTACAAAATTTAAAAACAATATGTAAACAAGCATGCATACCACTAAGAAACTAATAAAAGAGTAAGATAATAGGAAAAAATCAATGTAAACATGGATATAATAAAATCCCACCAACTGTAAAGTCCGTCAAAGTGAATACACAAGTTCTTGAAACTCGTCTGTAGGAAACCCTACCTGATGGGTAGGTATATAAATAGCTATTTGAAGTCACTAAAGCAAAAATTGTATGTAAGACCTCTCTTTAAGCACCACCTAGACTCAGTCCACCATGGTGTCTGTCAATGTTTCGTTCATCATCACAAGTCATATCACATGTGGGAATATCCCATGAATGGGTGAGTAAAATAATACTCAGTAGGACACCGCAAAACAAAATGTAAATAACCATATAAGAAAAATAAATAAGAAGATACACTCATCTCTACACATGTATATGTCTCTAACACATACACCATGAACGTCTAGGTATACTACTAATGGATTAAAAGACTCAAGGTCCTATCCATTGCCAGCTACATAGTAAAGAGGTTAGTCACATACAAATATAATCCATATGATTCTGCTCTAGGAAAAATCATTCTGGTAGAACTCACCCCACAAGCCATAATGTCATTAAGGATTCTTGAAAATAGGCCCCGATAAATTGGGCCCCACTAAATGAGAACACACTAGTAAATGATCATGATATACAAAGAGGGGATCCTTCTAAGAGAATACTATCAACCCAATATATATTACCCACAATGTAGTGGTTCCTCCCCAATGAATACTGACAACCCTACTGATGCGGCTCGTAACGTAGGGGATCCTTCATAGAGAATACCGAAAACCCTACTGATACGACCCAATAGATGGAGGAGTAATTCCATGTGGTATGTTTTCATGTCAATTCCTACCAAATACAATCAGGGGTGATAGAGGACCACTCTAGTCCCAAGAAGGGATACTACAACTCTATACGAGAATTGGCCTCTGGAGAAGACTACTATCTAGTGATGTCAGTGTAGTAGGTACTGTAGAAGGTACTATTCATTACTATAAATGTTATAACTATTCATCCATTTCATATTTCGGGCCACCGGTTTGGTCCTTGGGTCCTTCACAATCTTAAGGCCACCCAAGGCCTTTTGGCCACCTCAAGACCTTTAAACAACCTCAAGGATTTTGGGCCACATGTAATCGTTCTTAATGGTGTAGGAAGACTCTATAGGGATCAGAATCTAGATGAGGATTCGGAGAATGTGTATTCATCCGAGAAGAAGTGAAATATTTTGGAATAATGAGTGGGTATTGCATTGCTATCGGGACCAGACTATTCAAGCATGAGAATCCTAGAAGGATAGCCATGCGAATGTGGAGAGATGATACCACAATGCATAAGATGGGGAGGAGAAGATTCATGTAGTTATAGACTTGATATTTCCTCTAAGACCGATGTTTGAATGTTATGGCCATTTATTAAGACGAACCTTATTTTTGAATGTTATGAACATTTTAGTAAAAAAGGGGCTCGTCTGGTGTGGATTTGACATGACCTAGTCCCTCTAATCTAACCTGACAATGTTCGACAAATGAAACCTAACAAGGTCATTATATGTTGGCCTAGCCCAAATTTTGTGGGGTAATTCTAATCTTCTAGATGTGACCCACACAAGCCATGACCCCTGGTCCATGCGGTCACCTAACCACGTGGACAGTCAGATTACTGATAAATGTGGTCAATCTGCTCTCCCATCTTGTTAATATGGCATCCCCATCACCGTAGGGTCTGTCTGACATGGATCCAAGCCACATCCCACCACAACTTTACATGAAATCTTCCATTTCTATCCATCCTTTGATGCAATCCCATTGGACCATTCCTTGTTGCTATCATCGGCCGTTCTAACACACCTTCCTATCCCGACCTCCTAGTTGGGCCGATGCCACCTCTACTGTCGGTCATCCCACCAGTAGGCTTTCCCCACAGTGCTCCACCTGAAATGGACAGACCGTCTACCTATGTCCACCACCTTGGCCTTTCATGGGTTCATATCCCATCCCAGATCATCGCACCACCGCTGTAAGCCACCAAACCATTTTCGTCACACGTCCACATTGTCGATTCCATGGTTGTGGATAGTTTCTCTATAGATTAAAGTTGCAATGATCCCTTGTCCACATATTGAGAATAAAAAATCACAAAATATTTTTTTGGGGGGTAATGAGATAAACACACAAGAACTCCCAAAGAAATGATCATGACCTTGTTCATGTCAGTCTCAATCAGTTAATGTTAGATTTAAAGAGTGGAATGGAATGAAAATGAATCAAATCTCTAAAACCGAAATCACCCATGATAATCAACATGTATAATTATCCATCCTGCAAGAATGATCAAACCATGGGTCAACAAATTAATTGGTTGGTCCGCATTCATCATTGAAAAATATGAATGGGGAAATAATCCCAATCAAAAAATACCCTACGTGGAGTTTGGAATAGTCATTGAAGAAGGAAAAAGATTCATTTTCATTGTTCATGAATTCCTCGATGCTTGATATGAGTTCCAACCTCTAATACATCATCCCTAACTAGTAAGCCTCATTCTCCTTTCCATAGGTAAACTCCTAGGTTATGGATATAACCCTGGATTTCTGAAAAGTCCTATTAAAAATTGAAGTTTCCGCTGTGTCTTCATGTAAGGTTAAATAAAATATTTTTAATAAATATTTTAATGAATTTCATGTCTAAAAACTATATCACATAGATGGCCTATTCCAGTCGAGGTTTGGCCTCACCTAAGAAAAGCACCACCTTTTAAACTCAATGATGGTCTCATATTTCCAAAATGAGAAATTGTTTAAGTGTAATTATGATTTTAAAAATAAAATCATTTTTTTAATTATTTTATTTACGGTGATGTAATTTTTGGATTTTTCCATTGAAGACCCACATGGACTAATGTTAAGTACCACCTATGGTAAATCCACTTCTCTGAGATCAACAGTGCCCTATGATTTATGATCCCGGCACCCATTTATAAGTTGTTTCACTTTTTTTAGGAAATTCATGTATCACTATTAAAATATAAAAAATTTCAACAAATCAATATGGGAACCCTGAGCCTCTGAATCAAATGATATCTCAGTTCCTGGTCTAGGAATATTCCCAAATAATTTCTAGATATAAATTTGGGTAAATACGAGCCATTAGATTCTACCCATATTAGGTACTTATGCCCCAAAATTTCGACACAATGCGTTACTCAAACAACCTAAGGTGCGTAGCATGAATTGGAGCCTCCCAATCCTATATACTATCTCAAAGATTCACGTTCATCCATCAAATGTGCATCAGAGGAATCAATCACCCAAGAAGGATTACCACCTGTCAATCCTTTACCTTCATCAGGTTCTCAGCAATAGCCTCACCCGTCAATGATGTGTGATGAATCATGCACGTATCTCCACCACTGAGACATGTGGAAGACATCATGTACCCAGTCCAACTATGGTGTAGGTCCAACTGGTACACCACCTCACTAACTATAATCAGAATCTAAAAAGGGATGATGTATCTCATAGATAACTATATTTCCTAGAAAAATCATTAGAATATCTATTGAGGTAAGACCTATAGGAACACATGGTCTCCCTCGTTGATCGCGAAAATTCCTCTGTAACTTCTCATCATAGGAATTATGATATCTCTATGAAGTCTTCATCCTCTCCTGGATGATCTGCACCTTCTCTGTAGTTTCCTTTACCAACTCCAATCCCCTGAGTGTTCACTCTCCTGGGTCTACCCAGTAATGTGTTGACCTGCAGGGTCACCCATACAAGGCCTCAAATGGATCCATAGTAATAATATAGAGGTAATTTTTGTTGAATAAAATCTGCACTTAAGGTAAGAGATCCTCCCCACTACAACCAAAACATAACTTTCAATCCTGAAGCATATTCTTTTAAGCCTGAACATCGCACTCAATATGGTCTTCCTCCTATGGGTGAAACACTATGCTCAAGCATAAGTTAGTCCTAAAGGCCTCCTATAATCCCTTCAACAATCATGATGTGAATCAAGGATCCTAGTATAAAATAATCATTCATGTGACTCCATGGAGTCAAACTACCTTCTACACATATAGATGTCCCAAGATCTCTAATGACATCTACTCATAGATCAGTAGGAAGTGGGATGATTTGGTGAGTTGATATATTATCACCCAAATGGTATTGTTCCCCCTAGACATGCGTCGTAAAAATGTCATGATGTCCATCGTTATCCCATCTCACCTCCACTCTGAAACCACAAGCAGTTGGGCTATGCCCACATGAACCTGGTGCTTTGCCTTCACTTACAGACTTGTGATGCACTGAGAAACGATCTCTACATCTATATTCTTCATCCTTGGCCACCATAACTAACATTAGAGGAACTTATACATCTTTTCCACTCCTGGATGTACCCCCAAAAAGAATGTATGTACCTCCCTAAATACCTCCTCCCGCAATGTCATTGGTACTACTGAGTGTCCTCTATACAGAACGATGTGCTCCTCACCTTTTGAATATCCATCAGGGGAATTTCCAATGGACATTTGAGCACGTAAATTCACATAATCAGTGTATCAAAGCTATGACTCCTGTAATATATGTAATAGTGGAGGGGTAAAAACCAACGATAGTAATTATGCTGATTCATCTCTATCCACAAAGGATATTGTTGAGTCAATAAGGTTTTCCTTATGACTTTTTTCATTCCTTCTTGTTTTGAAAATCACAAACACCTTATTTATAAGGAAAATTGAATTTATAAGGAAAATTTCTTTTATAAGGAAAATTGTTTTCTTATGGAAAATTGCTTTTATAAGGAAAATCGCTTTTATAAGAAAAATTATCCTTATCATATTTTCATCTAGATTTTTCTTAAGTATGAGATTCGGATTCATTTCTATTTTCTCGGAATTACGTGAAACTTTGATATGAAGTATTCTGTTTTAGGATCCGAATTCTGGATAAGAACTTTGATAAAGTTTCACTCCGAAATCCAGAATGAGAACTGTGATAAAGTTTCATTCCGAATTCTGGATACAGTTTTAATCCAGATTCAGGATACGAATTATTATGAAGTTCAATAACAAATTCTGAATACGAATTCTAATGACGAATTCTCATTACGAATTCTGATGAGGAATTCCCATTACGAATTCTGATGAGTAATTTCTATTACAAATTCTGATGAGGAATTATCACTACGAATTCTAATGACCAACGCCCATTCCGAACTCTCATTCTGAATTCTCTTATTAAACAGAATTTGATTATCTGTGTTTTATACACTCTGAATTTATTCAGACTCCGAAAATTATTTTTGGTTAGACTCCGAACCTTCACTCCGAAGCTTTCATTTCGGTCATTTGTGTTAGAATTAAAACGATGTCGTACATTCTGTTACACTAGTTTCGTTATAAAACGATGGCGTCCAATCTGTTATAAACTAACCGTTGGTTAAGTTACACGTGTACATGTCCCTCCGATTTCTAAGGATGATATGACCATTGGGAAGGAGGCTGACCTTACCTATAAATAGGATCTCATTTGAAAGAGCTCATAACACACAGATGACCAACTTGGTTTTGTGCATACATGATGTTGAAGTGATTTCTAGAGAGAGAGGCTCTTATTAACTCTCAAAGCTTCATGCAACTCCGAATATTGGTGATTACATTCGAGGACTTCCGGGGATAGAAGACAGAGGTGCCGACTACCTTAAAGTTGAGGGATTCATTGCTGAGGAAGACAGAGGTTACCGACTACCTGGAAGTTGAGGGCTTCCTTGCTGAGGAAGACAAAGGTTGCCGACTACCTTGAAGTTGAGGGCTTCCATGCTGAGGAAGACAGAGGTTTCCAACTACCTTGAAGTTGAGGGCTTGCGGGGATAGCAAGACAGAGACTCTGATCTTCGTATCGAGGGCTTACCTTTGTGTGGGTAAGACAGACTTTCTTGAAGGTATAAATCAAGGGACCTTTATCCATGGTTGTTGGATACCCTTCTCTTTGGGTTAAAATACTTATATATTGTTACTTGTAGTTCTACTACTTTTTTATTTTACGCTGCATATTGTATTGTAAGGAAATTATAACTTTCTTATACTTACTTACTTGTACTCTGTTACATTTAGATTTTATACGCTTTAAGGTAGAATCTCATATTGTAATCTTTCGTTAAGTTTCTATTTCCGGAACCATATTTCCGGAACCTACCTTCGGAATCTATTCCCATGTTTTCATTTGGTGTTAGAGGTGTTGTGAATTTTCCTAGTTTAATCTTTTTTAAACTTAGTACTTTCATTCTCTTAAGGAAACTATAGTTATTCATAACTAACTTTAAAGGTTCCAAAGGAATTTTTAAAGTGTACAATTCACCCCACTCTTGTATTTTGAGCATCTACATCACTATTTCGATCCTACAATTGGTATCAGAGCAGGTCTCTGAAATACTTATAATTAGGAATAAGTTTTTTCTTGCTCACCATTCCATTCCGAACATTACCATTCTGAAAATTCCCAATCCGAACTTTGTGATTACAAACTTTTGCTACTAACAAGTTTGTGTATCAAAGGTTTCTAGTATGGCAGGAGTCAATGTTGGTTCAATTGATAATCTGAATCCTACAAGACCACCAATCATTGATGGTAATGATTATGAATACTGGAGAGATCGCATGAAGACTTTTGTTATCAATACTGGAGTAGACAACTTTGTTATGCTTACTGGAGATTATAAAATTTCTAACAAGGAAGTGAGAACTTTTACTAATCCGGAAAAGCAAGAATATCAACTCAATTATAATGTACGCAATACTTTACATTGTTCAATGACTAGAAATATATATATCCAAATTTCTTCTTGTGAAGAAGCTAACTGTATCTACAAGAAGTTAGAAGTTACACAATTTGGGACTTCTATGTTGATTGAGACTAGAAGAGCTATGCTTAGAGCTGAATATCATGGCTTCAATTTTCCTTATGGTGAACCAATATGTAAAGTTCAACAGAGATTTATGACTATTGTCAACAGCCTACAGTCTATGGGAGAGAAAGGTCTAGATGATGAAGCTCTTGTGGATAAGATAATTGATATTATGCCCAATGAGTGGGAGTCCAAGAGAATAGCTATAGATGAGAACAGGAAGGTCACTCAAATTACTCTTGATGAGCTATTTGGAACTCTTCTACAACATGAAACCAGAATGAAGAGAGATGCTGACAACATCAAAAAGAAAAATGGAAATGGTACTGTTGCTTTTAAAACAACTTCAAATCAGATGAAAGCTAAGAATCCTGAGAGAGTAACCAGATCCAAGTCTAAGAAAGTTATTTTCCAATCCGAATCTAGTGAGAGTGAAGTCTCAGAAAATGAACTAGCAAATCTTTCTCGAAGGATGAACACGATAGCTGTCCAGAGAAATTTTCAATCTAATTATAAGAAAAAGGAAAGGAAAGATAAGAAATATGGAGAAGTTACTTGCTATGAATGCAAGAGAGCTGGACATATTAGACCAGATTTCCCTTTTCTCAAAAATAAAGAAAGGAAAGAAAGGCATTCAGACAAGAACAGAAAGAAATATTATAAAGCCAAAGCTAAGAATGTTTTGAAAGCTAATGATACCTGGAGTTCCAGTGGTGATGACTCTTCAGATGAATCTTCTGATTATGAATCTTCAAGACAGAAGAATCTCGGTCTTATAGCCAAATTACCTATTGATAATCATTGTCTTATGGATAAGGTACGAAATGATGAATCATTGACCAATGTTTCTTTAAATTATAATGATAGTAAGTATTATAACTCTTCTGATGAAGAATCTTCTTCTGATGAAGAAAATACTTTACCTACTTATGGAGAAGTCTCTAGGTTTGCTGAACTTCTTGAAATTGAGAATTCCAAACTCAACAAAAAACTTGATGAAGCAAAATCTAGGAATTATATTCTTACAAAAGAGATATCAGATCTTTATAAAGATCTTGATAAGAAAAATGCTGATTTTGAAAGTATTTCAAAAAAATATTGAGGAAGTAAGTTCTGAGAAGAACAAACATTCTAAAGAATTATAAAAATTAGTTTCTAAGAAAAATGTTTTCGAGCCTAGCTCTAGTTCTAAAACTAATGATTTTGAGGATAAAAACTTGGTTATAAAACTCAAGTCTGAAATTTTTTCCTTAAAGAAGTGCTTATCAAACTTTACCCATGGTAAGGAAAATATTGATAAAATGTACTCCCAAATACGACCTTTAAGAAATAAATCCGGATTTGGTTATACCCATGCAAAACCAATTTTTAGTAACAATTATTTTGTTCCTAAAAGTGCCCCCTTTTGTACTAAGTGTCAATGTGGTGGTCACTGGTCAACGAATTGTTCCTTAAACAAAACCCAATCTTTAGGATTTCACAAAGCTTACTTTTCTAAGAAGATGTGGGTAACTAAAATTTTATTATCTGGAAATCTCAGATCCATGCAAGTTTGGATTCCGAAAGTCTTATTTTCTTCTTGATTTCAGGAAAATAAAGAGAGTACCAGTAACAATACATGGTACATGGATAGTGGATGTTCCCGACACATGACTGGTAACAAATGATATTTTGAAAATATTATCAAAACGAAAGGAGGAAAGGTAACTTTCGGAGATAATTCTAAGGGATATATTGTTGGTATTGGTAATATTGTTCTTTTAGGTAAAACATTTATTTCAAATGTTCTTTTTGTTAAGGGACTTAAGCATAACCTCATTAGAATAAGTCAGTTATGTGATGAAGGTTACATTGTGAATTTTAGGAATGATAAGTGATTAGTTCACAATTTCAAGGAAGAATTTATTCTCTCTGCCAATAGGCAAGAGAATGTTTACACTTTAAACTTAGAAGAAATTAGAAGTCAAGATTTAACTTGCCTAAGTGCAATGGAAAATCATTCCAGGTTATGGCATAGAATACTAGGTCACTGTAACCTTAGAAACTTATGTAAACTTTCTAAGAAGAAACTAGTTAAGGATCTACCGGAGCTTAGATTTGATTCTTCTAAAGTTTGTGATCCTTGTCAATATGGAAAGCAACATAAATCTTGTTTTAAATCAATTGGTGAATTCTCAACAACTGATGCATTACAGTTAGTACACATGGATCTTTTTGGTCCAACACAAACTGGAAGTATTGGAGGCAAATACTATGTGTTTGTTCTAGTTGATGATTAAACTAGATTTACTTGGGTCTATTTTCTAGCAAAGAAGTCTGAAGCTTTTTCCTATTTCAAAAGTTTTAGAGCTCTAGTTAAAAATGAGAAAAACCTTCCATTGAAAACTATTCATAGGGATCATGGAGGAGAATTTAAAAATTTTTATTTCGAGACTTTTTGTAGTAAAAAATGTATTACTCACAATTTTTCAGCACCCAGAACTCCTCAATAGAATGTTGTAGTTGAAAGAAGAAATAGAATTCTTCAAGAGATAACTAGAACCATGTTGAGTGAATATTCTATTGCTATAAATTTCTGGACTGAAGCTGTAAGTACTTCTTGTTATACTATAAATCGAGTTTTGATTAGACCTTTTCTTAATAAAACTCTTTATGAGTTATGGAATGGTAGAAAACAAAGACTATCCTACTTCAAGGTTTTTGGTTGCGAAGTATTTATTCTAAATACTAAAGATAACCTACATAAATTCGCACCAAAATCCGATGAAGGGATTTTCTTAGGATATTCCACAACCTCTAAGGCTTATAGATTTTTTAATAAATATACTTATACTGTTGAAGAAACAATACATGTAAAATTTGATGAGTCAGATCCTTTTGTTTTTAAACCACCTCAACCAACATCTTCGGATGTGTTTTCAAAAACTGATTATCAACCTTTGATAGAAGAACCTCCTGATAAGGATAATGTTCTAGAAGATACTTCGGAAACATTTACCCCAGAAGATTTTCTACCCTATGTTGATGAACAGGTTTTACAAAACTCAAATCAGGTGTTTCTTAAGAATCATCCCAGTGATAGTATCATTGGTGATGTAAATAAACCTGTAAGGACTAGAAGTTACTTAAGAAATGAAGTAGAACATCTAGCATTTCTTTTCCAATTAGAACCTAAAAGCACTATTGAAGCTTTAGGTGATGATGATTGGATCAAAGCAATGCAAGGTGAACTAAATGAATTCGAAAGGAATAAAGTCCGGACCATGGTTGAAAGACCTAAGGAAACTTCTGTTAATCGAGTAAAATGGGTTTTTAGAAATAAATGTGATGAAAATGGAGTCATAGTTAGAAATAAATCTAGACTTGTTGCTAAAGGCTATAATCAGAAAGAGGGAATAAACTATGAAGAAACCTATGCTCCAGTAGCTAGACTTGAATCTATCCATATTCTACTTTCCTTCATAGCATTCTTTAATTTAAAACTTTTCCAAATGGATGTGAAATGTGCTTTTCAAAACGGTTATGTTCAAGAGGATGTTTTTGTTTAACAACCTCCTGGATTTGAAGATACAAAACATCCTGATCATGTTTTTAGACTTACCAAAGCTTTATATAGTCTTAAACAAGCCACACGAGCATGGTATGATAGACTCACTGGATTTTTTCTTCAAAATTACTATGTTAAGGGAAATGCAGATCCAACCCTTCTTATAAAGAAAGATAAGATAAATGTTTTGATTGTTCAAATTTATGTTGATGACATCATATTTGGCTCAACTCAGCAATCTTTGACCGACTCTTTTGCAAGTCTAATGAAATCTGATTTTGAAATGAGTATGATGGGTGAGTTAACTTTTTTCCTTGGTTTTCAAATTTCTCAAAAACTAGAAGGAACCTACATATCCCAACATAAGTATATTAAAGATCTTCTTAAAAAGTATGGATATGAAAATACTAAGAGTATAAGTACTCCCATTGGTACCTCAAACTCTTTAGATCTTCATGAAACTGGGAAACTAGTAGATCAAACATCTTTTAGAGGTATGATAGGAAGTTTAATATACTTAAAAACTAGTCGACCAGACTTAATGTTCTCAGAATGCTTATGTGAAGGATATCAATCCAATCCTAAGGAATCTCACTTAAAGGAAGTAAAAAGAATTTTTCCCTACCTTAAGGGAACCATGGATCTAGGATTATTTTATACTTCTGGAAATGATTTTCCTCTAAAAAGATTTTCTGATGCTGATTTTGGTGGGTGTAGAATGGATAGAAAAAGTACATCCAGAACTTGTAATTTCTTAGGAGATTTGTTAGTTACTTGGTACTACAAGAAGCAACATTCTGTTGCACTCTCCACTGCTGAAGCTGAATATGTAGCAGCTGGAAGTTGTTGTGCTCAAGTATTGTGGATGGAACACACACTCACAGACTATGGCTTGAGTTTTACTAAAACTCAAATTTTTTGTGATAACAAAAGTTCTATTGCCCTTAGTAAAAACCCTGCACATCACTCCCGTGCAAAACACATAGATATTAGGCATCACTTTCTTTGGGATCACACACTTAAAAGAGATATTATTCTTCAGTTTATTGGAACACAAGATCAACTTGCTGATATTTTCACAAAATCTTTTCCTTCTGATAGATTTGAATATATTAAACAGAAGTTAGGAATGATAACCGTAAGTTAATACTCCTTAATTAACTTTCTGTTGAAAAAGTCTCCTTACAGTAATAAATTCCTTTTCATAGGGGGAGTACATTTGTTTGTTAGAATAACAAAGTCTTTCAAAGTTTGTTTTCAAACTTTTCACAACTAAGATTTCCGGAATGGAAATGTCTGGAACTACAATTTTCCAGAATGGATATTTTCATATAAGAAAAATTCTAAAATAGAAATTTTCGTATTAAAAACTTTCAGAATGGAAAATTTCGTACTTGTATTTTCATAACGGAACATTCGTACTGAATCTCTCATAATAAGTTTTTTTTTTAAATTCATGGAATGTGTTTTTCGTACTGAGTTTGTTTTCTGTACTGAGTTTTTTTTCCGTAGTAATGTTTTTGCGAACTTTGTATTTTAATAATAAAGATTTTTTCGTAGTCATTTTTATATTACCCATTACGAATAATCCTCCTAAGCCAATCTGAAAGGTAAGATTTCCTTACTCAAGTTTTCGTAGTCATATTTTACTTGCTGGAATTTTCTTGTATTATGTTTTCAGATTATAGTTTTCTTAATTCTTTGTTTTAATAAAAACATCAAAAAGATCAGATTCAAGTTTTCTTGAGAATTCGTTTTCAACCGTCAGATCTGATCTCATCTCATCACAACCATTCGATCAACCGAGGAAGTTGAACCATCGTTTCATTGCCTATATAAAGGGGACCCAAATACTTGTTCCACATTGGGTTTCAAGCTCTCGCGTCCCGAATCCCTGCCTCTCTATTTTAAAGACATTCCGAACTTCAGTTTTCTCTGTTCCGAACTTCTCAGAGGTCTTCAGATCCGAATGTCTGTGGAGTCAGCTTCTAAAGAAATGTCATCCTTCAAGCCTATTTCACAATGGTTAGTTTACAGAGAAAGGCTAGTCCATATGGATTTCTTCAACAACTATGATTCTCTTATTTCAAAGAACATTAAGTTGAATGGCTGGGAAGATACTGTTGTGTCCAAATCGGGGAATCAAGACGATGATTTTTCGGAGTTACTTGTTGAGTTCTATGAAACAGTTTCCTTCTTTAAGGAAGATAATAGGGAGAAATTTTCTTTTAAGTCTTATGGAAAGACTTATAAGCTTTCATATACCAAGGAAGGAAGCTTGGTAGGGCTGACCTATGAAGGAGAAGCCGAGTCTATATCTCACGTGTTTCTGGATTCTAAGGGTAGCTTCGACAAGGAAAAAGCCTTGAAAACTCTCGGACTCTCAGATGAAAAAGCTCCGAAGATTTCTAGTTTGCCTACAAATTTCTGGATTCTAGAGTTGTGGGTACAAGGTCTTATCATACCAAGGAAAGGTCATAAATACAGTTTGAAGAAGAGTGAGATCTATATCATAAATTTTCTGATAAATCTAAATAAGTTTAACTTCATGAGGCACATTCTTATAACAATTGAGAATCTTAAGAAAGGAAATCTCAGAGCCCAGATCGTAATGTACCCAGCAATTTTATCAAAGTTGATAGTTCAGTGCCTTGAGTCTTTCAAGGAAGATTTCAGATCTAAGCAAAGGGTTTGAAAAAAATTGTTGGTCAGTGATGATACACTTTAGAGGATGGATGTGGCTTTCAACAAGGAGACTGGTGAGTTCTTCGATTTTCCTAATCAAGAAGAAGCAGCTCTGAAGGTTGCTGAACCGGAATCATCTAAGCCTGTAAAGAAAAGAAAGTTGAAAGAAGTTGCAGTTGAAGTTGAGGATCCTAAATCTAAGGAAGTTCAAACCGCACCTCCAAAACCAAAGAAGACGAAAGCCTATCCCGATGAGGTTGTTGTCAAGTGGAGAGCAGATAAAAGAAAAGGAAAGAAGGGGATCCGCAGTTCGGATTTGACCCTGCAGAGGCTAAGGTCTTGAAGGAGAGAACTGCTGATGAGCTTGAAAAACATGTAAAGGAAAAGAAGCTCAAGACGAAGGTGACAGAAGCCGAGGCAGTCCAAGAATTGTTAAAATTTAATGAGATGGTATCCGGAAGCATTCCAGTTCCGAGATCTTTCTCCTTGGAATCTCTACCTTAGACTCCAGGAAGAAACCTTGATTTTCTGGAAGAGATTATAGCCGAGCATGATGAGAAACTCGAGCAGATTCAACAAGTGGAAGAGGAAGAAGTAGTTGCTGAAGGAAGTGGAGAAACATGAGATTTATTGAAAGAAGTAGATGATTATAAGGGGTCGGCTTCGGAATATCTGTCACTCCGAACATCATAGGCTGAATCATCTAAGTTAGTAATTATAGAGAAGGATAAGAATGAGGAAGATGTTGTTCAAAAATTTGTTGATGATGTTATTCAAGTGTCTACTAGTGAGCAGAAAACTCCGGATCAAGAATCTATTCCGAAAAAGGACAAGGGAAAACAACTCCTTGTTGAGACTCCAAAATCAGTGGCCAGCAAGAAAAGAGAAATTAGTGATTCGTCTAAACGGAAGTTGGAGCTTATTGAGGAAAAAATTCTCCAAGCAAAGTTTCAGATTCGGAGTCATCCTAGTTGGGACATGACTTTGTTGTTCAATATTTGAGGATGTTAGTTGGTTCCATTCCGACCATCTCGACTATAGACTCAAGATGCCAAACGCTCCAACATGCTCTGAACCAGAAATCAGATTCCGTATCCTTGGTTATGGATAAGTGTGTCGAGTTTGAAGCTGAGTTCAAATATTTTCTTGTTGTTTATGAAGCCCACAAAAGATCTTGCAAAAGAATGATGATCTGGTCGAGGAAAACTGTAAAAGATATGAGGTTATTTGATGAGTTTCAAGACAATGTTAAAGATGCCTGTGAGACTGAGGACAGGAAGATAAATGACCTGACTTCATCCTTTGAAGAGAAGCTGATAGATGAAAAGAACTTCCAGATTCAAGAAGTCAGAGATCTAAATGGGAAGATGAATTCCGTTTCTCAAAACTGGAAGTTTGAAAGGGATCATCGGATTGAGTATGAACAGAAGATAAAGGCTCAGGAAGAAAAGATCAATGCTCAGGAAGAAAAGATGAAAGCCCAGGAATAAAAGATTTAAGCTCAATCTACAAGAATAGTTGTCTTAGAGAAGAAAGCTGAAGAAGATCATAAAGACCTGAAGAAGATCAAGACAATTCTCAAGGGGCTCATTTCGAAGGAAAAAGATCCGAAATAACTAAATCCGATCTTTTTGTTGTATCTAGTTTTCTTTGTTTCTGACATTTCAAATCTAATGAAAAATGTGCTTCTTGTTTCTTTTGTTGTTATTACTAATTTTTCAGGTACATTATTATTTTTTCCATTCCCTCGATTTCTTTTTGAAAATCACAAAGGGGGAGAAGGAAAAGATCCTTAAGAAAAATAATAACTCTAATAAGAGTTTATCTAAGGGGGAGAAGGAAAAGATCCATAAGGAAAAAGAACTCTAATAAGAGTCTATCTAAGGGGGAGTTTTTTATTAAAGAAGACTTTCTTATTCATAATAAAATGTCACTCTGGACATATAGAATACGATCCTTAGAGTTTCAAAGCCTAAGGGGGAGTTAGTTGTATTCATCAATTTCCTTAAAGCCAAGTGAGATATGCCTTAATGTTTTTCTTTCTTCTTAGAATTTCATTTTCGTAAGGATGTTTGTGCTTTCCAAAAAGGGGGAGATTGTTGATTCAATAAGGTTTTCCTTATGAATTTTTCATTCCTTCTTGTTTTGCAAATCACAAACACCTTATTCTTAAGGAAAATTGCATTTATAAGGAAAAGATATTTTATAAGGAAAATTGTTTTCTTAAGGAAAATTGCTTTTATAAGGAAAATCGCTTTTATAAGAAAAACTATCCTTATCATATTTTCATCTAGATTTTTATTAAGTATGAGATTCTGATTCATTTCTATTTTCTCAGAATTATTTGAAACATTGATATGAAGTATTCTGTTTTAGGATCCGAATTCTAGATAAGAACTGTGTAAAAGTTTCACTCCGAAATCGAGAATGAGAACTGTGATAAAGTTTCATTCAGAATTCCGGATACAGTTTTAATAAAGATTCAGGATACGAATTCTTATGAAGTTCAATAATGAATTCTCAATACGAATTCTAATGACGAATTCGCATTACAAATTCTGATGAGGAATTCCCATTACGAATTCTGATGAGTAATTCCCATTACGAATTCTGATGAGGAATTATCACTACGAATTCTAATGACCAACGCCCATTCCGAACTCTCATTCCGAATTCACTTATTAAACAGAATCTGATTATCTTTGTTTTATACACTCTGAATTTATTCATACTCCAAAAATTATTTTTGGTTAGACTCCGAACCTTCACTCCGAAGCTTTCATTCCGGTCTTTTAATTAAAATGATGTCGTACATTCTGTTCCACTTGTTTCGTTATAAAACGATGTCGTCCAATCTGTTATAAACTAACCGTTGGTTAAGTTACACGTGTACAGGTCCCTCCGATTTCTAAGGAAGATATGACCGCTGGGAAGGAGGCCGACCTTACCTATAATTAGGAGTTCATTTGAAAGAGCTCATAACACACATAGATGACCAACTTGGTTTTGTGCATACATGCTGTTGAAGTGATTTCTAAAGAGAGAGGATCTTATTAACACTCAAAGCTTCGTGCAACTCCGAATATTGGTGATTACATTCGAGGACTTCTGGGGATAGGAAGACAGAGGTGCCGACTACCTTGAAGTTGAGGGATTCATTGCTGTGGAAGACAGAGGTTACCGACTACCTTGAAGTTGAGGGCTTCCTTGCTGTGGAAGACAAAGGTTGACGACTACCTTGAAGTTGAGGGCTTCCTTGATGAGGAAGACAGAGGTTGCCAACTACCTTGAAGTTGAGGGCTTGCGGGGATAACAAGATAGAGACTCCGATCTTCGTATCGAGGGCTTACCCTGGTGTGGGTAAGACAGACTTGCTTGAAAGTATAAATCAAGGAACCATTATCCAAGGTTGTTGGATACCCTTCTCTTTGGGTTAAAAGACTTATATCTTGTTACTTGTAGTTCTACTACTTGTTTATTTTCCGATGCATATTGTATTGTAAGAAAAGTATAACATTCTTATACTTAATTACTTGTAATCTGTTACATTTAGATTCTATACGCTTTAAGGTAGAATCTCATATTGTAATCTTTCGTTAAGTTTCTATTACGGAACCATATTTCCGGAACCTACCTTCGGAATCTATTCCCATGTTTTCATTCGGTGTTAGAGGTGTTGTGAATTTTCCTAGTTTAATCTTTGTTAAACTTAGTAATTTCATTCTCTTAAGGAAACTATAGTTATTCATAACTAGCTTTAAAGGTTCCAAAGGAATTTTTAAAGTGTACAATTCACCAACCCTCTTGTATTTTGAGCATCTACCTCACTATTTCGATCCTACAGATATCAACAGTGAGGATAACTGCTCTGATTACTCATTTAGAAACTACTTGTCAGATCTCCTACTAAGAGCGTCTTCTACCACATTCCCCACCCTATGTGTACAAACAATATCAATGTCATAGTCTTAGAAAAACTCTGTCAATCACCACTATCTTAAGATCTTATACTTCTGAGATAATTTTTACTCGAGACTCTTGTGGTCATAGTAGATGATAAACCACTAATCCATCAAGTAGTGTCACCACATTTTCTCTGAAAATACTATTACAAAAAACTGAAGATCATGGGTCACGTAGTTCTTTTCATATGATTTCAAATGGCATGAACTATAGGAAATGAATTTGTTCCTCATCATCAAGACATGTCTATGCCTAGTACCTTATGCATCAGAGAAAATTATGTACATGACACCATCCACTGAAAACCACAATATGGGAGATCTCATCAAATGTTTTCTCAAACATCGTTGGATCCATTCAAACTCTAGTATCTAAGATGATATATCCAAGGTCAACGAATACCATATAGGGATCCCTACAGTGAAACAATAGGTCTCACAAATCCCTTCCTCAAAAATTTATCCAACATTACTCTCAGATCACGAAGCTCTATGGGATCCATTCGATATAATGGTGTAGATATTGTTGTCATCCATGGGTGTATATCAACACCTAATACTATCTATCAACAGGGAGGTAAACTAGGAACATCTTCATTCAAGACATACTTATATTCTAGCACCTCTATAATAAAATTAATATTTATTACATCTACAACGACAAGGGACATGCTCTCAAACTGAAAAAAATATGCAGAACTATCCCATGCATGATTCCATTATGATCAGAAAGGAGTTTCTGCTTTGCCTATAAAAATGGAAAATTTGGTTCTATTATAATGGATAAACCCCACCCTTTACATAAAACAATAAATATGATAATGAATGGTTGATACTAGTCCATTCTGAGAATGAAATCATATAGAATCGATGCTACTACAATGAGATCCCATCTGAAACTCTCACCTTTAAGAGTAAGGTCACATTGTCGGCCGTAGTGTGTGATTAACAATCCTCTTCTAGTATATATATTTAAAAACAAGGTTCAAGCCAACATTTTAACCAAAAAGTATAATTAAAAAACATGAAAAGTGGAATGAAAGGATATAAGTAGCCCATGTGTCTATCAATACTATAGCAAAAGTATAAATACATAAATAGTACCTTGAACAACTCCTAGAATCCTGGGGTCAAAAGCCTTGGAAACCTAAAAATTTCTCCTTCCCTTTCCAGCAACTCCCTAATTCTACTATGGACCCCTGGGGGCTATCGTGTTAACATGTTAAAACATTGGACACCAAATACTACTTCCCCATCTCCTCTTCCCAATCTGCATCCCGATAGATTTGTCTTATCCTACCACTGCCTCTTCCTTAGAAGTTCATAAACCACCTCTCTATCTACATTGTGAATAGTGGGTACATCATTCGCAAGATGTCCCATATCATGTAAGTCATATAAAATTATATCCCTCATGGAACTAATGTTCATAGGGAACTTCTAAAGGAAACTCATGTTCCAAGGATTACATCGCGAACTTGTTATCGGTAAGTCCTGTTGACCCCACATCCCAGGTTATCACTACCTCAGAAGCTTATTATATGTGCTCTAACCCTAAATATCATCATCCAGCACTAAAAGTGTCATGAATGACTCAGTCTAGATAGATGACTCCCCTAATCCAATAGAGGTGGGTCTATAAACTGATCAAAAGAAGAAATCACCACCTGATGACCATCCTATGGACAAACTACTCCTTTCTTGGATCCGCTTGTGGAGGCCTCATCAAACATTAGTTAGAACTCTTGACTCTATTGTGGAAACCTCTCTAGTTGGCATAATGAATACGTCCTATAAGAAAATAATATGTATCATAGTCAAAAGATTATACCTGGTTAGCTGACTGAAGTAGAATATGGAAAACACAACCCATTCCTATATAATATATTTACCTTTATTTTTTCCCACAACCAATTTTTTCTAGTATTGAGTTGAAAAGAAGGTGTCTAGAGTCCTAGTGCATGGATATGTTGGTTTCTGTACCATCATTGGATTCTCTAGCCTAAAAGAAAAACTCAAAACACATAACACGATTCCACCAAACTAGTCTCATAGACTCTAGGTCCTTAAGTTGAACCAACCTGCAACATGGTTTCCCCAAACTAGTATCACAGACTCCAAGTCCATAAGTTGAACCGACCTTCAACATGGTTGCCCCAAACCAGTCTCATAGATTCCTAATCATTATATTGGACTCACTTTCTTTGATACAACTCTATCAGGAACTACCATAGAGGGGCATGTGTCATGACTACCCTAATCCCACCTCTGATAGGCTAGGTGATTCTGACTAGCACCGAGCTGAAATATCCCTCAAATGGGATGAAATTTCTTATGTAGATGTATGGATGAATAGATCTCCATGTAAAAAAATGATGAAATTTAAAAACACTAATTAGAAAAGCATGCATACCACTAAGATACCAACTATATTTTCTTACAATAGGAATACATAAAATGAAAAAGTGATAGAATACAAACCCACCAACAGTAATGTCATCCAATGTGAATGCACGTGTTTCTGAAAATTGTCTTCAAAAAACCCTATAAAAAGGGTAGGTTTAGAGACACTTATTTGAAGTCTCTAAAGAAAAAATCATCTATCAGAACCCTCACTATGAACCACTTAGACCCAGTCCAAAAAAGAACTCCATCATAGCATCAATCATCTTCCCAAGACATGACATGTGCAGGCATAGCCCGTGTTGGGGTGAGTAAAATAATACTCAGTAGGACACCCTGAAACAATAAGTAGAATACCACAAAGTTAACATAACTAAGAAGATACAGTCATCTATACATATTTATATGTCTATAAAACATATACCATGAAAATCCAGGAATAATCGTAAAGGATTCCAAGACTAAATGTAAAATACAATTCCAGCAACATAGTAATGAGGTAAGTTGCAACCAAATATTATCCACAAGATTCTACTCCAGGAATGATCGTTTTGGGAGAACTCACTGCTCGATCCATGGTGTCATCAGAGACTCTTACAAAGAGGTCCCACTAATTTGGGCCCTTTCCAAAGAGAACACACTGTCTAGAGATCATGATATATAGAGAGGGGATCATTCCCAGTGAATACCAAAAACCCAATCATTATTAGACTAAAACATAGGGATCCCACTCAAATAATAATAATAACCCTATTGATGTGGCTCCTAAAGTAGAGGATCCTTCATAGAGAATACTGACAATACTACTAATATGACCCACTTGTTGGGGGACTAATGCCCTGCATTTGGAGATCACATAAATTCCCAAAAAACTCCATCATGGGTGATAGTGGACCACTCCAGTACCAAGGAGGGATACCAGAACTCTATCTGGGAATCAGCCTCTATAGGGGACTATTATCCATTGATATATGTGTAATGACACATTAAACCTGTGAGGAAATAACCAAGGGAAAATCCCCCCTATAATGGTCCACACCAGAAACCCATAAATCCACCTCAAATAGGCCACATCTTCAAAACGGTGCCAATTCCACTGATGGCTCATCAAAAAAACCTTTTGTTTTAATGTTATGCTAATTTTAGTAAAAAGGGGTCTACCTGGGTCTGAGCCAACCTGGTTGGTATGGGATGCCTTGAAATGGCCCTGCCTGATGGGCTTGGACAACTAAGACACCAGAGTGGCCTAGTTTTCCGGTGCGACCCACATCTCACGGGATGGACCTTCTCCACTAGATGCATCCCACCCTGGCCATGTCCCCCCTTGTCCAGGTGGTCACCTGACTACAGGGCCATACAGTTTTCCAATAAATGTGATCATAACTCATTTCAAGAAGTTGTTCCACACTCCACACCTCATCTCTCAACCTCATTGTTACCTTGGGATCCATCCGACATGGCTCTGAGCAGCGTCCCGGCCCATCTGCATGTGGCCTCAGCCACCATTGGCCTACCTCCGCTATGGTACCACTGAACAGTTCCCTATTATCACTCCTGGATACCCCATTAGAGGCTATTACTCCTTGACTACATAGCAAGTCCTCCCTATTGGGCCGATAATACCTCGGGAACTGGCCATCCCACTGGTGGCCTCGCCTCACTATGCTCCACTTAAAATGGCCAGAGTTTCCTCATCCAATCGCCGCATTGCGCTTCTACCATCTTGCACCGCCACAGGTTCAGTTCCTATCATGGATCATTGTACCCCTACCATATTCAACCACTCCATTACTATCGCACCTCCACAGTGTATAATCCCTAGTCTCAGATCATTTCAACATAATCAAAGTCACAATGACCCCTTTTCCATACTTCGAAAAAATGATTAATAAAATAAAATTTGGCAGAATGAGATAAATGCACAAAAAAAACCAAAGAATAGATTGTGGCCTTGTTCATGTCAGTCTCAATCCATCCATGTTATTATTCAAGAATTTATAGTAAGAGAATCAAATCTCTAAAATATAAATCATCCCTGATAATCCACCGGCATAATTATCCATCCATGAAGAATGATTGAACCGCAAATCATCTTATCTGTGGGTTGGTCTGCATTTATCATTGAATATTAAGAATAGGGAAATAATAAAAAAGAAAAAACACGCTTCCTGGGGGTTAGATTGGTCATCAATGATTGGAATTTCTGCGTTTTCATTGTTTGATGATTCCTCGATGATTGATATGAGTTTCGACCTCTGATTCATCGTTGATTGTTGGAGAGCCTCTTTATCATTGCATCCAGGAAACTCCGAGGATATGGAGATGACTATAGATTTATGATAGGGATTATTAAATAGCTAACCAGCATTGCATCTTCGTGTAACATTAAATAAAATATTTTTAGTAAATATGTTAATGACGTTCATGTACAAAAACATTCTTTCATAACTGGCCTACACCTGTCGAGGTAAGACCTCACCTGAGAACAAAAACCCCTTACAAACTCAATGGTTGTCTCATATTTCCAATCCATTTTACCATTTATGAGTTATTAGGATTTTTTAAAAAATAATTTTATTTTTATATTTTATTTATGATTATTCCATTTTAAGGATTTCCCACAGAAGACCTACGACAACTAATTTTAAGTCACGCCTAGGGAAAATACACTACTATAAGCTCAACAGTTCCCTCATATTTCTTATTTGGGAACTAGTTTAGAGGTTATATTACTTTTTTATTTAAGTTTTGTGTTCACTAATAAAACATAACATTTTTCAACAAATCGTTCCTAGCACATTAGGCCTCATAATCACAGGTTGTCTCAACTCCTAGTCTCAGAATTTTCCAAAAATGATTTCTAAAAATAAATTCCAGAAAATCTATGTCAATACAATATGAATTTTTTGATAGTTAATGTTGTATTTGTATAAATATAGTCATTAGATAAAAAAATATCTTGAAACTCCACCAGAGGAAGTGTTATATGATTTTCAGGTATGCTCATTTCAATAACATTTACCTATGAGTAATAAATGTAAGATGTAATAATTTTCCTATTCTATGTTCTCACAGATAACTCTACCTCCAAATTCTAATGTAGTGTTTGAATATTTCAACTAAACTTTCTTGATATGAAAGTATACGTAGAACAAAAATAAAATTCATTGTTCACTATTCTTGAATGAATAACTAGAGTAACTATCACCACATCATTGTTCAGATCTACCTCGGTAGTAGTGATAGCGTAATCCCTTCCAAGATTCCTTTGAGTTTTTCATTGATTTCCTCTAACAAACATTGTCTAAGGGATGTTCTTCTATTAATTGCCATTTTACTTGTAGTTGAAACACAAAACTATAGGCTGAATTTTTTTTCTGAACCTTTATTTCTTATTCCACATTAGTTGGATAATTCATATCCATTTGGAAGTTTTTAGACAGATGTACCATTATTCCATATTTGAATCAATTTGTGGTTCCTTCTAGACCATTCCCAGGATGCTTCTTCCTACAATTTTTATGTGTGGGATGTTCGATATTCATTCCATCAAGGGATTTATTTACCGAACCACCCATATTATACTCCATTTTCAACATTTTTTCATCAGGCCCACGAGACCATTGAGCGTATCTGTTCTCAATTTCTACCTTGAGGAAAATATGGTTGATCTCCTCTTAAATGTCAAAGACTGAAATTTCAAAAAACATTTTCTAGGCTTGGAATTTTTTCTAATAAAAAAGCAATAAACCTTTCATTCAGTGTTCAAGACAAATTCAGAGGTGTATCTAGAAATCCCTATTATGTTTTCTTCATGCACCAGAAAAGACTCATCATTCATATGCCAATGTCTAAGGAACACTCTTTCCATATTCAGATGGAGGGTTTATGGAAAATATTAATTGAAAAAAAATTCTTGAATTCCTCAAAATCCAGGAAATCAATTTATATTAAGGAATTCATATTCTTGATTAGTGTGCACCATGAAAAAGCATCCCCATAAAAATGATAGAATATCTATATGACATTCTATTCTTTTGAGAACTAAATGATACAGAACACATATTGAATGGATTTATTCCACTATTCCATTGGTAGGGTATAAGAAGATCCACAAAACATGGGTGACCATTTCCACATTAAGTATTTAATAGAAACATGATCTTCCCTTGAAGGAAGTCCTTCTACAAGATTCATGTTATTATTCATAACATGATCATATAGAGCATGTAATGTCATAATGGTTTGAGCACCTGTTCCCATCATATCATTCATATCATCGGGTAAATCATCACATTTTCTATCACATTGATGGGTGGAGTGTGTTCTTCTATTTACCAGCATTAAATAGAAAAAATAACGTAATATTAATGGACTTGAATACTAAGATAATAAGCATAAATAAATAAACATTAAACATAAATGGACAAAATATTAAAGGAAAATTGTATCATAACAAGTGATTATATAGATTTCAATCTAGGTTATCTGTGAAATATATCCTAAAATATTTTATTATGGTATTATTAATTTCCATTAATAATGGTTCATACTATTCATGTGAATTTTCCAAATCATATCCCCCAGGAGTGTCAAACCAAGAGTGATGAAATAATTGTTGTTGTGCAGTAGTTCCCATTCAATTCTAGATCAATGAGGGGTTTTTGGGTTTTACCTCTAGATACATCTATTACAATGACACATCTACTAGTTTATATCATGATAGGTATGTATTTTCTTAATAAACCTCCCACACTATACTAACTGAAAATTTTGGATGTTTTATTATACTTATAATATTATTTTTGGTTTTTACTATAGTGGTCTATTCATAATATCATAAAATAACTAGAACATTCTTAAAATCCAACAATAGTGACCGTGCATTTTACATATATAATTACATGATTTTTAAGAAAATAAAGTATCATATTACAATCTAGGGATCGTAATGTCTGGTGTCTTGGAAGACTATGTACATACACGTGAAAACTATTTATTAATTAAAACATCACATTATTTATTATTAATAAAGTGCTCCAAAAATTTATATTTCTCAGACATATTCATAGGATAACATGAGGATGAAATGAAAATATATATGATCTTGGTATACTTGTAGGGGAATTAAGATAAGAATAAAACTTTAGAATGTGAGTTAGAAGGCATGTCATGATGATATATGAAAGCATGTAACATATTGATTCATAACTTACAAACAAGGAATCATATAAAAATGGAGTCATAATAATGTGGAAACAACATAAAACCTGAATTTACCCTGGTTCTATATGGTTTTCACATATAGGGTAACAAGCCAAGGATAACCACAAAGATAGTTGCATATGGTATCACAAGTCATGAATAACTACCATGACTGTCGTACATAACATCTCAGGAGACCCAAATTTACCAAATACATTGGATTTATATTTACGATATCCCATCTTAACATGTTTGTGAATATGTTTTCCACACAATGAATCATATATAATTAATAATACATAAACATAAGGTTACCCATGGAATGAAATGGGTATCAAAATCATGTCATAGATGGCAATGAATAGGTGTATCATAGAAGTGTCCATGAAAAAAGTGAACTTAATGATTCATGAATATCAATAAGAAAAAATAGGTATATATCATGGTAAGTGATGTCAAACATAACTGACAATATGAAAGAAAATTATTTAATAAATTTTAGCTCTTAAACATTTCAGTGGGGTTTTAAGAAAATACTAAAGGATATTTAATGATCAAAATGGAATAATCATTTATATTCAACTGAAAGGGAACCATGATTTTTTTTTCATAATTAAAATTATGATTTTATGAAAATAATTGGGTATTAAAATAAGTGATATAGTGAAAATGAAATTGGGTATGAATTTGGGAAGATCCCTTAAAATAAGTTTTCTTAACAGGAAGAATTGAAGATAGTGTCATTTAATAACATGTATATCCCAGAAAGAGAATGATGAATGGATATTGATACATGAGTATAGATTATATATATATATATCATTTATATTATGTGCATAATATGATTAGATAACTTCATTTGGGTAAATAGAATGATAGAGAAACCTGATGGAATAATGGAGGTTCAGGTAGAATCCCTTACAATAAGACTGATGGTGTCATTCATTTGAGATTAATGTCATAGATAACCAAAATAAAATCATTAATTTATATTTAATGAAAAAAGTTTCCATAAAATGTATTTATTATAACATTATTAATTTCAGTCATGACCTTTTTAAAGGGTTATGTTGTTTATTTTCAATGTTTGGGAGAGTTTGTTTCTGTGGTTTTTAAGACTTGTTTAGTTAGATACATGTAATGTTAAACATGATCGATGAGAATAATAACCAAGAATTCGAGTTTTATGTTATTATTGAATATTCAGAAACCTAAAATATAATAAAATAAACTTTGGTTTATTTGACGTGAAGATGAATCATTATATAAAACTTTAATGATAATTGTATTTGTTAATTGGTGGTTTTTTGATTATAATGAACACGTTTTACTTTATAAATTAATATCATATATATAAAAAATTTCCTAACATTAAATGAAATATAATAAATATATTACAGTCCATTTTAACAATAAAATTTATTTTATGATGTGAATTGAAGACAGTAAGTGAAATTGAAAACCCTACATCCTTGAATGTGATGAATTAACACACCTCGAATAGTGTTTTTATTTCTAGTTTAAAAGGAGAGGAAAGGGGAGAAGATGATGAATTATTCAATTATCATAGAAGAAATACATCAAATCTAATGTAATATAGTCATCCTAACATTTTTATGACTAGGGGTTAGGATTTGAAAGAAAACAAAAGAACATGAAAAGAAAATAAAATAAAAGAAAAGAGGAATTTTCCCTGTGAATTTTTCGTCCTTGAGTGCCTCTTTAGGGGAGAGGAATCAGTCTTTTGAAAAGAACATAGGATTTTGGACGTGGGGGAACTTTAGAGGTGATTTTACAATAATTTATACAAGGCACAAGGCTTGAGTGGATTGAATAGGATATGTAAAAGGGGGTGGTATTTATAGTGGAGGAGAGGAAGGGTTTTCCATTATTTTAATCATTAGTTTCATATTTTTTTCTCAGTACTATAAATAATATTTATTATTGTGACCAAAACCAGTATATAGATCGTGTATGTTTGATCCAATGTCCATTTACAACATTCATGACTCAGGCATGATGCAAAAATAAATTTATTTAAAATTTATACAAATTATCTTATTATACTATTCCCAAAAAATTCATGTATTTTAGAAAAATACCAAACATTAATGCTAATAATTTTTTGATGTGTAGAATCCAAAACTGAACTTCATATTATGAAAATAATTTTTTAAATATGAGAAATTTTATTTTTAATTAATATTAAAATTTACTTGAAAATTAAAAATTCTAAAATTACAACTGCTATTCTAACACCTTGAAAAATCAATTAAGGACTCTTAAAATTATCTTATAATCATATTTCGTCAAAATAATTATTTATGAATAAATTTTATGATTTTTTTTCTTTTATATTGTTAAATGTTTCATATAATTGTAATCAAATGTACATGAATTATAGAAATACCAACACTTAATTAATAATTTTTAAAATTTTCACTTATAATTATATACCATAATTATATCATATTGTTACTTATTAGATTTATAAATATTATTTATACTTTCATTAGTGAGGATACTATTCAATTGGCTAGTTTACTATTCATAAGGTTCACATTAATATTCCAATGGCCAAGATACTATTTCATTAGTATACATTCCATAAATTCTAGAGATACCTTCTGTTTCACTCATTATTCATATATAAGGTTTGTATTGTGTTCTATATGTAATTTTATATAATTAAAATATAATAAAAAAATATAAAAATGGAATTTCATTGATAAAAAATTGGGTTGTTACATGTTACTATAGTGAGGTTGGTCAAAGATGCATTAGAAAAACATAGTGAGCTCTATTTCCATGATATGAAAAACTAGGGAAGGGACCACAATGCATGAGGAAACACAATACCACAAAACATAGCAACTTATATGGAACCTACATTGTACCCCATATCCATAGGTAAAATACCCCAAAAAAATAAAACCATGAAACTCCACGAGGATGCCCCATGTTGTATCTTCTATCTCCATGCAATAGAAATCAACTTCAAAGAAAAGGCATACATCCTAGCCCTATTCCATGGTGTAGTCCTGCCAATAATGTATGATTCATCATATCAAATCCTCCAATACCCTATTCTATAACCAAAATCCATGCACCACAACTACTCACATCAATGATGAATCTCTATCCTCTATGTTATTGGAATCCTCTCAACTAAATCTCTCTAGTACAACTCCACCACATAATTCCAAACACCCTCGAAACCTCACCTAACGACCTCTACCAAGAGAATTACCATGACTATAAAACTAAAATGTTCTATACCATTTTTTGAATAATTCTTGAATCAAACAAAATTGAATCTATAAATGTGTTTTATGTTCCCAAATTCTTCACTGTGGATTTCACCAATCATATTTGTTACGAATAAGTACTGACCAATGCATGATTTCCATGGAAAGGTTTCCCCAAACTAGTCTCATAGACTCTAGGTCCTTATGTTGAAACAACCTTCAACATGATTTCCCCAAACCAGTCTCACAGACTCCAAGTCTATATGTTGAACTGACCTCCAACATGGTTTCCCCAAACCAGTCTCACATAATCCCAATCCTTATGTTGGAATAACCTACTTTGATACCACTCTATCATAAACTATCCTAGAGGGGTCTATGTATTGACTACCCTAATACCACCTCTGATAGGTTGGGTGCTTCTTACTAGAACTGAGTAAAAATATCCAACAAATGGGAGGAAATTTCCTAGGTACATGTATGCATAAACAGATCTCCAAGTAAAAAATGATGAAATTTAAAAACACTAAATAAAAAATAATGAATTCCACTAAGATACGAACTATAGAGTGTGAAAATAGGAACACAGGAATGTAAAAAGTGCTAGAATATAAACCCACCAAAAGTGAAGTCGTCTAATGTGAATGCACATGTTCTTGAAACTTATTTGCAAAAAAACCTATTTGAATGGTAGGTACAGAAACATCTGTTTGAAGTTTCCAAAGAACACATCATCTGTTAGATCCCTTACTAAGAACCACTTTGACCTAGTCTAAAAAGAACTACATCATAGCATCGATCATCTTCCCAAGACATGACATGTGCATGCATAGACCATGTTGGGTGAGTAAAATAATACTCAGTAGGACACCCTGAAACACAAAGTAAAATACCACAAAGTAAACATAACTAAGAAGATACAGTCATCTCTACATAGGTATATGTCCATAACACATATAGCATGAAAATACAGGTATAATCGTAAAGTATTCCATGACTCAATGTCTAATACACTTCTATCTACACAGTAATGAGGGAAGTTGCAACCAAATATCAGCCAAAATATTTTACTTGAGGAACACTCAGTTTGGGAGAACTCACTGATCGAGCCACGATGTCATCAAAGACTCTTACAATTAGGTCCCACTAATTTGGGCCCCTCCCAAAGAGAACACACTATCCAAATATGAAGATATATAGATAGGGGATCATTCCCAGTGAATACCAATAACCTAATATTTATTTGAATAAACATAGGGGATCCCCCTTAAATAATGCTAATAACTCTACTGATGTGGCTCCTAAAGAATATGATCCTTCATAGGGAATATTGACAACCCTTCCGATATGGACCACTGGATAGAGGACTAATTCCTTGTATTTGGAGGTAACATTAATTCCCACAAAACTCCATCAAGGGTGATAGTGGACCACTCCAGTCCCAAGGAGGGAAACCACAACTCTATTGGGGACTCGACCTCTAGAGGGGACTACTATCCAATGATATGTGTGTAATTACATATTAAACCTATGAGGAAAGAACCAAGGGAAACTCCCCACCTATAATGGTCCACACCAAAAACCCAGAAAGCCATCTCATATGGACCTCCTCTTCACAATGGTCCCAATTCCACTAATGAATCATCAAACAGACCTTTTGTTTGAATGTCACGATCATTTTAGTAAAAAAGGGTCTTCTTGGGTCAGAGCCGACCCGGATGGTCCGGGATGGTTTGAACTAGCCCTGAACAAGGGGCTTGGATAGATATGACATGAAAGTGGCCCAGTTTTCCAGTGCAACCCACATCTCATGGGATAGCCCTTCTCTGCTGAATGCGTCCCACCCTAGCCATGTCCCCCATTTTCTAGGTGGTCACCTGAGTGCTTGGTCAACCGGTTTTCTGGTCCTTATGGTCAGAAATCATTTCAGGATATTTTTCCACACTAACCACATCATCCCTCATCCTCATAATACCTTGGGGTCCACCTGACTGTCTTCGTGCGGCATCCCAGCCCATCCGCAAGCGGCCTTTGCCACCATGGGCCCGCGTTTGATGCGGTACCACTGAACAGTGCTCTATTGTCACTACTGCATACCCCATCAGTGGACATTCTTCCTCTCATGCCTAGAATGTCATCCCTAGTGGGCCAATAACACCTCTAGAACTTGCTATCCCACTGGAAGCCTCGCCTCACCCTGCTCCACCTACCAGACCCAGAGTTTCCTAATCTAGCCGCCACCCTGTGCTGCTTCCAAATTGCACTTCCATAGGTTTAGATCCTATTCCCGATCATTGTTCCCACACCATATTCAACCAATCCATTACTATCGCACCTCCATAGTGTATTATCCCTAGTCTCAGATCATTACAGCACAGATAGAAGTCATAATGATCCATTTTCCGTACTTCTTAAAGAATGTTGAATGCAATAAAATTTGGTGGAATGAGATAAACACACAAAAACACCCAAATAATAGACATTGGACTTGTTCATATCGGTCTCGATCCATCTATTTTATAATTCAATAATTTATAGTAAGTGAATCAAATCTCTAAAATAGAAATAATCCCCGATAATGAACCCTCATAATTATCCATCCCTGAAGAATGATTGAATGGAAGATCAACCTATTACTGAGTTGGCATGTGTTTATCATTTAATATTAAGAATAGGGAAATAATAAAAAACAAACAACACCCTACATGGGGTTTGGATTGCTCATCGATGATATGAAAATCTGTGTTGTTGTCGTTCGATGATTCATCGATGATTAATCTGAGTTTCGACCACTGATTCGTTATTGCTAGTGGGGGGTGCCTCTTTATTCTTGCATTAGGGAAACTCTAGGGATATGCATATGGCCATAGATTTTTTATAGTGATTATTAAAAAGGATACCCCCACGACATCATCATGTAATGTTAAATATAATATTTTTATTAAATATTTTAATGATGTTCATCTCTAAAAAAATTCTTTCATAAATGGCGTGCACCTGTCGAGGTAAGACCTCACCTAAGAACAAAAAACCATTACGAACTCAATGGATGTCTCATATTTCCACACCATGTGACCATTTATGAGTAATTAGGCCTTTAAAAATAAATTAATTTTATTTAAATATTTTATTTATGATTATTCCATTTTCATCCTTTCCCATAGAAGACTTGCACCAACTAAGTTTATGTCATTCCTAGGGTAATTCCACTACTCTAAGCTCAATATTTCCCTCATATTTTTTATTTGGGAACTATTTTAGTGGTTCTATTTCATTTTAGGCAAGTTTTGTGTGCACTATTAAAACATATCATTTTTCAAAAAATCATTCCCAGCACATCAGGCCTCATAATCGCATGTTGTCTCAATGACCAGTCTAAAAATATTACCCAATGATTTCTAAAAAACATTCTAGAAAATCTGAGTCATTGAAAAATCCCTTTTTTATAGTTAATGTTGGATTTGTATAAATATAGTGATTCTATACCCAAAATAGCATGGAACTCCACCAGAGGAAGTGTGAAATTATTTCTGGGGATGTTCTATCCACAAAATTTTACCTCGGAGGAGTAGTAAATGTAAGATATAATAATTTTTCTAATTTTTGTTCTCTAAGATAATACTGCCTCCGAATTATGAGGTAGTGTTTGAATAGTTCTACTAAAAATTCATGATATTATAGAATATGTATAACCAAAATCAAATACAATTTTCACTATTCTTGTATGAATAACATGAGTAACTACCACCACATCATTGTTCGACTCCACCTCAGCAATAGTGATAGGATAATACCTTCCTAGTTTACATGGTGGTTGTCATTTATTTCTTCATACAACCATTATCTTAGGGAAGTTTTTTACGTAATTTACATGTTCCTTGCAGTTGAAACAAATTACTATAGGTTGAGTGTTTTTCTGAACCTTTATTTCTTCTTCCACATTAGTGGGATACTTCATATCCTTGTGGTTGTTTTTAGCCAGATGTCCCATTATTCTCTATTTGAAGAAATTTTTTGTTCCCTCTAGACCTCTCCCAGGATGCTTCTTCCCACAATTTTGACACATGGGATGTTTGATATTCATTCCATCATGTGATTTTTTTTACCGAACCACCCATATAAGACTACATTTTCAACATTTTGTCATCAGGACCACGAGACCATTGAGGGTATCTAATCTCAATTTCTACCTTGAGGAATATATGGTTGACCTCCTCAAAAATATCGAAGTCTCAAATTTCCAAAACGTTTTGTAGACTTGGATTTAGTTTACTAAAGAAGTAATCAAACTTTCTTGCTATATTCATGAAAAATCTGGAGGTGTATCCTGGAATCACTATTATGTTTGCTTCATACGGCCCAAAAGTCTAAAATTTCATATGACAAAGTCTATGGAACACTCTTTCCATCTTGAGATGGAGGGTTTAAGGAAAATATTAATTGAAAAAAATATTGAATTCCACAAAATCTAGGAAATAAATTTCTCATAGGACTTCATATTATTGATTATTGTCCACCACAGAAAAGAGTCCCCACCAAAACTATAGAATGTATATACGACTTTCTCTTATTCTAAGAATCGGTTGATAGAGAACACCTTTTGAATGAAGTTAATCCACTATTCTACATGGAGGGTATAGGAAGATTCACTAAACATGGGATACCGTTTCTGCATTATGTATTTAACGAAAACATGATATTCCCTAGAAGTATGACCTTCTACAAGATTCAAGATATTGTTCATAACATGATCAAACAGAGAATGTACTGTTATAATGTTTTGAGCACCCATTTCCATCATATCAGTCATATCACCAGGGAAATCCTCACATTTCCTATCACATTGATTGGGGGCATTTGTTCTTATATTTCCCATTATTAAATAAGAAAAAGAATGTATAATTAGGGTACTTGAATACTAAGATAATAAGCATAAATAAATAATCATTAAACATAAATGGATAATATCTTAAAGGAAAAGTATATCCAAACAAGTGATTCTATATGTTTCAATCTAGGTTATCCATGACCTACTTCCTAAATTTTTTTAATATGGTATTATTCTTTTCCCGTAATAATGGTTTGTACTATTCTTATGAATTTTACAAAGCATATCCCCCGGGAGTGTCAAACCAAGAGTGAATCAATACTTGTTATTGTGATTCAGTTCCCATTAAAATCTAGATCAATGTGGTGTTTTCAGGTTTTAACCCTACATACATCCATTCCAAAGCAACATTCACTTTTCTGTATCCTAATAGGGATGTATTTTTTAATAAAGCACCTATACTAAACGTGATGAAATTTATAGATGTTTTCTTATACTTAGTATTGTCTATATGGTTTTTACTATGTTTCTCTGTTCCTAATATCCAAAAATAACTAGAACATCCTCTAAAACCATTAATAGAGACCCTGTATTTTTACACATATAATTACATGGTTTTTAGAAAAATAAAGCATAATATTACATGCCATGGATTGTAAAGTCCAGTGTTTTGGAAAACAATGTACATAAACTAGAAAACTAGTTAATAAATAAAACATTAAATTATTTAATATTCATAATGCAGTCCTAAAATCAATATTTCTCATACATATTTATAGGATAACAATTGAATGACATGAAAAATAGATGATCCATGAATCCTTGTATGGGAGTTAATATAATAATAAAACTGTAGAATACGGGTTAGAAGGCATGTCATAATGATATATGATGGAATGTAACATACAGATTCATAACTTATAAACATGGTCTCACATAAACATGGAGTTATAGTAATGTAGAAACAACACAAAACATGAATTTACCCGGATTCAATATGTTTTGAACAAAGAGGGTCTGAAGTCCAGGATAACCACAAGGACAATTTCACAGGGTAGCACAAGTCATGAATAACTACCATGATTGTTGTACATAACATATCAGGAGACTCAAATTTAGCCAATGCATTGGATTTATATTTATGGTATCCCATCCTGATATGTTCATGAATATTTATTCCACACAATTAATCATATATAATCAATCATACATAAACATAATGGTACCCATGGAATGAAATGGGTATTATAATCCTGTCATAGAGGGAAATGAATAGGTGTTTCATGGAAGTGTCCATGAAAAATAAAACTGAAACATACTACAATATTAATAAGAAAAAATAGGTATATATCATGGTAAGTGATGTCAAACAGAACTGACAATATGTAAGAAAAGTATTTTAGAAATTTTTTCAATAAAACATTTTTGTTGCGTTTTAAGAAAATACTGAACAACCTTTAACGTTTAAAATGGAATAATAATTTATATAAAACTGAAAGTGAAGAAAGTATATTTTTTCATAATTAAAAGGTTGATTTTATTAAAATAATATTGTATTAATATATATGATATAATTAAAATTAAATTGGGTAAACATTTTGTTAGTTCCCTTAAAATAGGTTTTCTTAGTAGGAAGAATTGAAGATGAAATCATTTAAAAACATATATATCCCTGAAATAGAATGATGAATGGATATTGAAACATGAGTTTGGATTATATATATATAATTTATATGATGTGCATAAAATGAATACATAACTTCATTTGGGTAAATAAAATGATAGAGAAACCCGATGGGATAATGGAGGTTCTTGTAGAATCCCTTACTTTGAGTCTGATAGTGTCCTTCATTTGAGATTAATGTCATAGATAACCTAACTAAATTCAATAATTTATATTTAAAGAACCAATTTTTCAGGTAATTTATTTATTATAACCTTATTAATTTCATTCATGAAATTTTTAAAGTGTTGAGTTATTTAATTTCATTGTTTGGGAGAGTTTGTTTCCGTGGTTTTCATGATTTTTTTACTTATATATTTGTAATGTTAAACATGTTTGATGATAATGGTTAATGAAAATTAGAGTTAAACATTATTACTAAAAATCCAGAAGACTACAAGGTTTTAGAATTCATTGGATTATTTGGAGTGAATATGAATCATTATATAAAACATTAATGATAATTGTTTTTGTTTATTGGTGGGTTTTTGATCAAAATGAACACATTTCACTTTTTAAATAAATATTATATCTAGAAAAATATTTCAAAACATTAAATGAGATATAATAAATATTTTATAGTCTTTTTGAACTATAAAAATTGTTTCATTATTTGAATTTAAGACAGTAAGAGAAATTGAAAACCTTACATCCTTGAATGTGATGAATTAACACATCTTGAATGGGGTTTTCATTTCTAGTTTAAAAGGACAGGAAATGGGAGACAATGAGTAATTTTTACATTATAATATAAAAAATATATCACATGTATAGTACTGGAGCTATCCTAAAATTTGGATGAGTAGGGGTTTGGATTTAAATGAAAACAAAGGACCATGAAAACAAAATAAATGAAAAGAAAAGAGGAATTTTCCCCTTGAATTTATCTACCTTGAGTGCCTCTTTAGGGGGGAGGATTCAGTCTGTTTAAGAGACAAATGGATTTTGGAAGTTCGAGAAACTTCAGAGGACATTTTAGAATAATTTAGACAAGGCACAAGGTTTGAGTGGATTGAATAGGATAGGTAAAAGGGGTGGTATTTATAGTGTAAGAGAGGAAGGGTTTCCCATTATTTTAATCAATAGTTTCATATTTTTTCACAAGAATATGAATAATATTCATTTTTGTGACCAAAAACAGTATATAGATCATGTATGTTTTATCCAATTTCCACTTACAACATCTATGACTCAATGATGATGTAAAAATAAATTTATTTAACATTTATAAAAAATTATCATATTTTACAATTCACAAAAAATTCAAGTATTCTGGAAAAAAAACATTCATCCTAATCATTTTTTGACATGTAGAATCCAGAACGGAACTCCATTTTAGGATAATAATTATTTAAATATGAGAAATTGTATTTTTAATTAATATTATAATTTAATTGAAAAATACAAATTTTAAAATTACAACTGCTTTTTTAACACCTTGAAAAATCAATTAAGGACTCTTAAAATTATCTTATAATCATAAGTCATAAATATAATTATTTATTAAAAAATTTTATGATACTTTTTATTTATATTATTAAATTATTCACAAAATTGTTATTAAATATACATGACTTACAGAAAGACTAACACTTAATTAATAATTTTAAAAAATATGACTTATTATATGACATAATTATATCATATTTTTACTTATTAGATGTATAATGATTATTTATACTTTCATTAGTGAGGATACTATTCAATTGGAAAGTTTACTCTTTATAAGGGTCACATTACTAGTCCAAAGGCCAGGATACTATTTCATTAGTATACGTTCCATAACTTCTTGTGATACCTTTTGTTTCACTCATTATTCATTTATAAGATTTGTATTGTGTTCTATATGTAATATTATATGATTATACTATAAAACATAATTATAAAAATGCAATTTCATTGATGAAAAATTGGTTCATTAAATGATACCATAGTGAGGTTGGTCAAAAATGCATTAGAAAAACATAGTGAGCTATATGTCCATGATCAGAGAAACTTGGGAAGGGACCACAATCAATGAGGTAACACAACACCATAGATCACAAAAACTGATATGGAACCTACATTGTACCCCAGACCTATAGTGAAAATACCCCAAAAAATATAACCTCCAAACTCCACCAAGATGCCCCTTTTTTTACCCTTTATCTCCATGATATAGAACTCAAATTCAAATAAAAGGCATGTATCCTAGCCCTACTCCATGGTGTATTCATTCCAATAATGGAAGATTCAGCATATAACCTCTTCCAATACCCTATTCCATAGTAAAAATCCCTAAACAAAAAATACTCACCTCAATGATGGATCTCTAGCATCTATGTTGTAGGATTCCTCTCAACTAAATTTCTGTAGTACAACTCCACCACATAATTCCAAACTCCATCGAAACCTCATCCCACCACCTATACCAATAGAATTACCACAACGTGATGGCTCAAATGTTCAATAACATTATGGGAATAATTCATGAATTAAACTTAATAGAATCTATAAATGTGATTTATGTTCCAAAATTCTTCCTCGTGGAGTTCACCAATCCTCTTTGTTAAGAATAAGTATGGATCAATGCAAGATTTACTTGATTATCATGAGCATAACAAGATAAAATTTGAGAAATAGTAATCCCTCCCCCAAATTTATTATATTTTTGTTCAACATATAGAAGATCAATATTTCTCAAATGTGGATCGTTAATCTAGATACCATTAATTATGGGAAAATATAGAAGATATACCCAATATATCCTTCAATAAAAGATAAAGACACTAAAACATTAGTGATTCAATTAAATCATAAAAATTACCTAGTTATATTAAGATATTTAATGAATATAGTCTTAAGATATTACCTTAAATAATATGTGCTACTCATTATCATTGATATTGTCATATATTATAACTGTATGGTCGAATATGAAGATCATTTGAGGATTGTGTTAATAACCCTTTTAAAGAATAAATTATATTCCAAGTTCAGCATTTGTTAAATTTGAATGAAATAAAGTCCATAATGGTTTATGTAATTACAAATGTGGTTATGTCTATAGACCCCTCAAAGATAGAGGTGATTGAATAATGGACCAAAATAACCACTATGATAGAGATCTATTGTTTTATTGGATTATATAGATATTATCGATGTTTTCAGTGAAATTTCCCATGATTATAAGATAATATAACCACTTTAATTATATATGTATCTTATAGAGACTATGTCCTTTTAAAAATATTATTTTGTGATTTTAGTATAATTAACAATCAAATTATAATACATGGATCTTAATGTCTACTGTCTTTAGATGACTGGTTAAATAAAACAGAAAATAGGGAGATAGAATAAAACATTTGTATTTGAATAAACTGTAAAGATATCACAATTTCTATTAAGCTTCTACATATTTAATGGATAACATGGGGAACACAAGAAAAAATTAATGACCTAAAAATTCCAGTAAGGGTATAAACATTGGAATAATTCAAATCACTTGGGTATGAAATTATTACATGATGAAACAAAAATTCTAGGAACATTCACAAAACTAATGAAGCATAGAAATTATATAACATGGATATGTATTCATGATGTCATAGTAATTTATAAATGATACATAACATGACAAAATCATGTGTCAAGGCTAACTTCCAAGACCACTGCACATGGGATAAAAAGTTCTATAGCGGAATCTGGTTCACTCCCTATCCCCACATGACGTGTCATGAGAATAAAAATTAACCAAGGAATTAGATCTCTATATAGGTGAACCAATAATAATATTTTATTTCATATTTGGGACACATGAATAATTAAACAAAAATATAAGGGTTTCCGATGGAATGAAATATGTATCTTAATCACGCCATGAGGAATAACAAATGGGTGTATCATAATGGTGTCCATGAAATATTATTTTCAAATAATACATGGACATTATTAAGGTTATGTAGGAATAAAAAATATAATTCATGTAACAATTAAGTGAAAAAAATTAAAATAGTGTTTAAGAAACTCTATAAATTAGCCACTTTTGTGTGATTTAAGGGAATATTTTAATGATTCATTCAAACAGAAAAGTCTTTTATTATTGAATAAAATATGTAATGAATCGAGATATTTATTAATGATAAAATTATTTATAATATGCATTTAACTATTTATAGAATTATATTATGGAGTTCAATTGAAAATGGGTTACAAATTAGGTAATTCACTTTAATCATGTTTGTTTTTTGCAAAGAATTGAGAAGATAACTATTCTGGAACAAGTATTTACCCAAAGATTAACTAATATTAATAATTTTTTTTGTAACATAAAAAAATAATTTTGAAGATTTATATAAAAATAAAAAATAATTACATTAGGTAAAGATAGAGAAAACATAACCCCATGGAAAACATTGAGGTTTGGAAAGAATCTATTAAATTATGTACAAAAGTGATCGGCACTTGATCTTAATATCTTGTAAAATCAAAGTAATTCCACTAAATAATTAATTAATTAAAAATATTTTCTATGTGTATTATATTTATTATAATTTTTTTACATTCATTTATGACCTTTATGATGAGTTATAAGATTTAATTTAATCTTTTGGGGGTGTTTATTTCCTTGGTTTTCATGATTGGTTCACTTGTAAAAATGTATAAAAGATCATTTGAAATGGGAATAGATATCCCTAATTGTAGTTATATGTTTTTAATGAAATTAAAATTCATTAAATAGTAATATATATATCTTGGTTATTTTCTCTGAGGATTAATCATTAGATAAGACATTAGTGACAATCATTTTGATTATTTTGGCAGTTTTTTGATCATCACAAACTAGTATTGTTTCATTATTTTTTATTTTGTAAAAAAGTTTATTTTATAAAATATAAATAATAATGAATGAAATTTTCCAAGAAGAAGAACAACTATATTTGATTAATTTCTAGCCTTGATGGTGGTAAATGAAAATGATGACGCGTCATCCTCAAATTCAATAAATCAACACCTCACAGACGATATTCTCATTTTTAGAACAAAAGGATGAAGGGAATAGAATTGTTATTTGATTATCAATTAATATAAAATCATTAAAATATATATAAATTAATGTATTTGTCAGGAATGTTTTTATACGGTATGTGGGAAAAGTGTAATAAAATAAAATTATGAGAACATAAAATAATTAAAACAAAAGAGGATTTTTCCTCTTGAATGTTTCTCCCGGAGAACCTCTTTAGGTAAATTGGTTTTTGTTTTTTGTTGGGAACAGGACCTCCTAGACATATACAGGAGACTTGGTAATATTATTAGGAGAAATTATCTATGATTAAAGTTTTAAGAGGGGTGAGGAGAACATGTGGTGATGGTTGGTATTTATAGACGAGGAGATGAGTTTTTTTAATATTTTACTCATATGCATATTATTTTGGATCAAGACTATGAATAGTTTGGATTCATGTGATTATGTGTAGGGAAGAAATCATGTAATTTCTAACCAAATGTTCTTACTACATCAATTCATGATCCATGACTCAATAATTCATGTATTAAGATTATACCATAAGTACCATAATTTTTTATACAATAATAAATAAATTTATTTTGAAAAATCCCAAAAATAAACCCCAAACATTTTTAATCACGTAGAATTAAAAACAAAATTTATTTTATGAAAATAATTTTTTAAGTACGATAAATTTAATTTTTCAATAAAAGAATCATTTATTTGAAAAATTTGATTTTTATTATTATAATTTATTTTATAACACTTTAAAAAATTAGTTAATATCTCATAAAATTATCATATAATCATAAGATAACAATATTTTAATTTATTAATTTATTTTATGAAAATAAATTTTCTCTCAAATCATTATATTTATAATAAAAATTATAAAAAAAATTATGTTTCACAAAAATATCAATATATAATCTATTATTTCGAGTAAATTTATTAATATATTCTCTGATATAAATATATTGTATTTTCATTTATAAGATTCCCAAATTTTATTTATACTTTCATAGGTGAGGATACTAATCAATTAAATGGATTACTATTCCAAAGGGTCATATTACTATTCCAAAGTTCATATTACTATTCCACCAGTATAGTTTCCATAATTTCATTTATAATGTTTTAATTGTGTAATCTATGTGATTTGATGTGGTTTATATAATATAAAATATTTGTAAGAAGGGAATTTTTCAGTGAAAAAATTTGGGGACATTACATTCTTTCCAAACTTATGAAATTTCTCCCTCGAATTGTTTTTACAAACAAGGTGAAAAATATGTGAGGGAACTTATCCTTCATTTCTTCCACTAGTTTCCATGTTTCCTCTTCACACTTAAGGTTCCACCATAATAATGTTACTAGACGAGTGGACATTTTTTATGGAACATTTTTTCTTTGATCCAAGGTCTTTACTGGTTGTTCCTTATAAGAGAGATCTTTGTCCAATTATAAGAACAATGAATTCAAATTAGGTGGGGTATTTGGTAAATAAATTCACAAGAGGGATATGTAGAATACTTTTTATAATTGAGACATGGTTGGTGGAAGTAATAGTCGATATTCCATACATCCAATACAATTAAAAATATTAAAGGGGTCAATATACTAGGTTTTTAGATTTTTTTCTTCCCAAATATCATAATCCTCTTCCAGGGAGACATGTGGAGGATAAAAATGTCTCTAACTTTAATTTCAATGTCTCATCAAATATTACCGGAAAATCTCATCGATAAACTCTGGGATAGTTTATGTCTTTTTGAATAGTTTTCATCTTTTCCACCATTTCATCAACCTTTTCCAGTCCAATCTATTTATGTATACAAAGTTTATCCCAATATTTTAGTGTAGTACATATTTTCACCTAAAGGGATTCATATAGTGTCATTTTGATGCTCGAGTTGAATAAAATATTGTGGGAGAACTAGTCCATTGGATGATGTTGGTATCATCGTTCATTGAAGCCCAGAGAACTTTCTCTCTACATGTCTTCCAATGTTTTAATATTCCATTTATATTGGGCATCATCTTGTGGATGATACACTATAATGGATTTTATCATTGAATTTAGAACCTATTGGAGTCTTTTCTAGAACATGGTCGGGAATCTTGAATCCTCATTATATACAATCGATAATGGAAATCAATACATGCATACCAAACCTCTAATGTATATTTGTGGATGTTGTTCTAGTGATTAGGCCTCTACAATTTTGATAAAGTTTTCTTTATATGTTAGACGATCCATAATAACCCATATAGAATGGATTCCAATTGATGCCTTTGTTTGTCTAGTGAAAATTCACTGGGGAAGTTTTCTAATTTCAATGTTGGTTTGGGTAATTGTTGCATCACCACATAAGTCTTTTTCCTCTAAATATTCACTTGTTCGAATACTTGTAACTTTTATGTATATTAATCTATCCCCTTTTTATATTTTCGCATCAATAGTTATCTTAAATATTGTGATATGTCATTGTGATCCCTAGGTGAATAGAGAAGGTTGATCTAGGTGCACCACTTAGAATACATTTCTCTATATCTATATTGGATGGTACACTTATTTTTGACCCAAATATTACAACTCTTTACTCATCAATTTCAAACTCCGAGGATTTCCCCTTTCTCATGGATTCCACCTTATTTTGAATTTCCATATCATTTATTTGAGAATCCTTTATTTTCTCTATAAGGGATGGTTGACCAATCATTTGGGAAATGATTGATTATTTTACTTACATAATTATTCAAATTTATATCATTTTAAACTCTAAGAAGATTGGATGCTTCAAAAATCTCATAGTTAATAATAATTCCAGATCTATTCTTCTTAGAGAATCTACCACATTATTTTCCTTACTAAGAGTATAATGGATTCTATTTTAATATTCCTTGATGAGGTCTAACCATATTAAATTCTACATATTGTTCCCCATATTTGATAATATATATTTCAGGCTCTTATTATTAGTACATATTTCACACTTCTTTCCATAGAGATAATGAAAGATGATTTTATACTCGGATATCACAACCTTCAAATCCAGATCATCTATGGAATTTTTTCACTCATGAACCGTGAACTATCATTTAGTGTATGCTATCACATTATCATTTTTCATTATTATAAAACCTAATAACATCTTTTAATCATCATTTTACACCAAAAATAGTTCTCCACAAGTTAGTAGCATGAGAATTGATGTAGTGATAAGCCTCTTTTTCAACTCTTTTAAATAGTATTTACAATCACTAGTACCAAAAAAATATTACCTTCCTGTTAATATATGTTAGTGGGTTTGATAATCATGATAAGATCATCACAAATCATCAATGACACCCCCATATACCACAGAAACTATGGTTCTCAGTTATAGATGATGGCCTGAGCCACTCCTTAATTGAATTTATCTTGAAAGGTTCCACATATAATCCATTACTAGTGATAACATTCCCCATAATGATTCTTATTCCATACAGAACACACATTTACTATTCTATGCATAATATTTTCCCTTCTCAATGGATTCAACCTAGTAATCAAATTCTCCCAATGTTCCTCCACACTCTTGAAGTATATCATAATATCATCAATAGAGAATACTGTAACGACCCAAAATTTTATCAATAGAATTTTTTTTCACATCTTCTGATTAATTAATATAATATATAAAAAATATGTAGAAAATGAATCTTAATAAAAACAACATCTTCATAAAATATGAATGAAATAAGTGATATTTGAGGAAATTAAGTAACATGTACTGAAGGAATAGTAACTTTCCCTTTGGAATAGGAACATGACCATTAGAAATGGTAATTAATCCAATATAATAGTAATCTCACCTATGATGGTATAAATAAAATTAAACCATCTTATAACGTAACATATGATATAATTATATATTGATATAAGTATATAAATATTTTAAAAATTATTAATTAAGGGTTAGTATTTTTATAAAACAAGATGAACTATATATAATTTTATAACTAAAATAATTATTTAAAAGGTAAATTATTTTCATAAAATATATTCTTAGATTAATATTTCGTTTTTTATTATCATTAATTAATTTTATAGGACCTTAATTAATTTTTAAATTTTCCATAAAATCAGTAATAATTTTAAAATTTATATTTTTTGAATAAATGACGATTTTATTTTGAAGTTAAATTTATCATTTATATAATTTTTTTTCATACAAATGAGTTTATATTTTAATTATACACATTAAAATATGGTTACGGTGAATATTTTGTAATTTTCCGAAAATACATGAATTTTGTGTGAATAGTAATATACGATACTTTATGATAAAAGATGAATACGTAAATTATTGATTAATAGATTATTTATTTCTTATTTAAGACAAAAATATAGAACTCTAATAATTTTTTTTAATATATTTGTTCTTAATTCTCAAACAAATCATATTCGTGAGCAAAAAAATCAAACTAATGAATAAAATAATGAGAAAACACCTCTCTCTACCCCTATAAATACAACCCCTCGCCACCACTTCTCCAAACACCATCCAAGAATTGATAAATCTACAAATATTTACCAATGATTTTACAAAACTCACTCCCTAATGTCTATGAGACCTTGTTCACATCAAAAGACAAGACCCTTTTTTATAAGGAAGTTCTCATGGAGGAGAAATTAAATGGTCATAATCCTCTTACTTTTTCTATTATTTTCATTCAAATTTTCTTCTCCTATACTCACCTAATAATATCCAATAGGAATGATAAATAAATTATCATTAAATACTATAATTTTATTATGTTAATGGTATAATTCATCTTCAGGTCTCTTCCCTTTTCTTTTATCTCTAAACATGAAAATATCATCTATGGTGTGTCGATTTACCATCACCATGGATGATGCATTTTCATTTTTTTAATAATTCCTTAAAAGATAGTAAAAAAAATAACTTCTGTTATATAATATTTTATATGTTATACACTATTCTTGGAGTATTACATGAACATGATGTTAAATAAAATGATATAAGTTCATAATTGTCGTAAAACGCCAGAATAAATTAAATCATTATACTTACTGATAAATCTAATATATCATCCTCATATCATATAATAAAATGATATATAATATCATTTAATATTCAGTAGTTTCATTAATTACATATAATAACACTTTTTTATAATTAATTTCATTTTACATGTACTTTAATACATGTATAAAAGCGAACTAATCACAAAAACCAAGAAAATGGACACTATTGAGTAATGAAATTAAACTCTAAAAATCATGTAAATGAGAATAAATGATAATTATAAGAAAAAAATGAATCAAATTTATATATTTAAGGTACTTTTTTATTAATTAATGAATTTAAATTGATTGTATAGGATATTAAACTAAGGAATGTAATTGGATACAAGGCATGTAGATTATTGAACACAACTCTCTTTCATTTGGTTTTCCCTCTTTCACCCCATCTTCAGGATGGATGTTGCATTAATTTTCATCAAATTTAATTTATTTTTCCTTCAGTTATATTTTCAAGGATACACATGCTTTCAGTCTAGTTTTATGAAAAATTCAATGTTTTTTTTTCAATATAAATCATCTTCCTAAAAATTCAACTATTACTTTTCAAATCATTATTTCATCTCCCCTAAATATTGATGATTTTTATAATATGTATGTTATTTAATATTTTATTTGGGAACCCCAAATTTTATTCATTAATGCATTATTTATGAAATTAAACACATTCCTTTACATGGGTTATTTTATGTCAATGATTTATATACATTCTATGTTGAATGCATGATAATTTAAATGTAATGATGTCATGGGTGCTCTTTGAATTATATAGTGCATGTAAATGTTATGATGGGATGGTTTCACCCAGAATAATATAGCTCTCCAATGCACTAGATAACTTGATAATGATTCCACTCATTATTACCCTAGGATTAGTTTATAATAATGATGATTAATCTCACCCAATGTTATATTGACTCAAGTTATTATCTACCCTCTTACTGGTCTTTTATCTCATCCTAGTATTTGATGTATATCCTCAAGTGATTAATTTTTCTATATATAACATGAGGACCACAAAGATTCTATAGAATAAGGAATTAAATAAATGATTATTTTTTATTTTGTAAATCATTGTATGGTCTTTATTTTCCCATGAAAATTAACCATTGGATCTTAGTTTTGTAATGGATTTGTGTTTTAACCTAAAAAATATGTAATAGTCATGTATTAAAGGTAGGGTCACTATAAGTGGTATGAAATCATGGTTTAGTTAATTTATGAGTTAGGATTAGCAAAAATTAGTGAAAAGTGTGAGACTAAGTATAAGTAATCACCCCATATTTATTTAGAAAAAATATAAACCCAGGGAATCCACAATATATAAATTTAGAGTTAATTTCACATTAGAATAAATTATTTATTCATGAATTTTCGATATATATTTTGTAGGAAACTTTTCTATTTTAGAAAATATTGGTAACTAGTAGAAACCAATCCAAAAACCCAGGTGAGGGATAATGCATAAATTATCAAAATGACATCCCCAATTCTTTGGGGGTGGATTTTAAAATTTTATAGTGTTTATTAACAAGATATCTGTAGATATAAACATATATTGAATAATGTGAAACGTCCACATTTACCTAAGAGAGATAAATATGATATAAAGGCTTTTATGTTGAAACACAAATTGACATTTAGTTGATCTTCAAATCCACTATTCATGAATATTTTTTTCAACTCAATGGAGAATATCCTTTGTTTTGATTTATTATTCTAAGATAGAGATGATTACTTTTTCAATTTACTAATTGAAGATAAAGGCTGATAAATTGTGGGATTTGATTAAGAACACAAAGAAAAATGATGAGATTGATGATATGGAGTTGTAAGACATTAAGATAATTTTTCTTAAATAGTATTTCCCTAAAACTCTTCATATAATGATTGAGATAGAATTAAAAGAGATTAATAAAAAGGAATATGAATTTTTTATGGTTTATTAAGTAAATTACACATGGCATGAAAGGTATGCTACAAGTTCAGTTATCAATAATGATAGAAAAAACCATTGATTCATTCATTGTTTAAAACTACACCATACAAAGGCTCTATAAATTCGAGAAATTGGGTGTTATAAAGAAGATTTTTGATGTTATCTCAAAGTGGAGCTGGAATCTAGAGAATAGACACATGTTTGTGATGATAATAAAATAATGATGGTGTTTCAAACTAGGGAATCCAATGAATAATGTAGAATTAAAGACCAAAAACCCACATGTCAAAAATGTTGGAGGAAGAATCATGGATAATATATAAAAGGTCTTGGAAAATGATATAAGTGTGGTAGAGAAGGCCACAAAGGTCATGAATTGAGAAGACACACAAGTAAGTTAGCCTATATGATTTATCAAAGGATATCACCACCCATGGTTTAATGCCTAAACTGTAGGGAGAAAGGGAACTGTGAAATTTAGTGCACTAAACCACAATTCCTTATGGGTAATCACTATCATAAGTCCCCAATGAAAAAGGACCAAAGGAAGGATTATTCCATCACTACTACTTATATGGATCATGAATTTGAATTCACACATGGTAGATTTCCTATTTACATTGGAATGAAAAAAGTGGTATTTGATCGAGTTCAATGCATTACATTATATCGTTGATGTTTTCTATATCTATTAAATTGAATCTCTAAAACCATAATGTAGATATATCCTTAAAAATACCTAGAGGTGAGATCATTAATACCCATGTGTGGGAAACTTCTCCTATTGGCATATTTGGAAAGATTCTTCTCACAAACCTTGTGATTCATCCCTTGGTGGAAGTTGATGTTATAATGAGAATGGATTGGATCATATTATATATGGATCTCATCAACTATCTTGAAAATGAAATATCTTATCATATTCTGAACGATTACATGGTCCACTACAAATGAAATCAATACCATTAATTTCATTTGGATGATCTCTCAATGGTGTGGGAGTGGATTCCCTATAAATATGCATACCTCACTCAAATGGTTGATCCAAAGGAAAGCCTAATCCATGGAAAAATGGCCACTGTAAGGGAATATAGTGATGTATTTCTTAAATAGTTTCATGAAATTCTCCAAAATCCTGAGTTATATCTATTAATAAAACAAATAACTTTAACTACTCCTATATGGAAATACCCTTATATGATGGCCCCAATTGAGACGGAGGAGTAAAAGAAAAAATTGCAAGAGCATTTGGAAAAAGAGTTCATACACCCAAGTGCATCATCTTTGATCACTCTAGTGCTCTTTGTGAAGAAAAAGGATGGATCAATGCTTCTCTATATCGATTATCAGGTACTCATAAATAATACCATAATGAACTAGTATCCTCTTACAAGTTTTGATGACTGGTTTGATCTGCTAAAAAGAGCTCAGTACTTCTCAAAGGTGGAAGTTTGAGATGGATATCTTTAACTAAATGCGAATAAGAAATAAATTTAGATGATTGCCTTCCTTACAAGATATAAGAACTTTGAGTTTCTATTGATTCTAATCAAACATAATTATTCCCCTCTAATATTAATTAATTATTTGAATAGTGTATTTATACATATGATTTCCTAAATTTTTGTAGTGTTTATCAATAATATTATCATCAATTCTATAATAAAGGAGGAACATTATGAACATCTACCAATTGTTCTAATGACATTAAGGATGGATAAATAGTATTCCATGTTTAGTAAGTGTGATTTTTCTATGTATCTCTTCACATTCTTGGGACACATTATCATGAGTAAGGGAATTTTTGTGGACCCTTAAAAAACAATATAAATTAAGGAATGACCTAGAACCTTGAGTGTTGATGATGTATTTATTTTTCTTGGATTGTTATGGTATTAGTGATGATTTTTAGTGATTTCCCCTGACTGTATGGACCACTCACTAAGTTAACAAGGAATGTGGTAATTTGTGTTTTCATGGGATAGTGTAAGGAAAGATTTAATGAAAAAAATTAGATCTTGACTGCTACAACTATACTCACATTAAAAACAAATGGAAACATATTTATGATATATAATGATTTTTTGAAGAAATAATTTTGTTCTGTACACATGATAAATTATATAGTGATAGAATATGACTCATGACAGTTGATGATCCATGAGAGTAACTACAATACACAAGATTAGTAGCACGAAACTATTTTTTCTCTTTGAAAATCTATAGATACTACCAATATGGAGAGAAGTGTGACAAAAATACAGATCATAAGATCCAAAAGTATATATTCAGAGAAAATGAGATCAACATCTATAAAAGTAGATGTGCATATCTAATAAAGTACTATGATTAATCTATTAACTAAAATCTTGTAATAGAACAAAAGGTAGTTGATACTATAAGAAAAAATAACATGATATTCTATCCTTGATGCGTATTGAGAAACTCTCTATCCTCATGGATTTGAAAAGTATGGATTTAGAAATCATTATGATTGGAAATACATCCAATCATACCAAAATTATTTCCTAACCATATATCCAAGAGAAGTTTAAGGATTCAGAAAAGGATGATCTAGAAATTCAAAAGAAGGTGAATTTAGTAATGGAATGAATACTGTAATAGTTCCATATCAATGAAAATGGCGTGATTTGGTTTGGAACAAGGATTTGTGTGCCTTCATCACTTGAGATGAAGAAGTAATTATTGGATAACACACATATCCAAAAATTATCTATCCATCTTGAAAATACCAAGATGTGCCATGATCTCTATGAACACTTATGGTGGGAGAAAATGAAGGAGGAGATTGTGTAGTATATCTTGTAGTGTTTGGTATGTCATTCAGTTAGAGCAATGCAACAAAAGTCTTAATGGATGATGCAGACATTTTGGATAACTATATGGAAATTGGATAATTTCATTAGTCTTTTAAATAAACCCAATAAATAAAATGAAATATGAGTTTTAGTGGACCAACTCACAAAGATATCCCACTTTATTACTATTTAAGATGATTTCTCACTTGGACAACTTTCCAGGATATATGTGAAGATAGTGTTGAGGTTTCATGGGGTTCCATATTCAATTTTCTTTGATTATTATCCAAGTTTCTCATCTAAATTCTAGAGAAGTCTCCAACATGCCTTGATTACTATATTGAATTTCATCACAACCTATAAACCCCAAACTCTTGGACAAAATTAAAGGACAATTCAGATTATCAATGACATTATAAGATCCTACAAAATAGAATTAAAAAGTGAAGGGGATCATCATCTCATGTTGGTTGAGTTATCATAAAACAATAGCTTCCACATGATCATCCAGTTGGATCCATATGAAGCCTTGTATGGAAAGTGATGTAGCAATCCAACCTATTGGGATGAAGTTAGATAACGAAAGCTTCATGGACCTAATCATGTGAAATAGATTACATAAAATACTTAAACTATCTAACAACCAATCAAAAATATCAGAGATAGAAAAATAGTTATACTGAAAGCTATCAAAGGGACATGGAGTTCGATGTTTGAGATAAAGTCTTCCTCTAAATATCACAATGGAAAATATTCATGTGATTTTAGATTGAAAGGGAATCCGTGCCCATGGTACGTTGTCCCTTTTGTGATCCTTGATCCTATAGGATCAAGGGGGTATCAACATTCACTTCCACCATGTATGGATAATATTTGTGGAATTATTCATGTATCTCTCTTGAACAAGTACATACCATATCACTCAAATGTATAGAACTCAAAGGTGGTACATCGGGAAGATGAACTCCTTTGTGAGGATAAGTAGGTAATGATTTTGGACTATAGAGATAAGGAACTTTTAAAAAATATTACCCACATTGTAAAATTGATATGGAGGAACTATATGTATGAATATGTGACTTGGGAACTAAAATAGGTGATGCATGAGAAGTACCTTCACCCATTTTTTTTAAATGAAATTTCAAGGTGAAATTTTGAAAGGGGAAATAATGTAACGACCCAAACATTTATCAATAGAACATTTTATCTTATTATAATTATATTATATGTTATAAAACACATACATAGAAAAGGAAACTCTATTAAAACATCATCATAAAATATTAATATTGAAATATGTGATATTTAAAAAAAATCAATAAACCTATACCGAAGGAATAATAACATTCCCTTTGGAATAGTAACATGGCCATTAGAAATAGTAATCTTTCCCATAAAATAGTAACCTCACCTATGAAGGTATAAATAAATTTTATTCATCTTATAAATTATAATACGATATAATTATATCTTAGTATATGTAAATAAATATTTCAAAATTAGTAATTAAGTGTTGGTATCATTATAAAAAATAAATTATTATTTATAATTTTATAATTAGTATAGTTATTTAAAATAATGTTCATTTTCATAAAATATATACATTAATTAATATTTTTTTCTTATTATCATAAAATAATTCTATGGGACCTTAATTCATTTATCAATGTAACCTAAAATTAGTTATAATTTTAAAATCATTATTTTTTTAATAAATTAACAGTATAATTAAAAACAATTTTAATTATATTTAAAAAATTATTTTCTTGACATAGAGATCATTTTTTATTATAGATATCAGAAAATTTAAGGATCAATTTTTTTGATTTTATAAAAATAAATGAGCCTTTGGTGAATAGTAAAATATGATAATTTATGATAAAAGCTAAATACCTATTTTATTGATTCAGAGATGACTTATAGATGATTTAAGCTCAAAATATCAAACTATCATTCATTAGTTTGATATATTTGGTGATAATTCTCAAAATCATCATAGTTTTGATCCCGAATAATAAGCGAATGAATAACATATTGAAAAAACACCCCCTCATCCCCTATAAATACTACCCCTCACTATGACTTCTCCTTGGACATTTAAAGCATTGAGCCTTGTCAAAATTCTTCCCAATACTCATTACAATACCTCACCAACATCCATAATACCTTGGTATTATAAAAATATTAAACACATTTTCTTTTGGAGGTTCCCAAGGAGGATAAATTCAAGAGGTTAAATGAACTTACTTTTTCATTTATTTTCATTTCGATTTCATTATTTTATTATTCTCTCCTGACCCCCACCTATACAATAAGAATTTTAACTATAGTTTATTTTAAATAATGTATTATTATTATTATTTTAATGGTATAATTAATATTTTTGTCTATTCCTTTTTCTTTTATTTTCATAACATGAAAATATCATCTGTGGTGTATCGATTTAGCAGTATCATGGATGTAGCATTTCCATTTTTTACTAACACCATAAAGGATGGTCATAAGACCACAATTATGGTTAAATAATATGGTATAATGTTTTTTAGTTTTCTGGAGGTAATACATAAACATGATGTTAAATAAAATAATATAATCTCACAATGGTCGTAAAACCACCAAAAGTAATTAAATTATTGTCATTAATGATCAATATAAAAAATCATTCACATCCATATAAAAAAGATATATAACATCCTTTAATATTATATAATCTTAGAGATGACATATAATCCCAATTATGTAGAATTATCCTCGTTTAACATGAACTTAAATTAATGTTTAGAGGCTAACCGATCATGAAAACCAAGAAAAGGAACACTCCGAAATGATGAAATTGAACTCTATAACTCATCTAAAAGAGAATAAATGAACTTAATAAAACAATAATGAATCAAATTAATGTATAAAATTTTATATATTAATTAATTAATTAATTTAATTTTATTATCCATGATATTAATTGAAAACATTACTCAGATATATGGTATGGGGATTCTCAAACCCAACTCTGTTTCTTTGTTTTCTCCCTCTTTAACTCTATTTATGGTATAGATATTCCTATAATCTACCTTAAATATTATTTTTATTTATCTTTCCTTTTCTTTTCTGAGATATACATGATTCTAATAGGGTTTTATGAAAAATGAATATATTTTCCCAAAAGAAATCTTCTTTCCAAAAATACATCTTTTACTTCTCATGAGATTGATTCTTCATTAGTCAAGATTTTTGATTCCTATACTGATTGTTGTATTCCCTATTTCATTTGGGAACCCCAATGTTTCATCATGAATTTATTCTTTATGAAATGAGTACCATTCCTTTCCATGATTTTTTATATTTCCAAGATTGATATATGTTCTAGGTGGCATCCAAGGTAATGTAAATGTTATTATGTGATGGGTTTTTTTGGAATTATATAGCACATGTAAATGTTTTGAAGTGATGGGTGCACTTAAAATTATATTGAGCTCCAATTAATAGTGTAATATGATGTATCTTTTGAGATATAGTGAAATATGCATTAACATGATTCTATCTTTGTTCACAACTATGTGTGGAATTTGACCACTACGACATGATGTTTTATTTAATGAATTGCCACATTCCAAGGTTTTTTATAATTATTCATATCATGATTCTGATCCAATGATTATATTATGATGATTATTAATATGATCAACACATTTTATATTGATTCATGTTCTTATCTATACTCTTATTGGGATTTTAGCTGACCCCTTTATTTTATGTATATCTGTAGGTGATTACTTTTTCCTAGTAGAACATGAGGGCCACTAAGATGAAAGAGAAGAATAATTTCAATTAATGTATATGTTTTGTATGTAAAATTTACGCATTTTCTTAAATATCCCATCAATCTAAACCTTTGTATCCTAGTTTTTTAAAAGCATTTATGCTTTTTTATCTTTTAAATGATGTAATAATCATCTAAGAAAAGTAGGGTCACTATAACTATCTCAAATTTTTCCAAGTAATATCTAAATACTCTATTAATTATGTCCATGAATATTTATAGATAATTTGTGTGTCCTAAGGAAATCACTATTAAATAATTGGGTATACACCTCATTTGAATGGTAGTCATGGGAATATCTTCCTTATTCGCTTTCAATTAGTGATATCATGACTGAATGTCAACCATTGATAAATACATATCCCCAAATATTTGATCGAATAATTCATATTTCTATTGAAGGGTATTATTATTATTTATCATGATTTTTTTGAGCTCATGATGTGGGATCGTTGATACCGATTGTAGTATCAGAATATGATGTAGATGCTCAATATACAGGGGGGGGGGTTAATTGTATCCTTTAAAAATACCTTTGGAACTTTTAAAGATGATATAAACCTTAATATTGTTTTACAATGTTAAACTAGGAAAATACACAAAACCACTTGGTTCTAAAAACATTCTATATTCGAGAAGTATTGTTTCAAAATTGAAACAAGTTCTAAAAACATTCTAGATTATGGAAATGTGGTTTTGGAAATGAAACGTATCAAAAGTATACAAGGAAAAATATTCTACCTCAATGCGTACAGAATATTACTTAATAAGAGTAGAAGTATAAAAAAGTATAAGATAGTTATAGTTTTATAATTAATCAAATGCAGTATAAAAAAATCTTGAAAAAACACAAGTAACAAGTATGAAATCTTTTAACACAAAGAGTAGGGTATCCAACAACCATGGATAAAGGTACCTTTATTTATACTTTCAGAAATTTCTATCTTACCCACACTAGTGTATGCTCTCGATAGGAATATTGGATTCGGTCTTGCTATCCCTGCAAGCCCACTAACATCAAGGTAGTTGGAAAATGTGTCTTCCTTTTCAAGGAAATCCTCAAACATTAAAGTAGTCAACACCTCTATCTTCCTATCCCTAGAAGCCCTTGAATGTACTCAGCAACATTCAGAGTCGCACGAAGTAAGATGAAAATGTTGTTCAGTATGAAAAATCATGAGAACATCTCTCTGTAGAAACAACTTTAACATCATTTAATTTCTATATTTTTAGATCAGTGAGTTGTTAAAGTTCTAAGCTTTTTCAACTGAGATTTTTTATATGTACTTATCCAACAGTCGACTCCCTCCTCCAACATTCATATTTTTTCATGAATCTAGGAGGGAACTGTATACATGTCACTCAAACTGCACTTAGTTAAAAATAGAATACATGACATCTATTCATAACTATAACAAAGGTAAGAAAAATATGGTTTCTGTACCAAATATAATTTCCTAAGTCTAAGGAAAATGTTTTTCACAAACTAATAACATTCGGATTATATATTTCATGAATATTCAGATTTTATTTTTAATGGAGTTCGGAATCACAATTCTATATATTTCGGAGTCTAAATTCAAAGGAATTTCGCACCTAATTTCTAAGGAATTTAGAACCTAAATTCTATGGTATTCGGAACCGGGATTCTAAGGAATTTGGAGTCTCAATTCTAAAGAATTCAGAACCTAAATTCTAAAAAATTAGGGACCTGAATTCTTAGGAATTTGGAGTCGGAATTCTAAGGAATTCAAAACCTGAATTCTAAAGAATTCAGAACCTGAATTCTATGTAATTCGGAACCTGAATTCTATGTAACTTAGAGTCTGAATTCTAAGGAATTAGGAACCTGAATTATAAGGAATTCAGAACCTGAAGTATAAGGGATTCAGAATCTAAATTTTAGGGAATTAGGATTCTGAATTTCAGAGAACTTGGAGTCTGAATTTTAGAGAATTCGGGGTCTGAATTTGGAACCTGAAAACAGAATACTCTGTATCTAACTATTTATAAAATTACGAGGTTTTAAATGTGAATTTTTTTAAACTTACAAATAAAAAGAGTTATATTTAGAGAAACTAGATCATGAACAATGAAAACAAGTAAGGATAAATTTTCTTTGCGAAATAAAAATTTCCCTTGATAAGGAAAATAAAATTATCCTTATGATAGAGTGTTTTTTATTTGAAAAGCATAAAGGAATGGAAATGTTAGAAGGAAACCTTATTGACTCAACAATTTCCCCCTTTTTGGAAAGCACAAACATCATTGTGAAAAATAATTTGTAGACATTATAATTTTATGAACATAAAAATAAAAACACATCTCCCTTTACTTATGGATCAAATTGAATACGACTAACTCCCCCATAGGCTTTGGAATCACTAAAGACCATATTCTTGATTTCCTGAATGAGATTTATTATTTTCTTGCATAAAAAATCATTATAATGAAGACTCCCCCTTAGATGAACTACCCCTTACTTAGGGAAATTTTTCTTTACTTAATATTCTTTTTGACATTTCTTTCTCCCCATTTGTGATTTCAAAAAGGAATAAGGGGAATGGAAAAGAAATTTGGTACATTAATGATTCATACTAAACAGACAAAAATATGAAGTGAAACAAGAATTTCATTAATATTAGATGAATTTGTACAATAAGATAAATTCAACAACAGATCAGATTTTGAAATGATTGTCCTTTTCTATCTTTTGGAATCTTCTTCTCCAAAATGGTCTTGAGTTTCTTAATTTCTTTGTGATCCTCTTCCACACTCTTGAAAAGCTGCTCCTGTTGTTTAGTTTTTTTTTCTCTAAGGATTTTATGTTTTCTTCCTAAGAACTACGATTCTCTACCTGGGATTTCAATACTTCTTCCAACTTTAGAAGCTTCTCTTCTATCTCAATTCTGAGATCCCTTTTTCTCTTCCAATTCATGACCACAGAATTCAGTTTCCCATTCAGATCCTTAATTTCTTGCTTCAAAGAAGTCTATTCAGGACACAACTTTTCCTCAAAACTATTAGTGAGATCCTCGATCTTTACATATTCGGTGTCAAAATCATCATTGACACTATCTTGAAATTCATCAAAGATTATAATCTCTTCTATTTTCTTCCTTGAACAACTTGCCATCTTTTTTCATGATTTTTTATAACCCTCTTATTTGATGTGAAAATATTTGAAACCAGACTGGAGACTAACACATTTATCCATCACCAAGGAAACCGAATCTGATTTTTGATTTAACGAATGCTGAAGCATATGGCGTCTTTAGTCTATACAAGGAAATAAGGGAATAGTTTTAACAATCTTTTTCTTAGAATGAACAACAAAGTCATGTCTGAGTGAGGATGATTCTGAATCCAAGAATTTGTTTGGTGATGATTCTTTTTCTATTTCAATAGCCATCCTCTTCCTTTATCATCATTTGGAATGATTTATTCTTGATTAGGAGATTCATGTTCACTATTCGATAGCTGAAAAATTTTATCTTCATCAACTTTTTATTTCTCATCTCCTACCTCAACATCCTCCAGGTGAATGAAATCATGATGGCTACATTCATTTTCAGAAAACATATTCAATTCTTCCTCACCCTTCTCTTCTTTTCTTATGGTAGCACGTTTTGATGACTCGACTTCAGAAGTTTAGATTGATAACTTCTAAGAAGTTCTTTCCTTCTCATGGAAATCCTCTACTTGCTTTATTATATCTTTAATATCACCACTTCGTTCTTCCTATTCTTATTCCTCCTCTTTTTCTCAAACTATTTCTTCTTTATTATGTGTTTTCAAGAATAATTAACTTCTTTCACAGAGTCTCTGGTAATGGATCTACTAAAAAAGACTCTGGAACCATAATTTGTTTAGAGACATTTTCAGCAGACTTAAGATGGGATTGGACTAAGTCAGCCTCAAACATATTCTTCCTTTTCTTTTTCTCTTTTTGTTACTTCTCAAGATCTTCAACAGTGTTTTCTTTCAAGGCTTTTTCATCTGCAGGATCCAAACCGAAATGAGGCTCCCATACTTTCTTTTTCTTCTTTTCCTCTCTCCATTTAGCAACCACTTCATCAGTATAAATCTTCTTTTTCTTGGTTTTTGAGGGTGCAGATTGGGTTTTCTTCTCCACATGGGTTTTTTCTTTTTCTTCTTATTCCTTCACCTTCCTCTTCCTTCCACCCTTTTTAGATGTTTTAGCCACCTCCCATTTCATTGAAAGAGCTTCAACTTATTCTTCTGAAAAATCTTGAAATTCTCCGGATTGACTATGAAAGAAAATATTCATCCTCCTTATAGTATCATCCCTCAAATGCATGACCTTACAATTTCTGGGCTTAAAAATGCAAGGAATATATAAGGACTAAAGACAAAGAACAATTATCTTTTAAAGAATGGATGAATACATGATTATCTGAGACTTCATATTTTCAATCTTTATATTCCCAATCGTAACCAAGATATGATTAACCAGGTTTATCTTTCGTAGGATCCCCAAGAAATATAAAATATAAACACCACTTTTCATTAGGGTATCCTTATCTCCTTTTCCCAGAATAAGGAAACCATGAACCCATAGCTGAAGTATCCGAAGATTTCTAGAGAGAAGAATAATATTCAGAGTCTTCGATTCTTTCATGACAAGACAGTCTATTTCCATTTCCTTGTCAAAAGATCCTATTACATCCGGAATCTTGTGAGAGGAAAACATTACTTCTCCCTCATAAGGAATTCCTATTAGATTTTCTGCCATGTTATAAGAAAGGAGTATTTTTTTCCGAATCTCTTGAAAGAAAATTTATCTCTTACTCCTTTGAAAAAACTAACTCTCTTATAGAATTCAACCAGAGATTATTGATACATCGGATCCCGTGCTCTTGGTTTTGATATACATACACTCTACCAACTATTCAGCATGATATTATTAGAAAAAATGGTTTAATATTTGGCATAAATCTTCAGATCGAATAACCGTTCTTGGTAGATCTTCCACTAGGGAATTCCCTTATCAGTTGACATTTTTTCTGAGAAGAGACTTCAGTAGACATTCAGATGTAAAGAAACTTTAATGATTTGGAACAGATTTAAAAATAGAGGCAGAGCATCAGCACCAAAAGACATGTAGATCGATGTGGGACAAGCATTAGGTGGCCTTTATATAAGCAATTGAAGCGACAGTTCAACATCCTCGATTGATCAAATAGTTGAATGCTTCTAGAGAAGATCTAATGTGGAGATGATAGCCAAAGAAGGTTACTAATAGGTTCCAATCTTTTGAGGTTTTTCAAAAAAATCCAAATTTAGGGAAAAGTGAATCCCAAATATTTTGCAAATAAAATTAGAACTCCAACAAGAAAAATATTATTTCCAAAATTTAGGAAAGGAAACATACCTTTTGGATTGTTAGGATGATTATTTGTAACGGGGGAAAATTTTCCATGAAGAACATAATATTCCAAAAATTTTGATTATGAAAACTTTGTGTAATAATATTTTGACTACGAAAAATCATAGAAAAAAAATGAAAGTCCAATTACTGAAAGATTAACTACAAAAAAAATTTATTACAAAAATTTTAGCTACGAAAAAATTTGACTACTAAAATTTTAGATTAGAAAAAAAAAATTAACTATGAAAATTCTGAATAACATGAAAATGTACTCCCCCTATGAAAATAAGTTTGTTAATAAAGGAGATAGGTTCCAACAATAAGTTAATAAGGATGATTAACTTATGTTTATCATTCCTAACATTTGTTTAATGTATTCAAATCCATCAGATGGTATATATTTTGTGAAAATATCATCATGTTGATCTTGTGTTCTGATAAATTGAAAAATGATATCACCTTTTTGTGTGTGGTCCCTAAAAAAGTGATTCCTAATATCTACGTGTTTTTCAGGAGAGTGATGTGAATGGTATTTACATAAGGCAATGGGAATAGTATAATCACACAATATTTGTGTTCTGTTAAAACTCATACCATAGTCAGTGAGTGTGTGTTTCATCCATGATACTTGAGAACAACAACTTCCAGCTGGTAAATATTCAGCTTTAGCAGTGGAAAGCGCTACTGACTGTTGATATTTTTTCATGAACAAGAAACTAATTAATATCCTAAGAAATGAATAGTTCCAGGTGTACTTTTCCTATCCCTTATACAACCACCAATTTCAGCATCTGCAAAAATTTAAAAAAAATCATTTCCAGAAGTATAAAAGAGTCATAAATCCATGATTTCCTTTAAGTAGAATTAATCCTTTTAACTACATTTAAATGAGATTTCATAGGATTATATTGATATCCTACACATAAGCATACTGAAAACATTATGTTTGGATGACTAGATATCATGTAAAGTAGAATTCCTATCATACCACTAAAGGATGTTTGATATACTGGTTTCCCAGCCCCATCAAGATCAAGTGAATTTGAGGTACTAATGGGAGTACTTATACTATTAGTGTTGTCGTATCCAAACTTTTTAATAAGATCTTTAATATAATAATTTTGTGATATATAGATTCCTTCTAGTTTAGAGAAATTTGAAAACAATGGAAAAATGTTAGCTCACCCATCATACTCATTTAAAACTCAGTTTTCATTAGATCATCAAAGGAATTAGTTAAAGATGGCTAAGTTGAACCAAATGTAATGCCATAAAGATAAATTTGAACAATCAAAACATTTTACTTATTGTTATTTATAAAAACTTTTCGATAAGAATTTCACTTATCATAACTGTTTTGAAGAAAAAAACCATGTAAGTCAATCATACCAGGCTCTATGAGTTTTCTTAAGTCCATACAACGCTTTGGAATTTTTGAAAACATATTTAGGATTTTTTGTATCTTCAAAACCAGGAGGTTGTTCAACAAAAACATATGATTTAACATAACCATTAAAGAAATAACATTTTACATCCATTTGAAAAAGTATGAGGTTGATGAATGCTGTAAAGGCAAGTAGAATAAGAATTGATCAAGTCTAGCTACTAGAGAATATGTTTCTTTATAGTCTATTCTTTCTTGTTTATTATAGCCTTTAGCATCTAATATATCTTTATTTTTTACTATGATTCCATTTTCATCACACTTATTTCTGAAAACCCATTTTACTCCAATAAGAGAAGTTTCCTTAGGTCTTTCAACCATGGTCCATACTTTATTCCTTTCAAATTCATTTAGATCATGTTGCCTAGATTTTATCCAATCATCATCACAAAAATCTTCATCAGTGATTTCCGGTTCTAATTATGAAATGAATTATATATGTTCTACCTCTTTTCATAAGGAACTTCTAGACCTAACAGGTTGATTTACATCACCAATGATACTATCACTGGGATGATTGTTAAAAAACACCTGATTTGGGTTTGTAAAACCTTCTCATTAATGTATGGAAGGATGTATTTTAAGGTAAATACATCAGAAACATTTTATTGAATATTTTCCTTATTAGAAGGATCTTCTATCAGGGGTTGATAATCAATTTTTGAAAAAAAATCTGAAGTTGTGGGTTGATAATGTTTAAAAACAAAGGGATTGGTTTAATAAAATTAAAATGTACAGTTTCTTCAATAGTATAAGTATTTTTATTGAATACTCTATAAACCTTAAAGGTTTTGGAATATCCTAAGAAAATTCCATCATTATATTTTGGTGCAAACATGAATTAATTGTCTTGGGAATTTAGAATGAGTACTTTACACCAAAAAACCTTGAATTAGGAATGGCTAGGTTTTCTACCATTCCATAACACCTAAAATTTTTTATTAATAAAAGGTCTAATAAAAACTCAATTTATAGTATAATAATAAGTACTTACATCTTTAGGCTAAAAATTTTTGGCTATCGAATATTCACTCAACATGGTGCTTGTATCTATTAAAGAATTATATTTATTCTTTCAACAACCCCATTTTGTTGAGGAGTTATTGGTGCTGAGAAGTTATGAGTAATGCCTTTTCTACAACAAAAAGTTTCACAATCACAATTTTGAAATTCTCCTCCATGATCACTATGAATAGTTTTCAAAGAATGGTTTTTTCTTATTTTTATCCTAGGCTCTAAAACGTTTTAAATTTGAAAAATCTTCATATTTATTTTCTTGAAAAAAGACCCATGTAAATCTAGTGTAACCATAAACAAGAATAAATACATAATTTTTTCCTCCATTTAATCCAGTGTGTATTGGACCAAATATATCCATATGCACTAACTATAATGAATCAGTGGTTGAGAGATCACTGATGGATTTCAAACATGATTTATGTTGATTTCCATATTGACAGGGATCACAAACTTTTGAAGAATCAATTCTAAGCTCTGGTAGATCCTTACCTAGTATTTTATTAGAGATTTTTCATAGGTTTATAATATTACAATGTCCAAAAAATCTATGCCATAACCAAAAATGATCATCCATTTCACTAAGACACGGTAGATCTTGGCTCCTAAGGTCTTCTATGATTAGTTTGTATACATTCTCTGGGCTATTTTCTAAAAGAATAATCTCTTCCCATGAATTTTGTACTAAGCACATGTCATTCCAAAAATTCAGAAGGTAAACATCATCACATAGTTTAATAACTCTAATATGGTTGTTCTTAAGACCCTTAATAAATAAAATATTTGAAATTAATGTTCTTCCAAGAAGAACAATGTTACAAATACCAATAATTTCTCTTTTAGAATTATCTCCGAAAGTTACCTTTCCTCCCTTCGTCTTGATAATATATTCATAGATGTTTTTGTTACCAGTCTTATTCCAGGAACATCCACTATCCATGTACCATGTATTTCTATTGGTAATATCATTACATTCTTAAAAATAGAAGTGTTAGACTTTCTAAACCCAAGATTTATTGGATTTGGAAACATCAGAAAAAAAAAATCTTAGGAATCCACATTTTCATTGAAAAATAAGCCTTATGAAAACCTAATGACTGAGTTTTTTAGGGAACAATTATTTTCCCAATCCCACCACACTCACACTTAGGGAATATTACAACACTTTGAGGAACAAAATAATTGTTAAAAAAACTGGTTTTGAACCAGTATAACAAAATCCAGAATTGTTTCTTAGAGGTCAAATTTGGGAATAAATCTTATCAAAATTTTCTTTTCCCAGGGTAAAATTTGACAAACACTTCCTTAAGGAAAATATTTTTGACTTCAGTCTAATAACTATTTTCTTATCCTTAATGAAATTATTTTTAGCACCAGAGTTATGCACTAAAACAATTTTCTTCGAAATTACTTTTTCTAGATCCTTAGAAAAATTATCCTTCTCAGAATTAACTTCCTCAAGGGTTTTTGAAATAATTTAAAAATCATAATTTTTCTTATCAAGATCATTATAATGATATGATATTTCCTTATTAATAATAGTAAATCATGTAATTTCATTATCATGCTTTTTATTGACTTTATAAATTTCATTCTCAAGGAGTTTAACAGACCAAGAATCTTCTTTATATGTAGGTAAAATATTATCTTCATCAAAATAAGATTCTTCATCCAAATATTCATAGTATTTACTATCACTATAATTAGAATTCAAGGATACATTGGTGATAGATTCAACATTGTGTACCTTTTCCATTAAATAATGATTTCCAATAGGTAACTTGGAATGAAATGAATAATATTCTGATTAGAAGATTAGTATTATGAGTATTCTTCAAAAGTGTCACCTCCACTTGTACTCCAGTTTTCATTGGCTTCCAAAACATTATTAGCTTTATCCGTGTAGTATTTCATTCTATTCCTCTCAGAATTCTTTTCATTTATATATTTTCTTTTAATAAAAGGTCAATCTGGACTTATATTCCATGATCTTTGGCATTCATAGAATGTGGCTTCTGATTCATTCTTGTCCTTTCATTCTTTCTTCTGTTATCTAGATTGAAAGTTCCTCTGTCCAAAAATCTTGTTCATCCATTGAGAAATATTGGCTAACTCATTTTCTTAATATTCACTTCCATTAGATTTATATTGAATAAAAAACATCATAGATTTGGATCTTGTAACTCTCTTAGGTGTATTGTCTTTTATATGATTTTGTAGTAGTTGTAAAAGCAACACTACCATTTCCATTCTTCTTCTTAATATTCTCAGCATCTCTCTTCATTCTGGTTTTATGTTGAAGAATAGTTCCAAAAAACTCATCAAGTGAAATCTGAGTATCTTTTCTATTTTCATTAATTACTATCCTCTTAGATTCCAACTCATTAGGCATGATATCTATAATTTTGTCCACAAGTACCTCATCATCTAAACCATTCACACCCATATATTTTAAACTGTTGTAATAGGTCATAAATCTATGTTGTACCTTATATATGAGTTCTCCATAAGGAAAGAAGAAACCATGATATTCATCTCTGATCATATCAATTCTAGTTTCAATGACTTTGGAAGTTCCAAAGTGTGTTACTTCATGATTCTTCAAAATACTATTTGCTGCTTCACATGATAAAATTTGGCTATATATATTTCTAGTCATTAAACAAAGGAATGTATTTCGTACCTTAATGTTTAGCTAGTATTCCACCTTTTCTGGATTACTAATGGTTCTAAGTTCCTTATAAGAAATCTTATAGTCTCCAGTTAACATAATGTAGTTGTCAACACCTATTTTAATAATAAATGTTTTCATATGATCTCACCAATATTCATAATCATTCCCATCAAATATTGGTTGTCCAGTAGGATTAAGATTGTCAATCGAACCGACATACATTCCTTCCATCTAGAATAAAATATCTTTCCACAAAAAGTTGTTATTAATAAAAGATTGTAAACTGGGATAATAATCCTAAGCAAGGAAAATATAGAACAAGGAAAACTTGAGAAAGAAAACTTATTTTTGAATATAAGTATTTCAGAGACCTCCTCTTATACCAATTGTGGGAACGCTGATACTGATTATAATATAAGAATATGATGTAGATTCTTAATATGAAAGAGGGGGGGGGGGGTGAATTGTATCCTTTAAAAATTCCTTTATAAGATTTAAATTTTATATAAACGTTTCTATTTTTTTAACAAATTTAAACAATGTAAATTCACAACACCACTTGGTTCTACAAACTTGCTGATTCCGGATGTATGGTTCTAGAAATGAATCTAGTTCTACAAACTTGTTAGATTCTGGAAATATGGTTCTGGAAATGAAACTTATCAAAAGTTTACAACGACAAAGATTCTACCTTAAATCATATAGAATCATACATAATTAGAGAACAAATATACAAAATTAAAAGATAGTTATACTTTTCGTATTAATCAAATGCAGTGGAAAACAAAGTTGAAACAACACTTGTAACAATTATGAAATATTTTAACCCAAAGAGTCGGGTATCCAACTACCATGGATAAATGTACCTTTATGTATACTTTCAAGAAATTCTATCTTACCCACACCAGGGTAATCTCTCGATAGGAATAACAGAGTTTGTCTTGCTATCCCTGCATGCCCTCGAACGTCAAGGTAGTAGGCACCTCTGTCTTGCTTATCAATGAATTCCTTGAACTTTAAGGTAGTTGGCACCTCTATCGTCCTATCCCTAGAATACCTCGAATTTACTCAGAAACATTTGGAGTTTCACAAAGAAATATGAACAAGATTTTCAGTATGCACAAAGCATGAGATTATCTCCCTCTAGAAATCACTTCAAAAACATGTAATTTATAGAGTTGTAGATCAGTCAGGTGTTAAAGTTATGAGCTCATTCAACTGAGCTATTATTTATAGTTACTTCTCCAATTGTAGATTCCCTCCTCCAATGGTCATATTTTTCATTGAATCTTGGAGGGACCTATATATGCATCACTCAAACAACAGTTAGTTAGAAATAGAATACAAGAAATTATTTCATAACTATAATAAAGGTAAGAAAAATATTATCGCTCAACCAAATATAATATTCCAGAGTCTAATGAAAATTCATTTTGGAGCCTAAAAATATCTGGATTCAATATTTCTTGAAGATTTATATTCTATTTTTATAGGAATTTGGAATCATACTTATACAGATTTCTACGTATGAATTCTAAGGAATTTAGAACCTGAATTCTGAGGAATTCAGAACTTGAATTATAAGGAATTCAGAACCTTAATTCTAAGGAATTCAAAAACAGAATTATAAGGAATTCGGTGTTTGAATTCTAAAGAATTCAAAACCTGAATTATAAGAAATTCAGAACCTTAATTCTATGGAATTCAGAACCTGAATTATAAGAAATTCAGATTCAAAAATCTATGGAATTCGGAACCAGAATTCTATGGAAATTTGAACCTGAATTCTAAGGAATTAAGAGTATGAATTTCAGAGAATTCTGAGTCGGAATTCAGAACCTGAAAACAAAATACTCTATATCTAAGTATTTATATAATTCCATGGTTTTAAATGTGAAACCAAATTTTTCACATAGGAATAAATAGAGTTAAATATAGAGAATAAAAAACATGAACACTAAAAACAAATAAGGATAAATTTTTTTTGGGAATGGAAAATTTTCCTTAATAAGGAAAATAAATTTTTCCTTAATATAAAGTGTTTGTGATTTTCAAAACATAAGGTAATGTAAAATTCATAAGTAAACCTTATTGACTCAACACATGATAATCAATAAAATAATACATTGATCCATCATTATTTTTGACAAAGAGGATAGGTGAACCTTATGGTGAATCACCCATTCGTATAAAACCCAAATTCAGATTCTCTTTTAATTGTTTCTTTTGTTATTAAATCTCAATGGTGGCCATTCTATATGGTTCTTTTTATATTTGTAGAGAACCATGAATATGTTCTATTAATAACTCAACCTCTTAGTTAGTAGGCAGAATGGGTAATTCAACAGGGAACACATCGATGCAGTTGTAACAATAAGCATTTCTTCGATAATGATTCTATCATTTGTATCATTCATTTGAGATAGAAAAAACATGTTGATAGGTAAATAATATAAATTATTGTGATAATGATTCTAAAATAGATCCATCTTCTTCCATACAATTGTATAGAATTGGAGGATTCCTCCATATTTGAAGAGTGACATCCCTTTCCTAGTATATAATTTTTTACTTGTATAAAGATATCCAATCCATTACCTATATAGCTTCAAACTCCCCCAAAGTAAGAAAATATTTTATGGTAGGTTCACTCCACAAATAATAACTAGGGAGGAATCATATACTTTAGATGAAATAATTTCCCCAATTTTTCTCATAGATAACTCAACCTCCATATTTTGATATGGTGTTTGAATAAATCTAATAAACATGAAAGATATGAAAAAATGCATAGAACCAAAATAAAATTGAACATTATATATTATTGAATGAATAACCTTTATACCTTTCAACACATCATTATAATTTTCCACCTCATACGTATTGAAATCATATTCCATTCTATATTTCCTTAGAGATGGTTGTTGTTGATTTCCTCCATGAACCCTTGGATTATGGAAATGGATTCCATAATTCCAATGTTCCTTTAGTTGTAACACAACAATAAAGGACTATTGTAAATCTATAAATTCCTTTATTCTTCTTCATTAGTAGGAATTTTTCTATACCTTTATCAATTATTAGCCACATGACCTCTATTAATCATTTGAAGAATATCTCGGTTTTCTTTAAGTAGTTTTTATTATGCCTCATCCCACACTTTTGAATCATTATATATTGGTTCTTATTTCCATCTAGGGATTTATATATTGATCCATACATATTAAACAATATTTTCCACTTTCTACCACCAAGCCCATGAGACCACTGAGAGTCTCCGATCTCTATTTCATCCTTAATGTCATAACGGAAAACCTCCCTCACAACTGTTGAAGTATAGAATAACCAGTAGTTTTTTATACTAGTCTATAGTTTGATAAATAAGTGACCCACCTTGATTTATGTTTTCATGATAATGTTGTGGATATATCAGACCATACTTGTGATGTTTTCTTTCATACACCCCAATAGACTCATTTTCTTTTTACCTTCGTACAAGGAACTTCCCTTCCATATAAATTATAATGTTCGAGTAAAATATATATTGAAAATTATTTTAGTGAAATATTCACATTCCATGGAATAAATATCATCCTATAACTTTGTGTTATTGATCAGTTTCCACAACTGATTAGTTTCCCCATCAAAATTATAGACTTCCAGTACAACTTTCTTTTCTTCCAAGCACTATATTATAGGTAATTTATTCTTTAATGAAGTTAATAAATTGTTTCGTGATGATGTGATTAGAATATCCAATAAATATTTGTGGCCTTTGTCACATGAAGGATTCGATAATAACATTAACTTTCTTAGGATAATGAGGGTGTTCAACATGATTAATGTAATTATATATTATATTATCTAGGTGATCAATTATTATCTTGATGTTTTAATCACTTTTTCTCATAAAATATGGTATATCATTTTCCAAATTGTCATATTTCTTATCACATTGATTTTTAGAACAGGTTATCCTGAATTTTCCAATAAATTATAAAAAGAATGTACATTTAGAGGGATATAATACTTATTTAATAAGAATGATAAATGGAAACATTTACATAAAAGGATTGTGTAACGTCCTGACCCGGATGCCACTAAACCGGTGCTCCGAGCCGGTTCACCACAAGGCCTCAAGTGCGCCTCCCCATACACCAAAGGCTGCCAACTAGTAGCAAGGGCCTAGGGTGTGATAGTGGGGAGAATATGCCCTCATACTAGAGTAAGCAAACAAAGGAAATTACTAAGTATCATACATAGCAGAAAGTAAATAGAGTGCGGAAGTAATAAACATCTGAAAGAGAACAAGATGTAATAGTAAAATTATGAAAAAATCCCGAAAATCTATGAAATACAATACAACCCTGGTCTCCCACTAGGCCGACCATATGGATACAAGTACAAAAGAAACTGAAAGTAAAAGTATAGGGCTATGCTACTCACTCCAAGACAAACCACATACCCGATCTCTAGACAACATCAAATTGTAGCATCCTGATCAGTAGAACCACTCAAGTAGCTCTGCTCGATCATGCAACACTGGTCCTCAGCCCTATCCACCATTCAACTCATGCTGAACATGAAAAAAAGACATAATGTCTACACATACTCTGAGGTGTATGTATAGGGGTGAGAAATAATCTCAGTAGGGAACCCTGACAAGAAACTAATAATTGTACTGCCAAAAGTGTATGCAACAACAATGTGCTCATCCTAGCTAGAACACAACAAAAGGAAGTAAACCAAATGTCCAACAATAGTTGAACTCAGGGTGTGTAATGCCTATCAACTAGGCAACTGCCACCATGGATGTCTATATCTATATAAGTACACATGTATAGTCCCATACCTATACACATACACATAAATATGAATATTCATGATTAAGTGATTCAAATTACAAGAAACAACATCAACAGTCGATCCTTGGGACCATAAGACCGATCTCCCGGACATCTTGTGCAAGGGAATTGAGCTGGACGTCATGCCACTCAAGCCGTGTATCATTAGGTTGATCTCTGGGTCCGTAACCCCATCGACATGTACCTGCTTCAGCCAATGCCAGAAATATGTCTCTGAACAAGATAAACAAACAATGTAACCCTATGGGAAGTACTCACAACATGCCCTCTCTGGTTCAACCATAAAAACACAAGAAAGAAGATAACACAACAGGTATCTCAAAATACTACCTAACAAAACGTTGTACAAATCCCAATCATGTTCTTTGTCTTAGTGGACTCATCATAACCAACCAAAATTAATTTATCACGCTGACCATCTGGGTGGCTCACGCGGGCAGACCCCTATGGTCACGTATTCAACAAAGGAAAAGTCACTCTGAGAAAGAACTCATAATCAATTCCCCCTATGGTCTAGCAACGATACTACAATCTATATGAGGAATAACTTACATCTAATTCCCCATTTAGTCTTGATTCAATAATTATCAGACCCTATGAGAGAGCACAAAGTCAATATCCTTTATGGTCTCATTGTAGTAATAATTAAACAGGCCCTCTGAGGAAGCACTCAATGTCAATTCCCCTTATGGTCTTGCTACACCAGTTTCCCGCAGCCCTGAGTAAAAGCAATCGTACGTAACTGATTCGTAGCAGCCCTAAGTATGTTCAACAAACTACTTTCCTAATATTTATAATGCATCAAAAACATTTAAACTGTAGGCAACACATGCAATTATTCATATCAAGGTAGACAATTATTGTGACTAGGTTTGCCTCATAGGCAACCTAATCCAAACAATGGTAAACAACCAAGATGAAGGAAAACACCCACGAGTGATCATTGAACATTCTAACTAGAAAACATGATTCGTCTAATCGCCTCAAGCACACATGAAATCTATGGAATATAAATAAAACATGTTCAAAAACATAACCCATGATACCCGATACATGGATATCCAACACTTTGGCACAAAAAAATCAAGGACATTCAATGTAGGGAATCAATCCAACTACTCAGGCCCACAAGGAATAGTCGGTATCCCAAAAAACAAGAAAGACACATCACGCCAGGCTCAGTATCCACCAACCAGGAAGAACCTCTGGTAAACACTACAACATCAACAAACCAAGTCAGATATAAACAAATAGTGAGGGTGGCCCGAACACCCATCCCAGCAATACATCAAAAGCCAAAAGGGATTACCAGTTAGGCACAGGTTCTAGGTTACACCCAATCACCATCTCTACCCAACCCAACCTAACAACTCATGGTCTTTCAAACAACATGCACCCACTGGGTCCCTCAAGTCAAACACTAAGGAAGCATGATACTCGGGATTCTCCAGGTAAACACGAGTGAAGGAATCCTACGTGGGATCCTTAATGAAGATTAAGGGAGGAATCCTACATGGGATCCTCAAAGGAAGGAAAACATTGGAATTCCATAACATGGTTACTGACAATGGAAGAATAAGATAGAGAACCTACTAGGGACTCCCTAGGTCAGCACACAAGCAAAGGCATCCCTCAGGGGATCCATAAAAGTACCTGGTCTCAAAGCATCATAGGCCATAAGGGAACGTCTCACAAGGGAAATGTGCTCTAAATAATGGTTTATGGGAGATATCTTATAGCTCATCTCCAATTAAAGGTCTCAACTAAGTTGGTCCAAACACCCAACCTATCACCCGCACCTAGTCTCACTCTCCGGTGACAAATGAATTCAAGAATTGGTGGAAAACCCCTCCATTTAGATGGAAACCCCCAAAACACCATTTATATTACCTTTAAATGTAAAAAAGATTCCACCATTGCGATCAACGTGGAAAACGCTCAGAATCGACTAATAAAATGCCCAATTCTAACTTCCAGAGCCCAAGATATCTCAAAAATACTAAATTAAAGCAGTACATGGCCAGAGTACATGGACATAGCACAATATCCTAACTGTGTAATAGTACACAGTGTGTAAATTACTATACATGGTGTGTACTGTTCGCAAAAAGTTACTCCATGTCTATTTTCACCCGAACACAAGCCCATGTACCACTACACGGTGTGTACTCGTTAAAAACCACTATTCTGTGCCCTATTTCACATGGCGAGCCACACAGCTACCCACTACACGGCATGTACTCAAAGTACACGGTGTGCACATAAGAAAACATCATCTTCCCCGACTGGGAATAACACACGGCGTGTACCCTTGGAATACATGTCGTGTGTTTTGGGTTTTCTGATGGGAATTCCCGAAAAATGTATGAAACACTCGTTTTCGCCCCCGAAACAACAGATCGAGCCCCATGGGAATACAAGCAAGAATTATAAGGCATTAATGAAAAAATACAACATTTTTTAAGGGGATCTATGGCGAAAACATAAACAGACCTACCATTGGGTGGAAACCGCCAAAGATTCGGTTGATTTCACAGCTCCCGGTTGCCGCACACCGACTCAGCGCGTCGAGAGCTTCGAATCGGTACCCTTATTGGCTTCTATCCCTCCTTATTTTTGAAACTCCATATCTTCCATAGGTCACGGCCAAAGACGATGCCAGGAGACATGTTAAATGTGGAGGAAAGAAGAGAGAAGAAAAGAAATGGAAAGAAGAAAAGAAGAAGAAGAAAAAGGGGCCTCGGCCGACCTCGGCGCCCGACATGACTTTATGCCTTCCCTAGGCTAAACTCCCCATTACAGACTCAAAGACAAAGATGAAATCTAAATAAGATGCCCTGTTTACAAGTTATTTCCAAACTAACCGATGTGAATAATTTAATATTTAATTTAATAATATTAAATATTAAATATTCTACCAAAATTTGAATAGCTCAGATTTCCTCCAAACTTCTGTCCTAGGGTAAAATCCATATTTTGGGACCAACAGAGTTGTCAGAAAAATTATCCAATCTTTGGTGGTTGGGGAAAATATCAATTTTACCCCTCACGAGCATCCAACAGAAAAAATTCAAATTTCTGCTCAAAAAAACATTCTCGAGAAACAAAGGTTCTTACAAACTCCCCACCATAAACATTCTCGTCCCCGAGAAGCCCACAAAAAGGACCAATAGTAGGACCAGCAGCCGTGCCCATAACCCGAGCATCAGCACAACCAAGCTACCTGGACCGTCTAACAACCAGACATAGCGCTAACAACCACCTTCTACACAAAAGATATTCAACTAAAACCAACTGGTACTCCCCACCATATGAATACCCTTGTGGTCATCTTAAAAGAATACTTTGAGCTCAAAAGCTTCTGGAAAACACCGATGTTTAACCCAAAAAAGGAAAACCACCCTCAAAAGGCACAAGCTGCACTCCCCAACACATGGATTTCCTTACACTACTCCGAGAACACAACCAGAAATGGTTCCATACACAACAGGGGTGAACATTAGGAAGGATAAAGGAGCTCGATGTAGGGTCGAAGCTCTCTCAGCATATTCAAGATGAATCAAGATAGCGCATGATCATATCTAACAAGATTACACTGAGATTCACCAAAGGTGTGTCTGGATCTCTCTCTGAGCCACACGAACATCCTTCTAAAACCTGACCAAGATTCAAGCAAGGGTCAACCATTTTCACACAGGTTCCCCTAGAGCGGAACAGACATCGACCTATAAAGGTTCAAGTCAAAACCAAGGGTATCTAGGTCTTCAACCAAGCCCTATAGAAACATCCCCACAACTAGGTCACAAGGTCTAACCACCTAGCCCAAAATATCTAAAACTACTCATAAGACGGTAAATATCATAACTACGAAAGAAATTCAAAACTGAAACACAGCCTACAAGTGCCCTAATTCTCTCCGAGAAGCTTCAGAAAGAACTACTCCCTGGAGTTCACAACCCAAGAAGAAGATAAATTGAACTGACACCCATCGGGCATTCGTATACAAGAATACCCCAAGGAGGTCACGTTCACATGAAAATCCATGGTATATATCAACATCTTTCTCAACGATCTGACTAGATAACCCCAGAACTAAGAAACAACACCCAATAAGGGTTAAACAGAAATGCATCACATGACACATCGGACAACAGGGGTCACTGCACCACATGTGCACAAGGACTGAGTCACCATCCTCACTCCATCTCCTCAACATAGATCAACATAACTTTCCATCAGAGTAAAAAGTATGTGTAAGCAGACCCAAAGGTCTCAGTCGTCAGTAAAAACACAAACTAGGAGTCCCATAAGTTGTGAATCCAAAGTTCCTAGTATTATGCATGAGACGCATATCACCTTTTCTGGCCAAGAGTCAAAATCCATCCCTGGGATCTTCCCAATGGCCAAGAGCTAGAGGTCCATAGTAAATCAAAACTCCACACAACATGTGCATCGCTCAAGGATAAAATCATATACAACCTTAACATCACAAAATCAGAACAGCAATCCCAAACCCTAACAACCTGGACTTCTTATCGGAATAAGTTTTCGTGACGCACTATCCCGATATACATCACAGGTTCTGACACATTCCTAATACTCTTGTCTACCATATCCCAAATAGTAAAGACCAAGAAAAAAAACTTCTCTGATACCACTTTGTAATGTCCCGACCCGGAAGCCACTAAACCGGTGCTATGAGCTGGTTCACCATAAGGCTTCAAGCATGCCTCCCCGTACGCCAGAGGCTTCCAACTAGCAGAGAGGGCATAGGGTGTGATAGTGGGGAGACAACGCCATCATACCAGAGTAAGAAAACAATGGAAATAACTAAGTATCTTACACAGCAGAAAGTAATAAGATTGCAGAAGTAATAAAAAACTGAAATAGAACAAGATGTAATAGTAAAATTCTATAAAAGCCCAAACAACTATGCAATACAATACAACACTAGTCACCCACTTGGTCGACCATATAGATACAAGTACAAAAGAAACTGAAAGTAAAAGTACAGGGCTCTGCTACTCACTCAGAGCCAAACCATGTACCTGATCTCCAAACAACATCGAACTGTAGCAGTCCGATCAGTAGAACAACATGAGCAGCTCTGCTCAATCATGAAACACTAGGCCTCAACCCTATCTAACATGAAACTCATTCTCAACCTGAAAAATAGTCATAAGGCCTACACGTACACCGAGGAGTACGTGCAATGGTGAGAAATAATCTCTGTAGGGAACCCTGACAAGCAACCTATATCTGTATTGCAAAAAGTGTATGCAAGAACAATGTGCTCAGCCTAGCTGGAACACAACAAAAGGAAGTAAACCAAATGTGAAACCACAGTTGAACTCAGGGTGTGTAATCCCTGTCAACTGGGCAAGTGCCACCATGGATGTACATATCTATAAACGTACACATGTATAATCCCATACCTATACACATACACATAAATAAGAATATTTATTATTAAGTGATTCAAATAACAAGAAACAACATTAGCAGTTGATCCTTGGGACCATAAGCCTGATCTCCTGGACATTATGTGCAAGGGAATTGAGTTGGACGTCGTGCCACTCAAGCTGTGTATCATTAATTCAATCTCTAGGTCCATAATCCCATCTACATGTACCCTCTTCGGCCATCTCCAGAAATATGTCTCTGAACAAGATAAACAAAAAAATGTTACCCTATGCGAAGTACTAATAGCTTGTCCCCTCTGGTTCAACCTAACAAACACAAGCAAGTAGATAACACAACATTTATCTCAACAGACTACCAAATAAAAAACCATACAAAACCCAAGCTTGTTCTTTGGCTTTGCGGACTCATCAAAACCAACCAACATTAATTTATCATGATGACCTTCTGGGTGGCTCATGCTAGCATACCACTATGGTCACGTATTCAACAAAGGAAAAGACACTATGAGGAAGCAATCGTCATCAATTGCTCCTATGGTCTTGCAGTGATACTACAGACTCTCTAAGGAAGAACTTTCGTCTAATTACCCCTTTAGTATCGATTCGATAATTATAAGACCCACTGAGAGATCACAAAGTCAATCTCCCTTTTAGTCTCGTAGTGGTAATAATTAAACAGGCCCTCTGAGGAAGCACTCAACATCAATTCCCCTTATGGTCTTGCTGCACTAGGATCCTGCAGCCCTGGGTAAAATAAATCATACGTAACTGATTCATAGCAGCCCTAAGTATGTTCAACAAACTACGTGTCTAAAAGCTACAATGCATCAAAATCATTTAAACTGCAGGAAACACCAGCAATTATTCATATAAAGGAAGGAAATTAATGCGACACAGTTTTCCTCATAGGCAACCTAATCCAAATAGCTTTAAACATCCAATACGAAGGAAAACACAAATGGGTGATCCTTGAACCAGCTACCAAGGAAACATCATTCATCTAATGGCCTCAATAACACAAGAAATCCATGGCAGATAAATAAAACAGGTTCAAAACCATAACCTGAGATACCTGATACATTGATATCCGATAATTTTTCACAAAAACTCAAGGACATTCAACCTAGGGAATCAAACCGCCTACTCATGACCACATGGAATATTACGCATCCCAAAAAACAGGAAAGATGCATCGTGTCTGGCTTAAAAGCCACCAACCAGGAAGCACCTTTGGTAAACACTATAGCATCATCAAATCAAGTCAGATATAAACAAATAGTGAGGGTGGCCCGAACAGCCATCCAAAGAATACATCAAAAGCCCAAAGGGATTACCAGTTTGGCATGGGTTCTAGGTGACACCCGATCAACATCTATAACCAACCCGACATAACAACTCAGGGTCGTTAAAACAACAAGCACCCACTGGGTCCCTCAAGTCAAACACTGAGGAAGCCTCATACTCGGTATTCTCCTGGTATACATGAGTAAAGGCATCCTACGCGGGATCCTTAGTAAAGAGTACAGGAGGAATCCTACACGAGATCCTCAAAGGAAGGACAACATAGGAATTCTATAACATGGTTCTTGTCAATGGAAGAATAGGAGAGAGATCATACTAGGGACTCCCTAGGTCCGCACAAAAGCAAAGGCATCCCTTAGGGGATCCTTAGATGTACTGGGTCTCAAAGAATCATAGGCAAGAAGGGAACGTCTCGCAAGGGAAACATCCTCTAAATCTTGAGTTATGGGAGATATATCATATCTCATCTCCTATTAAAGCTCTCAACTATGTTGGTTCGAAAACCCAACCTATCACCCACACCTAGTCTCACTCTCCAGTGACAACTGAACTGAAGAAGGGGAGGAAGAACCCCTCCATTTAGATTTAAACAACAAAATCTAACTCTATATTACCTTTAAGTGTAAAAATATTTCCACCATTGCGATGTAAGTGAAAAAATTCTCCGAATCGACTACTCACACGCCCTATTCCGACTTCTGGAGCCCAAGATATATCAAAAATACTAAATTAAAACATGACATGGACAGAGTACATGGCCAGAGCACAATGGCATGCCTGTGTAATAGTACACGGTGTGTAATTTATAGTACATGGTGTTTACTGATCACAAAAAGTTACGCCGTATCTGTTTTCACCCAAACACATGCCCATGAACCACTACACGGTGTGTACTCGCTAAAAACCTCTATTGGGTGCTCTATTTCGCACGACCAGCCACACGGCTACCCACTACATAGAGTGTACTCAAAGTACACGACGTGTAATTAAGAAAAATTCTTCTTCCCAGAATCAGATGAACCCATGGCATGTACCCCTGGAATACACGCCATGTATTATGGGTTTTCCGATGTGAAATCTCTAAAAATGCTCAAAACACTCATTTTCGCCCCCGAAACAACAGATCGAGCCCCAAGGGCTAAAAAGCAAGAAATATAAATCTTTAAAGACATAAAAAACATATTTAAGTGGATCTATGGTTAAAATATAAATGACCGTACCTTTTGGAAGAAACTGCAGAAGCTTCGGTTGATTTCACGGCTCCCGGTTGCTGCACGACAACTCAGCGCGTTGAGAGCTTCAAATCAGTACCTTTATTGGAATAAAACTCTCCATATTTCTCAAAATCCATATCAACCATAGGTCATGGCCAAAGGGGAGGCATAGGATATGTGCGCAAGGAGGAGGAGGAATGAAGAGAGAAGAAAAGAAAAGGAAAGAAGAAAAGAAAAGGAAAAAAGGGGAATGGTCCGGCCCTACCGCCCGACATGAGTTTATTCCTTACCTAGGATAAACTCCCCATTCTGGAAACAACAGTGCAGAAAAAATCACAATCCGACTCTCCATTTAAAAGTTACTTCCAAACGAACCTACGCAAATAATTTAATATTTAATTTTATAATATTAAATATTAAATATTCCTCCAATATTGGAACAGCTCAGCTTTCTTTCAAACTCCTATACTAGGATAAAATCTCTATTCCAGGACCAACGGAGTTGTCAAGAAAATTATCCAAGATTTGGTGGTGGGGAAAAATGTCTATTTTACCCCTCACGAGCATCCAACAACAAAAAATCAAATTTCAGCTTGAAAAAACTGTCCGGAGAAACACGGGTTCTTACAGATAGACATGAAAATGAAAAGTATATCCTAAGATGTGATACCTTATCTTTCAATCTAGTTACTCCACAATGTTAAAATTATAACACATATTCTTACATAAGGGATATATTCATAATCATTAAAAAACCAGAACATTCTCTTATGCCAACAGTAGTCACCATTTCCTTTAACACGTATTACTACCTGATTTAATGATAATTAACAATAAAATTACAATACAAGGATCATAATGTCTAGTTCCATATGGTGATTACATATAAAAAAACAAAAATATGGAGATAGAACAAAACATATTTATTTTAATCATCCATAAAGAGATCATAACTTCAATTGAGATCCTATATCTATATAGGATACCCTGGGAAGAAATGAATAAATGGGATGTGATAAAAAGGACATTATGTTAATTAACACAAGAATAAAGACAAGGACTTGGGTTAGAATGCATAATAAAATGAGATAAAATGGAATGGTGTAAGAATAAATGCAAGGAATCATAACATTTAGAGAATGTGGATATTTAATCATGGAATCATAGTAATGTGGTGATGACACACAACATGACATAAACATGAGTAAAGGATAACTACGAGGACCATTTCAAATTGATGATACTGTCCCATAAAGATTAAGGTTCACTTCATGTCCCAACATGATGTATCATGAGACTAAACATTACACAAGGCTTCGGAGTGCTATTTGGGTGCAACAATCATTAAATGTTTAGGAATATATGTGCCACATGATTAATCCAACATAAACATATGGGTCACCCATAGAAAGATATGGGTATCATAATCATGTCATAAGACATAAAAATCGGCGTATCATAAGGTTTCTATGCAAGATTTTATTTTAATAATATAATGACATTAATAATTAAAAATAGGAAAACAACACAATATTTAATGTAAAATTTAAGTGACTAAATTTAAAAAGAGTGTTTAATATGGGGTTGAACTGAGCCATGTAGGATCGAAATAGTGATGTAGATGCTCAATTTACAAGAGGGGGGTGAATTGTACACTTTAAAAATTCATTTGGAACCTTTAAAGTTAGTTACGAATAACTATGTTTTCCTTAAGCAAATGAATGGGCTAAGTTTAACAGAGTTAAACTAAGCAAATTAACAACACCTCTAACACCGAATGAAAACTTGGAAAGAGATTCCGAAAGTAGGTTCTGGAAATATGGTTCCGGAAAATGAAACTCAATAAAAGATTACAATATGAGATTCTACCTTAAAGCATATAGAATCTGAATGAAACATAGTACAAGTAAGTAAGTATAAGAAAGTTATACTTTCCTTATAATACAATGTGAAGTGGAAATAAACAAGTAGTAAAACTACAAGTAACAAGATATAAGTATTTTAACCCAAAGAGAAGGGTATCCAACAACCATGGATAAAGGTCCATTGATTTATACTTCAAAGAAAGTCTGTCTTACCCACACCAGGTTAAGCCCTCGATACGAAGATCAGAGTCTCTGTCTTGCTATCCCTACAAGCCCTCAACTTCAAGGTAGTTGGCAACCTCTGTCTTCCTCAGCAAGGAAGCCCTCAAACTTCAAGGTAGTCGGCACCTCTATCATCCTATCCCCAGAATCCCTCGAATGTAATCACCAACATTCGGAGTCGCACGAAGCATTGAGAGTTAATAAGAGCCTCTCTCTCTAGAAATCACTTCAACAACATGTAGGCACAAAACCAAGTTGTTCATCTGCGTCGAGCTCTTTCAAATGAGCTCCTATTTATAGGTAAGGTCGGCCTCCTTCCCAATGATCATATTTTCCTTAAAAATCGGAGGGACCTGTACATGTTTCACTTAGCCAATAGTTATTTTTATAACAGAATAGACGACATCGTTTTATAACAAAACAAGTGTAACAGAATGTACGACACCGTTTAAAAAAACTAACTCAAAAGTTCGGAATGAAGATTCAGAGTGTAAGAAAAAATAATTTTTTGGAGTCTAAATAAATACGGAGTGTATAAAACAAAGATGATGAGATTCTGTTTAATAGTTGAATTCGGAATGAGAATTCATCATTAGAATTCGTAATGAGAATTCCTCATCAGAATTCGTAATGAGAATTCGTCATCAGAATTCATAATGAGAATTCATCATTAGAATTCGTAATGAGAATTCGTCATCAGAATTCATAATGAGATTTCATCTTAAGAATTCGTAATGAGAATTCGTCATTATAATTTGTAATGAGAATTCATCTTAAGAATTCGTATCGATAATTCATCATCAGAATTCGTAATGAGAATTCATGATCAGAATTCGTATTGAGAATTCATCATCAGAATTCGTAATGAGAATTCATCATCAGAATTCGTAATGAGAATTCATTGTCGAACTTCATAAGGATTCGTATCCTGAATCTAGAGTAAAACTGTATCTGGAATTCAGAATGAAACTTTATCACAGTTCTCATTCTGGATTTCGGAGTGAAACTTTATCACAGTTCTTATCCAGAATTCGAATCCTAAAACAGAATACTTTATATCAAAGTTTCAAGCAATTCTAAGAAAATAGAAATGAATCTGAATCTTATATTTAAGAAAAATATGGATGAAAATATGATAAGGATAATTTTTCTTACAAAAGAGATTTTCCTTATAAAAGCAATTTTCCTTATAAAAGCAATTTTCCTTCTAAAAGCAATTGTTCTTCTAAAAGCAATTTTCCTTATAAAAGCAATTTTTCTTATAAAAGCAATTTTCCTTATAAAAGCAATTTTTCATTATAAAAGCAATTTTTCTTATAAAAGAAATATTCCTTAAAGATAAGGTGTTTGTGATTTTCAAAACAAGAAGGAATGGAAATGTCATAAGGAAAACCTTATTGACTCAAAAATCTCCCCCTTTTTGGAAAGCACAAACATCCTTACGAAAAATAAATTTTAAGAAGAAAGAAAAACATTAAGGCTTATCTCCCTTTGCTTTAAGGATATTGATGAATACGACTAACTCCCCCTTAGGCTTTGAAAATATAAGGATCGTATTCATATTTCCGGAGTGACATTTCATTATGAATAAGAAAGTCTTCTTTAATGAAAAACTCCCCCTTAGATAGTCTCTTATTAGAGTTTGTTTTCTTTCTCACCCTTTGTTAGGATTCTTTTTCCCTTTCATGAGTTCTTTTCCTTCTCCCCCTTTGTGATTTTCAAAAAGAATACAAGGGAATAGAAAATATGACAAAGTACCTGAAAGATTTGTAGTAACAACAAATAGAAACGAGCAAGCACAAAGTTTTCATTAAGTTTGAAAAGCTCAACAACAAAGAAATTTAGATACAACAAAAGATCAGATCTCTCTATTTTGGATCTTTTTTCTTTCTCCATGAGACCATTTAGAATAGTCTTTATCTTCTTTAAGTCTTTATTATCTTCTTCAGTTTGCTTCTCTAAGGCCACTATTCTTGCAGATTGAGCTTCAATCTTTTCTTCATGGGCTTTAAGCTTTTTTTTCCTGAGCTTTGATCTTTTCTTCCTGAGCCTTCAATTTCTCTTGAAACTCAATCCGATGATCTCTTTCAAACTTCCAGTTTTGAGAAACAGAATTCAGCTTCCCATTTAGATCTCTGACTTCTTGAATCCGGAAATTCTTTTTATCTATCAGCTTCTCTTCAAAGGAAGAATTCAGCTCATTTATCTTCCTGTCCTCAGTCTCAAAATCATCTTTAACATTGTCTGGAAATTCATCAAATAGCCTCATCTCTTCCACAGTCTTCCTCAACCAGTTTTTCATCCTCCTGCATGATTTTATATGGGCTTCGTAGCCGACAAAAAAGTTTTGAACTATGCCCCAATCTCAACGCACTTGTCCATAACCATAGATACAGAGTTTGTTTTCTGATTTAATGCATGTTGGAGCATCTGACATCTTGAGTCAATGCTTGAGAAGGTCGGAATAGAACCTACCAGCTTCTTTAAAGATTGAACAACAAAATCATGTCCCAACGAGGATGACTCCGAATCCGAAATTTTTCTTGGAGAATTTTCATTCTCAACTAGGTAAAGCTTTCTCTTTGAAGAACTACCAACTTCCTTTCTCTTCACCACTACTGAACTCGGAGTATCAGCAAGAATTTTCTTTCCCTTGTCTATTTTCGGAATGGAGTCCTATTCCGGAGTTCTCTTCTCACTATCAGAAAGTTGGACAACATTGTCTTCCTCATCAGCAACTTCCGGAGCACGAACCTATATATTCTTAATTTGAGCAATATCATGTAGAAGTTGTTCTTCCTCTTCATGATAAGCTACTTCTTCTTCTCCTCTCTTTTCTTCCATTGCTGGAGTGACTAGCTTCGAAGATTCAGCTTCAGAAGTTCGGAGAGACAAATGTTCCGAAGGGGTCCCTTTATAATCATCTACTTCTTTCAACACATCTCCGGTTTCACCACTTCCTTCAGCAACATCTTCTTCTTCTTCCACTTGCTCAAATTGCTCAACAGGCTTAGCTACTGCCTCTTCTGGAGCAACAAACTCTCTTCCTAGAGTCTCAGGTAGAGATTCCAATGAAAAGGATCATGGAACAAGAATGTTCGTAGAAACCATCTCATTGAATTTTAACCAAGCCTGAGCTACCTCAGCCTCAAACATATTCTTCTTGATCTTCTTTTCCTTTACTTGTTTTTAGAGCTCATCAACAGTTCTCTCCTTCAAGGCCTTAGCCTCCACAGGGTCCAAGCCAAACTGAGGCTCCCCATGCACTCTCTTCTCTTTCATCTCTCTCCATTTAGAAACAACCTCATCTGGGTAAGCTTTCTTCTTCTTTGGTTTTGGAGGTGCGGAATGGACTTCCTTAGACATGGGATTCCCTGCTTCTACTTCTACTTCTTTCAACTTTCTCTTCCTTACTGACTTAGAGGATTCCAGATCAGCAACTTTCAGAACTGTTTCTTCTTGAGCAGGTAAATCAACAAACTGACCGGACTCCTTTTCAAAGGCTACATCCATTCTTTTGAGTGTACCATCACTCGCCAGCATAATCTTGCAAACTCTTGGCCTAGACTTGCAAGCCTCCTTGAAAGACTCAAGGCACCGAACTATCAACTTCGAGAGGATTGCTGGATACATTATAATCTGAGCTCTCAGATTCCTTTTCTTCAAATTTTCAATAGTGATAAGAATGTGCTTCATCAAATTAAACTTCCTCAGATTTATCAGAAAATCTAGGATGTTGATCTCACTCTTCTTTAAGCTATCTTTGTCACCATTCCTCGGTACGATAAAACCCAGTAACCATAACTCTAGAATCCGAAAATTTGTAGATAAACTAGAAATATTCGGAGCCTTGTCATCAGTCAGTCCGAGAGTTTCTAATGCTTTTTCCTTGTCAAAGCTACCCTTAAAATACAGCAACACATGAGAAATAAACTCAGCTTCACCTTCATTATTCAGTTCTACAAAGCTGGCTGCCTGGGCATATGAATGTTTATAAGTCTTACCATAAGACTTAAAAGAAAACTTCTCCCTTCCATCTTCCTTAAGAAAGGAAACTGTTTCATTGAATTCGATAAGCAAATCTGAATACACTTCATCTTGATTCCCAGGTTTTGACAACACAACATCTTCCCAACCATTAAGCTTGATACTCTTGGAAATAAGAGAGTCGTACTTGTTGAAGAAATCCGAATGGACCAACATCTCTCTTTATACTAACCACTTTGAAATCGGCTTGGAGGAATACATGTCTTGCGAAGCTACTTCCACAGACATTCAGATCTAAAGACCTCTGAGAAGTTCAGAATGGAGAAAACTGAAGTTCGGAACGAACTTAAAACAGAGAGGCAGAACTTCGAGATGTTGTAGCTTTGAAAACCGATGTGGGACAATCATTTGAGTCCCCATTATATAGGCAATGAGATGACGGTTCAACTTCCTCGGTTGATCGAACGGTTGTGATAAGCTGAGATCAGATCTGACGGTCGAAAACCAATTCTCTTGAATCCTATCTTTTTAGGTTTTTATTAAAACATAGAATTAAGAAAACTATAATCCGAAAACAAAATATAAGAAAATGCCAGCAAGTAAAGTATTACTACGAAAACTTCAGTAAGGAAATAATACCTTTAGGATTGGCTTAGGAAGATTATTCGTAATTGGTAACTTTCTTACGAAAACTACGAAAAAATATTTATTATGAAAAGACAAAATTTGGAAAACTCACTACGAAAAACAAACTCAGTAAGAAAAACTCAGTACAAAAATTTCATTACAAAATTTTGAAAATGAAAAACATATTATGAAATATTCGATACAAAAATCCTTTTATGAAAATACCAGTACGAAAGTTTCCATTCTGGATGTTTTCAATACGAACACTTCCATTCCAGAAGTATTCTGTATGAAAATATCCATTCTGGAGAATTTTAGTTCTGGAAATTCCATTCCGGAATTTTAGTTCCTAAATGTTTGAAAACAAATTTTGGAAATTTTTTTTATTCAAACAATCAGATGTACTCCCCCTATGAAAAGGAGTTTATTGCTGTAAGGAGACTTTTTCAACAGAATGTTAATTAAGGAGGATTACCTTATGGTTATCATTCCTAACTTCTGTTTAATGTATTCAAATCTATCAGAAGGTAAAGATTTTGTGAAAATATCAGAAAGTTGATCTTGTGTTCCGATAAACTGATGAATAATATCTCCTTTGAGTGTGTGATCCCTAAGAAAGTGATGCCTAATACCTATGTGTTTTGCAGGAGAGTGATGTGTAGGGTTCTTAATGAGGGAAATGGCACTTGTGTTATCACAAAAAATTTGAGTTTTAGTAAAAATCAAGCCATAGTCTGTGAGTGTTTGTTGCATCCATAACACAAGAGCACAACTGATTCCGGCTACTATATATTCAGCTTCAGCAGTGGAAATTGCTACAGAATGTTTCTTCTTGCAGGACCAAGAAACTAATGAATCTCCTAAAAAATGACAAGTTCTGGATGTACTCTTTCTATCCATTCTACATCCACCAATGTCAGTATCAGAAAAGCTTTTAAGAAAAAAATCATTTCCAGAAGTATAAAATAATCCTAGATCTATGGTTCCCTTAAGGTAGTGAAAAATTCTTTTTACTACCTTTAACTGAGATTCCTTAGGATTGGATTGATATCTTGCACATAAGCATACTGAAAACATTAAGTCTGGTCGACTAGCTGTTACGTAAAGTAAACTTCCTATCATACCTCTAAAAGATGTTTGATCTACTGGTTTCCCAGCTTCATCAAGATCTAAAGAGTTTGAGGTACTAATGGGAGTACTTATACTCTTAGTGTTGTCATAACCATACTTTTTAAGAAGATCTTTAATATACTTATGTTGTGATATGTAGGTTCCTTCTGGTTTTTGAGAAATTTGAAAACCAAGGAAAAAAGTTAACTCACCCATCATACTCATTTCAAACTCTGATTTCATTAGACTTGCAAAAGAGTCAGTCAAAGATTGCTGAGTTGAACCAAATATGATGTCATCAACATAAATTTGAACAATCAAAACATTTTTATTATCTTTCTTTATAAAAGGGTTGGATCTGCATTTCCCTTAACATAGTTATTTTGTAGCAAAAATCCAGTGAGTCTATCATACCATGCTCATGGGGCTTGTTTAAAACCATACAAAGCTTTGGTAAGTCTAAAAACATGATCAAGATATTTTGTATCTTCAAAGCCAGGAGGCTGTTCAACAAAAACTTCTTCTTGAACATAATCGTTAAGAAAAGCACATTTCACTTCCATTTGAAAAAGTTTAAAATTAAAGAATGCTACAAAGGCAAGTAGAATACAAATAGATTCAAGTCTAGCTACTGGAGCATAGGTTTCTTCATAGTCTATTCCCTCTTGATGATTATATCCTTTAGCAACAAGTCTAGCTTTATTTCTTACTATGTCTCCATTTTCATCACATTTATTTCTGAAAACCCATTTTACTCCAATAATAGAAGTTTCCTTAGGTCTTTCAACCAAGTTCCAGACTTTATTCCTTTCGAATTCATTTAGTTCATCTTGCATGGCTTTGATCCAATCATCATCACCTAAAGCTTCATCAGTGCTTTTAGTTTCTAATTGGGAAAGAAATGCTAGATGTTCTACTTCATTTCTTAAGGAACTTGTAGTCCTTACAGGTTTATTTACATCACCAATGATACTATCACTGAGATGATTCTTAAGAAACACCTGATTTGGGTTTTGTAACACTTGTTCATCAACATAGGGTAGAAAGTCTTCTGGGGTAAATGTTTCAGAAGTATCTTCTTGAAAAATTTCTTTATCAGAAGGTTCTACTATCAAATGTTGACAATCAGTTTTTGAAAACAAATCCGAGGATGTAGGTTGAGGTGGTTTAAAAACAAAAGGATCTGACTCATCAAATTTTTCATGTACTGTTTCTTCAACAGTACATGTGTTTTTATTAAAAACTCTATAAGCCTTAGAGGTTGTGTAATATCCTAAGAAAATCCCTTAATCAGATTTTGGTGTGAATTTATGTAGGTTATCTTTAGTATTTAGGATAAATACTTTGCAACCAAAAACCATGAAGTAGGATAGTCTTGGTTTTCTACTATTCCATAACTCATAAGGAGTTTTATTAAGAAAAGGTTTAATCAAAACTCGATTTATAGTATAAAAAGCAGTACTTACAACTTCAGACCAGAAATGTCTAGCAATAGAGTATTCACTCAACATGGTTCTACTTATTTCTTGAAGAATTCTATTTCTTCTTTCAACTACACCATTCTGTTGAGGAGTTCTAGGTGCTGATAAATTGTGAGTAATACCTTTTCTACTACAAAAAGTTTCAAAATAAGAATTTTGAAATTCTCCTCCATGATCACTATGAATAGTTTTCAATGGAAGTTCTTTCTCATTTTTAACTTGAGCTCTAAAACTTTTGAAATACGAAAAAGCTTCAGACTTCTTTGTTAGAAAATAGCCCCAAGTAAATCTAGTGTAATCATCAACTAGAACAAACACATAGTACTTGCCTCCAATACTTCCAGTTTGTGTTGGACCAAAAAGATCCATGTGCACTAACTGTAATGCATTAGTTGTGGAGACTTCACCGATTGATTTAAAACTAGATTTATGCTGTTTTCCATATTGACAAGGATCACAAACTTTATAAGAATAAAATCTAAGCTCTGGTAGATCCTAAACTAGTTTCTTCTTAGAGAGTTTACATAAGTTTCTAAGGTTACAATGACCTAGTCTTCTATGCCATAACCAGGAATGATCTTCCATTGCACTTAGGCAAGGTAAATCTTGAATCCTGAGGTCTTCTAGGTTCAACGTGTAAACATTCTCTTGCCTATTGGATGAGAGAATAAATTCTTCCTTGGAATTGTGAACTAAGCACTTATCATTTCTAAAATTCACAAGGTAACCTTCATCACATAACTGACTTATGCTAATGAGGTTGTGCTTAAGACCCTTAACAAAAAGAACTTTTGAAATCAAGGTTTTACCAAGAAGAACAATATTACCAATACCAACAATCTTACCCTTAGAATTATCTCCGAAAGTTACCTTTCCTCCTTTCGTTTTGATAATCTTTTCAAAATAGCTTTTGTTACCACTCATGTGCCGGGAACATCCACTATCCATGTACCATGTATTGTTGCTGGTACTCTCTTTATTTTATTGAAATCAAGAAGAAAATTAGACTTTCGTAATCCAAACTTGCTTGGATCCGAGATTTCCAGATAATAAAATTTTAGGTACCCACATCTTCTTAGAAAAGTAAGCATTATGAAAACCTAAGGATTGGGTTTTGTTTAAGGAACAATTCTTTGCCCAGTGACCACCACATTGACACATTGTAAAAAATGGGGCACTTTGAGGAACAAAATAATTGTTACTAAAAATTTGTTTTTCATGGGTATAACCAAATCCGGATTTATTTCTTAAACGTCGTATTTGGGAATACATTTTATCAAAATTTTCCTTACCATGGGTAAAGTTTGATAAACACTTCGTTAAGGAAAAAATTTCAGACTTGAGTTTTATAACCATGTTTTTATCCTCAAAATCATTAGTTTTAGAACTAGAGATAGGCTCGAAAACATTTTTCTTAGAAATTACTTTTTCTAATTATTTAGAAATTTTTTTCTTCTCAAAACTTACTTCCTCAAGATTTTTTTGAAATACTTTCAAAATCAGCATTTTTCTTATCAAGATCTTTAGAAAGATCTGATATCTCTTTTGTAAGAATAGAATTCCTAGAGTTTTCCTTATCAAGTTTTTTATTGAGTTTAGAATTCTCAATTTCAAGAAGTTCGGAAAACCTAGATACTTCTTCATATGTAGGTATAGTATTTTCTTCATTAGAGGAGGATTATTCATCAGAAGAGTTATAATACTTACTATCATTGGAATTTAAAGAAACATTGGTCAAAGATTCAGCATTTCGTACCTTAGCCATAAAACAATGATTATTAATAGGTAATTTGGCTATAAGACCAAGATTCTTCTATCCTGAAGATTCATAATCAGAAGATTCATTTGAAGAGTCACTACCACTAGCACTCCAGGTGTCATTAACTTTCAAAACATTCTTAGCTTTGGATTTATAATATATCATTTTGTTCCTGTCTGAATGCCTTTCTTTTCTTTCTTTCTTTTTGAGCAAAGGGAAATCTGGTCTAATATGTCCAGCTCTCTTGCATTCATAACATGTAACTTATCCACCTTTCTTATCTTTCCTGTCCTTTTTCTTATACTTGGATTGGAAATTTTTCTGTCCAGCTATCTTGTTCATCCTTCGAGCAAGATTTTCTAATTCATTTTCAGAGACTTCACTCTCACTAGATTCGGATTGGAAAATAACTTTCTTAGACTTAGATCTGGTTATTCTCGCAGGAGTCTTACCTTTCATCTGATTTGATGTTGTTGTAAAAGCAATAGTACCATTTCTATTCTTCTTCTTGATGATGTCAGCATCTCTCTTCATTCTGGTCTCATGTTGTAGAAGAGTTCCAAATAATTTATCAAGAGTAATTTGAGTGACCTTCCTGTTCTCATCTATAGTTGTTCATTTGGATTCCCACTCATTGGGCATAATATCAATTATCTTATCCACAAGTTCTTAATCATCTAAATATTTAACTCCCATAGACTGTAGGCTGTTAACAATGGTCATAAATCTCTGTTTAACTTTACACATTGGTCCACCATAAGGAAAGTTGAAGCCATGATATTCAGCTCTAAGCATAGCTCTCCTAGTCTCAATCACTTTAGAAGTTCCAAAGTGTGTATCCTCTAACTTCTTCAAGATACAATTAGCTGCATCACAAGAAGAAATTTGGCTATATATATTTTTGGTCATTGAACACAGTAAAGTATTGTGTACCTTATAATTGAGTTGATATTCTTGCTTTTCTTGGTTAGTGAAAGTTCTAACTTCCTTATCAGGAATTTTATAATCACCAGTAAGCATAACAAAGTTGTCCACTCCAGTATTGATAACAAAAGTCTTCATTCGATATCTCCAATATTCATAGTCATTACCATCAAATATTGGTGGTCTTGTAGGATTTAGATTATCAATGGAACCAAAATTAATTCCTGCCATACTTAAGAAATACCTTCGCACACAAACTTGTTAGTAGAAAAAGTATGGAATCACAATGTTTGGAATGAGAAAGTTCGGAATGGGAAAGTTCAGAAAGATAAAATGAGCAAGAAAAACTTATTCGTGAGTATAAGTATTTCAGAGACCTGCTCTGATACCAATTGTAGGATTGGTATAGAGTATGAGGTTTCCAACCTCTGATACCAATTGTAGGATTGAAATAGTGATGTAGATGCTCAATTTACAAGAGGGGGGGTGAATTGTACACTTTAAAAATTCCTTTGGAACCTTTAAAGTTAGTTATGGATAACTATGGTTTCCTTAATCAAAGGAAAGGGATAAGTTTAACAGTGTTAAACTAAGCAAATTCACAACACCTCTAACACCGAATGAAAACATGGAAAGAGATTCCGAAAGTAGGTTCCGGAAATATGGTTCCGGAAATTGAAACTAAATAAAAGATTACAATATGAGATTCTACCTTAAAGCATATAGAATCTGAATGAAATAGAGTACAAGTAAGTAAGTATAAGAAAGTTATACTTTCCTTATAATACAAAGTGCAGCAGAAATAAACAAGTAGTAAAACTTCAAGTAACAAGATATAAGTCTTTTAACCCAAAGAGAAGGGTATCCAACAAACTTGGATAAAGGTCCCTTGATTTATACCTTCAAGAAAGTCTATCTTACCCACACCAGGGTAAGCCCTCGATACGAAGATCGGAGTCTCTGTCTTGCTATCCCTGCAAGCCCTCAACTTCAAGGTAGTTGGCAACCTCTGTCTTCCTCAGCAAGGAAGCCCTCGAACTTCAAGGTAGTCGGCACCTCTGTCTTCATATCCCCAGAATCCCTCGAATCTAATCACCAACATTCGGAGTCGCATGAAGCTTTGAGAGTTAATAAGAGCCTCTCTCTCTAGAAATCACTTCAACAGCATGTAGGCAAAAAACCAAGTTGTTCATCTGTGTCGAGCTCTTTCACATGAGCTCCTATTTATAGGTAAGGTCGGCCTCCTTCCCAATGGTAATATTTTCCTTAAAAATCAGAGGGACCTGTACACGTGTCACTTAGACAACAGTTATTTTTATAACAGAATAGACGTCATCATTTTATAACAAAACAAGTGTAACAGAATGTACGACACCATTTAAAAAAACTAACTCAAAATTTCGGAATGAAGATTCGGACTGTAAGCAAAAATAATTTTTGGGAGTCTAAATAAATACAGAGTGTATAAAACAAAGATGATCAGATTCTGTTTAATAGTTGAATTCAGAATGATAATTCGGAATTAGACTTAATCATCAGAATTCGTAATGAGAATTTCTCGTCAGAATTCGTAATGAGAATTCGTCATCAGAATCCGTAATGAGAATTCATCATTAGATTTCGTAATGAGAATTCATCATCAGAATTCATAATGAGATTTAATCTTAAGAATTCATAATGAGAATTCGTCATTTGAATTCGTAATGAGAAGTCATCTTAAGAATTCGTATTGAGAATTCATCATCAGAATTCGTAATGAGAATTCCTTATCAGAATTCAAAATGAGAATTCATCATCAGAATTTTTAATGAGAATTCCTCATCAGAATTCGTAATGAGAATTCATTGTTGAACTTCATAAGGATTCGTATCCTGAATCTGGAGTAAAACTGTATTCGGAATTCGGAATGAAACTTTATCACAGTTCTCATTCTGGATTTCGGAGTGAAACTTTATCACATTTCTTATCCAGAATTCGGATCCTAAAATAGAATACTTCATATCAAAGTTTCAAGCAATTCCGAGAATATAGAAATGAATCCGAATTTTATATTTAAGAAAAATATGGATGAAAATATGATAAGGATAATTTATCTTACAAAAGCGATTTTCCTTATAAAAGAAATTTTCATTATAAAAACAATTTTCCTTATAAAAGCAATTTTCCTTATAAAAGCAATTTTCCTTATAAAAGCAATTTTCCTTATAAAAGCAATTTTCCTTATAAAAGCAATTTTCCTTATAAAATCAATTTTTCTTATAAATGCAATTTTCCTTATAAAAGAAATTTTTCTTATAAAAGCAATTTTCCTTAAAGATAAGGTGTTTGTGATTTTCAAAACAATAAGGAATGGAAAAGTCATAAGGAAAACCTTATTTACTCAACAAGCCACATTAGTGTGGTTTAGGGAAAAATTTAATGACTTTTTAAAACAGAAAAGGCATAATTGTTTGTATAAAATCAAGAATTAAGAAAGATATATTTTCCTGATAAAATTAGTTACATTTATAAAATAATGATGGATTTAAACAAATTGTGGATTTCACTTGAAAATGGGTAAAAAATGTGGAAGTTCCCTTAAATTATGATTTCTTATTGGGATGAATTGAGAATATAATCATTCTAAAATTTGTATTTTCCCATCAAGGAAGGATAAAATTATCAGAATTTTTTTTTTGGAAAAAATAAACATAAGGAATAAGAGTTATATAAAATGAAATAGTAATTACATTACGGTAAAAAAGGAGAAACATAACCTGATGGAAAAAGAGGATGTTTAGAAAGAATCCCTTAACTTGTGTCTGAAAGTGAACTGCAGATGATCATAATGTCAGGTATAACAAAAAAATCTATTAATTAACTAATTAGCAACCAATTATAAATATATTATATTTATCATAATTATAATAAATTAATTTCTATCATTTTTTATGAGTTATAAGATTCAATTTTGTCATTCGGGAGTGTTCATTTCCTTTGTTTTCACGATTGGTTCACTTGAATAAATGTATGAAAGATCTTATAAAATGGAAATAGAGATATCCCAAATTTAAGTTAAAATTAATTAATTAAAATAAATAATATTAAATGGTTATGTAATTCATTTTTTATCTGTGGGGAGGAAGATTCATTTGATAAGATGCTAGTGAAAATAATTTAAATTATTTTGGTGGTTTTTCGATCATCACAAACTAGATTTGATTAATTATTTTTTATCATGTCTAAAAGTTATTTTTAGAACATAAAAATGGTTATAAAATACATATTAAAATATTTACCAATATGTATAATTTTATTTTATCTAGAATTGAAGTAAGTGGTGGAAAATGTAATATTTTCTTCCTCGATGGCGATAAATCAACACCTCATATATGATATTTTGATTTTTAGAATAAAATAAAAAGGATAAGAGACACAATCATGAACCATACCAAGTGGGGCAACAAAACATTTATCCAAGCATATATCTAATTATCCAGGGGCTGGTGATTAGCACCTATTAGGCATATCACTAATATGTGAGGCATTTCTTATGTACCTATACACACACACACACATCTACAAGCCCACAAAAGATAAAATGTAAAAACCACAAGGATAAAAATTAATGCATATAAATAAACCCAACCAACCGAGTACAATGGACTGTAATGTGTGGAATATATATTGTGCCTGAATATATACCCACCAAAATAAAGAGTCTTTAAAAAACACAGTCTTACATGTAAGAAAAAAAATTTGTTCTAGGATTTTTGCTTGTAGACGTAGGAACACATCAGCCTGTGATGAAATTCACAATGCTCAGTCTAGTCTCGGTCCTCCCTAGACTTTGTCAAAATCTTACTCATCTGCCCAACACACGTCACATGCATGAAAATCCCCTGTAGGGGTGAGTATAACAATACTCAGTAGAGGACCCTAAAAACCACAAATCAATAGACAAAGTAAAGGTAAAGTCATCTATATAATGTATATGTCTATAAAAAAATATAACAAGAAAAACATCCAAATATATTAGAATCCTAGACTTATAGTTTAGTGGTAAGTAACAATGACTGCATACCCACATTATGAATTCTGTTCTAAGTTTCTGCAAATCTATCTCCTGGGAGAACTCACTCCATGAGTTTCATAGCTCTGATGACGTCCATATAAGAAGTACATTACTCATGAAGTGTAATGAGGGGGATATATGCACTGATATTTTTGAAGAGATAACATATACACTCATTCTAATATAACTAACCCCTAAGTGGGGAAATACAATGATACATAGATGATGATCACTTATAGGGCCTAATCATATATCAAAACTCATCTGAATTTACCTTTTATATAGAGGATAGACATCCTATAGGATTGGTTACATAGATATCTGACTCTACCAAAGGCCAATAATGGGTAGAGGATCTCACTCTAGGACTCTCATAGGAAATCGGACTATATCCAAAAAGTCCTACTAATTGGATCATACACTTTTTGGATGGACCTTCAGGGGAATACGAATTGGGGAACTAACCCCAATTAAACTTGTCCAAGATATGGTGGAAAAGGAGATCCTGGCATGTAAAGTAAAGTACACAGAGTGTAGAAGGGTCTCACATCGTTTCCTCTAGCCCTGGGTACTGCTAGTGTACAATGGCCCATGTCAGAAAGATCATGTCATGTAGAAATAGATATAAATTGCATGTAGAATAGAAACATTTTATGTCCTTCCATCTACGGGATACTTTGTGTATGCTGGTCGGGTGCCCACACACTGGTTCAACCTATCTACTGGTACATGGGATTACCCGTGTTACTGGCCTTGTCTTGCTGTGTAGTGGAGTAAATAATGTGTAATCCATCCCATGTCTTTGTATCATACACGATACATTCCGAGTCCCACGTAATGACCCACACACTTTGTGACATCAATCACCCTCTGTTTCATCACTTTATCTCATGCAGATCCGGAGTAACTGCTTAGTCGGTCTCATACACCGTGTTCTTTGGAGAACACATTGTGTTCACTGAGTTTCTCAAGAAAACAATGTTCTTCATCCGAATATTTTGTTAAATCGTCCATTCTCTATCCAGCCATTCAATCATCATGAAACTCAATATTTTGCCTCATTTCATCATTTAAAGTTTCATTCCATTGACTTTGTGCTTCATAATGTCCATGAAAGCATATTTCTTTCCATCTGATTGAAGAAGCTTTGGAGAATGATTTCTCTTGAATAGAATTTTTTCATCTTCCACCATCATCATCACACCACTTCTAGGTCATCATGATTTCGGATCAACAATTTTGGATTTTTTTGATGCGAAAAGGATTCAAAATGATCCATTGTTCATCACCCTTGAAGAACACAAAGCATGCATGGACCAAATGGGAGAATAAATATAAATAGAAAATCAATGAAAGAACCTCTGACATCATTCATCACAACTTTGGTACACTATTTTTAGAAATCTCATATAGATAAAATCAAAATATTAATCAAATTAATCATGGATTAATTCCCCAAAATAAATCTATTGAAAGACCCTCCCACAAGAATGAATGATCCATATGTCAATCTTTTTTCGGGTTGATCTACATTCTCCATTTAATCTAAGAATGGGGAATGATGAAATGAAATAAATACCCCTACCTCATTCATCAACGATGGATGAAAAACAGTTGTTTCCTATTGAGTTCTGATCTCACTACACATTGATCCACATATTGTCATTCATCGTCATTCTTCAAAAATTCTCTATGGTGGCTCCTCCATAAAAAACTGGGGGATTCAATGAATTTTTCTATGGATATGATCCTAAGCCTTGGATCCCAGTTATTTAAAACTATAGAACACATCAATTCATCATGGAAACATGAAATTAAAATAATTTAATAATATATTTTATTTCCATTGAAAATCCCAAAAAAATATTTTGCAGTCAACCCATGCCGATGGATGTTAGGCCTCACCTAATGTAATGTTACTACTATGAATGCAACAATGACCTCCGATTTTTGATCTAGGAAACCATTTAAATTTTATTCCACGTTATTGGAAAACATATTATGTTTGCGATTAAAAATATTAATTTACTTCAAACATTTATTATAAGAACTCTAGGCCTCCAAATAACATGCCTTTACAGTGAATTGTCTCGAAATAATTCCATATAATATTTAAATATAATACATAGAAAATATGAAAATTAAATTTTCCCCACCATTGGGATTTACATCCCCAAAAATCCAAAACAAAAGGATATTTAAATAGATGTGGGTGATGGACATGAATCTGAGCCTCCCACTCCGATGAGCTCTTCAGAAGATTCTCGTGCTTCCAGTGAACACACATCAAGTGAATTTATCTCCCACAAAGGATCCTCTCCAATAAATCCTCTATCGAAACATGGTACTTAGAAAAGGAATCTCAATCCTCCAGGTCTAGCTCACTCCAATAGATGACATGGGATAGATCAGGCATGTACTTCCTCTGCTACAACATAAGGAATACATCATGTACCCGTTGAAATTGTGGTGATAGAGCTTGGAGGTACACCACCTCACTAACAATATGTCACATCTGAAAAGGGTCAGTGGACCTTGGAGACAACTTTCTACATATCCAAATCCCCACAACCCTGGAAGAGGTGAGACATGAATGAAGACATGGTCTCCCTCCTCAAACTCGATAGGTCTCCATCATATTTTAGCATAAGACTTATTCTGTATATGTGTAGTCTTCATTCGATCCTTGAATATTTGCATCATATTGGTGGAAGATCATACCAACTATGGACCCATGAGTCCAGAATCTCCAGAGTCAATCCAGAAAAGAGGTGAATAGTATATAAAGCCTCAACGTGTGTCATACTGATGGTAGAGTCGTATCTGTTGTTGTACACAAACTCCCCCTATAGAAGGTGGTCCTCCCAACTGTGACCAAAGTCCACGATACATGCCCACAACATATCATCCAGAACCATAATGGTTCTATCCATCTCAAAATAAGGATGGGGATGGAACTCTATGATAAATACTTATTGAGTCCCAAATACCTCATACAATCCTTTCCACAAATGGGATTTGAAATGAGCATCATGATAGGAGACTATCATCTAAGGGATTCCATGAATCTGAACTATATTCTTCTTGTAGATATGTCCCAATCTCTCTATGGAACTATTCTCCCTGATATCTAGGAAGTTGGCTGACATGGGGATTCTGTCAGTGATAACCAAGATGGAATTGTGTCAACTGAACATTTTTGGTAGGATTTTCATGAATTACATTAATATTATGTCCAACATCCACTCTGGTACTTCCTATAACAACCAAGCTATTTATTACATACTTAATCATTATTTACTACATAAACATGCACTTAATACAACCCAGAAAATTGAGAGGTCAAGTTTATTTGGGGATTAGGAACATTACATAACAACTTAGAACACAAAAACAACACTTTTATTGAAAACTTCTTTTACATGACAACAAAATTCCTTCATACTTACCATTGCATGGGATAACCTAATGACATACATATGAAAATGGCAAGCTATAAATCCCATTATGGGAGTAAACAATGAATAACATAAATTTTTTTACATGTTAGGAAATAGGTATTTCTGTAGATAACAAGAGAAACATAAAAATAGATGCATGATATATCATAATTATAATAACATGGAAATGTGGAAACAATGTTTAACATTATATTTTCATGATCCAAGGCTCATTGCACATAGAGAATGAGTAAACCCTAATTTCACTTGAATTAGCATGAGTAAAACCTCATTTTCCATGAATTATCATGAGTAAACCCTCATGGAACATGGCATATCAGGATACTATTCTTTTCCCAATGCATTGGAGCGCTATCAGGGTGCCCCTATTATAAACATTTCATTTATGCATAATTGTTCCACATAAATCCTATAACATGGAAATATTAAACATCATAAGTTATTCCACTATTAAGGAATGTATATTAAATACATATAAGTAGAATTAAATATGTATATGAGAATAAATTTTAATACCCTTGATAGAGATATTGGTATGGTATTTACTACACAATGATTTTGGATTAGAAAATTGTGGTTCAATTTCGAAAGCATAACAACGTGACATACAAATTCATAAAATAGTTGATGAGATAGAAAAGGGATATCTCATAATAAGTACAAGAAATTTAATGTAATGGGGTTATATAAATACTTTTCCCAACATATGAAATTTGTAAATAGAAGGTGTAACATAATAAAGAAACTTGAAGAAAGAGGAAAAATTGAATAACTCTAATGAAATTTTGTTATGGTAACGACTGAACATGAAATGGATTAATGAGAGATGAAGAGATATCTAATCATTCAAACAGTAGGAGGGAAGTATGGTGGAGGTGATAAATCAGACCCCAAAATTTTTAATTAAAAAATAAAAGGGAATAAAAAGAAAAAGATATATGGACAAAATGAGAATTAAAGAATTCTTTTAATTGGAAGTCTGATCCCAAAGTCTTGGAAGAGGCTTGAGAGAGGCATATATGGATATTGGGGTGCCTTGGAAGGATTATAAAGATAGGGTGTTAGAGGTTGTTCATGCTTGAAATTTTTTGGGTGAAGAGGAATGGGAGATTGGGTGGGTTTATATAGAAAAGGAGTGGAAATTCTTAATTACTTAGGTTTTGGACCCCACAAATTAAAGTAAAAAAAACAAGAACCATCCAATGGTTTTTCCCAAGGTTGTTGAAATTGGGGAGTGGAAAACATTATTTTATAATGAAAATTTCCAAACTTAGTAAAATATTAGGTTTTCTTTTGTGAAGGTGAGTCACACTCTCAAGGAATTCATTTTAAAAAGTTATATATTTTATAAGTCTTGGAGGGTCTGGTATGGAACCCTAGAATTAATAAAATAAATATATAATCAGATTATATTAAAGTTAAAACATATTTTTTCCAAAAATAACTTTTATAGTATTTTAGTACACCACAATTGGGTCATTATAATGTCATAAAACACAATATATATTTAAACGGTATTTCATTTTTACCCAAAGATTCTTCTACCTCAGAAAATTATGAAAAATTCATTATTAGATAATTTTGACATCCTGAATACAAAAATTATATTAATCTTATCTAAATAATTCTTAAAATATGTTTATTTTCAAATTTAATGTAAAAATTGACATTTATTGAAATTTTATGGGTTTTGAAAAAAAAACTTTTCAATCCTTAATAAAAATATCAATTGTATTCATAAAAATTATATGATAATTTAAATTTAAAAAATTATTTAGTAATAATATTTTATGAAAATATTATTTAACTAAAACAAATATAAATTCATAAAAATAGCTTTTGTAATTGAATATGAATTAAAAATATGATTTGTTAATTAAAAATCATTTACAAAGTAACAATAATAAAATGAATGTATATTATTTATAAAAAAAAGTAAATCACTATATCATAGTGCAAGGGTCTTGTTATATAACCCCTTATAACACCTGCATAAGACCTATGGGTAAGGTTTGTGATGGTGACAAACTATTGGGGTGGCTCAGATAACAACGCTCAGGTGGTAATCACTGTTGAATTCCACTTGTCCCATAGGTGATTCCATTCAAGCATAATATATTGATCACATCTTTGGATTTGTCAAGAGTGAAGCCCAATGATACTACCTCCTTTCCATGCTCCGACAAATGGGCTTTTTATGGAGCAATTTTGGTTTATGAGGACATCACTTCTTTTGTCTATGTAAATTGGATTTGTCAAATCCCTATATTTATACTAATCATGTGATCACTATTCAATGCCTATATTATCTATAGTAACAATTCCTAACGTTATACAAAAACATAAAACCAAGGAAGTTTATATATTTTATATAACAACTTTACATAATAAGACAATTAATTATATCAGGAGTAATTTTCATTAGAAAATTTCTTGTTCATTACAATCTACCCCCTTAATAAATATCTCCATCAAAATGTCCTTCTCCCACACAAAAACATATGAGGGTAACTATGATTGATCACTTCTTATGATTCCCACGTTTCATCTTCAATCATGAGGTATCTCCACATCCCATTGATTAGGGGAATTGATTATTTAATAGAACTTTTTCCCTATAATATATTATCTTCACAGGCTTCTCTTTATAGGAGAGGTCATTCCCCATTGGTACCACCTACATATTGAGTACATGTTATGGGCCAGGTATGTACTTCATCAATAGCGATACATGGAATACATCATGTACTTGAGATAGGATTAGTGGAGGTGCTAGTTTATAGGCCACTTCTTCAATGAGATCAAGGATCTTAAAAGAGCCAATGTACCTTGGTCTAATATTCATCTTCATCCAAATCTCACAACACACTTTCATGGTGATATGAAGAGGAATACCATTTCTCCAACATCAAACTCTAGGTCTCATCTACAATTATAAGAATTGATCTTTTGTTGACTTTGAGCAGATTTAATGTCTTGATGGATGGTCTTATCCTTATCCACCATTTGTTCGACCATTTATGGACTAAGGAGATTTGTCTCCCAATCTTGTTCCCAACGTGCCATTGTTCTACACCACATCCCAAAACGTTCTTCATAAGGACCCATTTGTATGCTTGAGTAGAAACTGTTATTGTAAGATAAATAAACTAGAGAAAGATGTTGATCCAATCCTTCTTTGATTCCCATTGAGAAATATCTGAACATGTCCTCATGTTTTCAGATAGTCCTCTATGATTGGCCATCAATTTGAGTGTGATAATCCATACTGAAGTTCATCTTAATATTCGTAGAATGTTGGAGACTCTTCCAGAACATAGAGGTGAATCTTGTATCTCGATCAGATACAATAGAGAGTGGTACATAATACAGCCTGTCCACTTCTCTGATTTGTATCCATGCCAGTTGATCCAAAGAGAAATCCTGACAAATTTTGATGAAGGGTGCAGTATTTGTAAGATGATCCACAACAACCAAGATTTCATTCTTTCCTTTGGATGTCTTTAGAAGCTCGGTAAAAATTTCCATGGTGATGTTTACCCATTTCTATATTTGTATTGGTAATGGATGCATTATCCCCTTATACTTCCACCTCTCATCCTTCACATACTAACATAATAGGAACTTTTATGTATACATAACGATCTCATTCTTCATGTTATCACACAAATAACTCTCTTATAGAACTCTATACATCTTTTTATTTACTAGGTGAATGGAGAAATTTGAACTAAGTGAATCATCCAAAAGTCCTTTATTTATCTTCATATTTTTTGGAACCTATTTTCTTGACCTAATTCTCAAAATTTGTTCTTCATTAACATTGATCTATGAGGATTTCCCTTTTCTGATAGTTTCCACCTTCTTTTAAATTCCCACATAATCCTTTTTTGCATCCTATAACCTTTCAAAAAGATATGGTTGAGCAATAAATTATGGAAGGATTGATTTTTTCCCTTATTTATGATTCCCATGTCCATTTTATCAAATCTAAGAAGATTAGATCCTATCTAATTCTCATCAATGGTATAATCAGTGTTTCCTTTCTACTTAGAGCTTCTTCCACCTTATTCACATTCTCAGGGTTGTAATGGATTGAGAAACCATAGTATTTGATCTGATATTACCATCTTCGTTGGTTCATGTTCAACTCTTTCTGTGTGAATATATACTTGAGGATTTTGTGATCCATATATATATCTCACTTCTTCCAAAATTGGCAATGTTGCAATTTTTTTAATGCGAATATCACTATAGTCAACTCTAGATCTTGTGTTAGATAGTTTTTCTCATTAACATTAAATTTCCTGGAAGCCTAGGGAATTACTATTTCATTTTTTTCCAACACAAATCACAGTCCCTTCTTCGAAGCATAACTGACTGCAATAAAAAGTTATCCACTTGAGGGTAGTGTGAGCACAGGCATAGTGATAAGCCTAATTTTCATCAACATGAAGCTATCTTCACATTCATCACTCCAAGAAAACATGACTTCCTTCAAGGTTAGAGTTGTAAGAGTGTTGAAAAATCATGAGAAAGTTCTCAAAAATCAGATATAATATCTATCTAACCCCAAGAAGCTACAGATATCTTTCACTTATGTTGGCCTCATTAATCCCTCTATTGAAGCTATCTTAGAGTGATCCACAGATATCACATTGCTCTTGATGATATGACCCAAGAATGGGACTTCCATCAACTAGAACTCAAACATACATTACTTTTCATAGATCATTTCATTTTTCAAGGTCTCTTGTACAGTTCTTAGATTCTCTTAATGCTCCTCCTTGGTTTTGTAGTATATTAGAATATCATCTATAAGGAATACCACAAATTTGTGGAGTTAATATATAAATAATCTATTTATAATGTCTATTAAGATTACTAGAGCATTATTGAGTCCGAAAGAAATTACTATGAATTCATAGTTCCCATGCCTGGAACGAAAAAAAGTCTTGAAGATATCTTCCTTCTTTACCCATACTTGGTAATATGTTGACTTAAAATCCTCCTTGGAGAGGTATTGTGCTCCACATAGCTAATAAAAAAATTCCTCAATTCGGGGTAGAGGATACTTGTTCATTATCACGATTTTTTGAGATCATGATAATCAACGAAAAGGTGCATTGACCAATCCTTCTTCTTGATAAAGATGATTGTTGCAGCCCATGGTGAAGCTCTTGGGCATATAAACCCATTATCCAAATTCTCTTATAGTTGTTTCTTTATCTCCTCAAGATCCACAACAACCATTGTATACGAAGTCTTGGATATTAACAATGTCTCAGGTATAAGATCAATCACGAATTCAAAATCTCTTCTAGGTGGAAGACTAGGTAAGTCCTCAAGAAACACTTCAATGAATTCCCTCAAAATAGGCATTTCTTAAAAGATGGCTGCTTCCATAGACTCAATCATCTGAGCATGATATGCATGCTCATAGGTAAGTAATATCCACACTTGAGATAACAGTGCTAAATAAGAATCATCCTCCCCCTTGCACTTGTACAGAATCAGGGGTCGATTCTCCATATGGAGAGTGATTTACCACACATGACCATTTATGTTGGTTCTATATTGGGAAAGATAGTTCATTCCAATAATTTCATAGAATTCTAGAATAGGGAGTTTGATGATGTTTTTCCGGCAGTTCAAACCCCAAATTGTAATAGGGGGAGTTATATTCATGGGATGCGATGATTGAACCATTTGTTGTTCTCACTAACATCATTACTACCATGATTTGTGGTGATGTTGGCATTGTAACACCAAACATTTAGGATACAAAATCTTTCATAGAAACACAATCAAAAAGTATGTTCACTATTCTTTAATAATAACTAGCATACCTATCACCACTTCATTTTCAAGGTACGCATCAATGGTAGTGATGGAACAATATCTCCCTTGCGACCATGGTGGTTGTTGTTTGCCACCAAAAATCCTTGTCTTAGGGAACTAGTTTGCAAAGTTCCCTGGTTTATTTAATTTTATGCAATGAAAAATGTGTTGTGAGTCGAACGGATAGTTCCTCTCCTCTATCAAAGCAATGGGTTTCTCTTGTCGGAAGTTAATATCCATGAGCCCTTATCTTCCACACCTAAATCATTTCCTCACCCCCGTCAAGAAACATTCATAGAGCTTCTTTTCGTACCTTTGGAATGTGGGGTGCTGAATTTCACAACACCATTGTATTTATCCATCAGACCTCTAGAATTAAAGTCCACTTTCCACTTCTAAACCCCATGATACTCCTAAGATTATTTGATCTCCATTTTGGCATTGAGGGAACATTATACAATATCCCTTTAGATATCAAAGTTACGGATCACCTGTGATTTCTGTAGTCTAGGTATCATCCCACAAAAGACACAGTCATCCATGTATTTGGGGGTAACAACAAAGCCATAGGCACATCGTGCAAGCCTTGTGAAGTTTTCCACGTATGCTGTGATGGATTATCCATATTTTTCTTGATAGAATGGAATTACCATTCCATATTAAGTTTTAGGGTGAATGGAAAATATTTATAGAATAACATCTTCCAAAAATCATCTTATTCCAACCCCTCAATCTCATCTTCAGGATTTTTATTTTTGTTCAATGTGCATCATTTATTAGCTTCATCCATCATACGATACACATCTAAAAGACCCATCACTTGTTCAGAACAATGAAGGATGTAGAATATCATTTCAATGGAGGTAAAACATTTTTCATCGACTGATGGATCCTACGATCCATTAAATGTAGGAGGCCTTTTCCTCATGAAGCTCTCTATTGTAGATAGTTATTTATTTGGGGGTGGGGGGTTAATTTTTCTATCAACAAATATCACTATTCAAAATATGAGTTTAACTGAGAGACTATTGTGACAATTTTTGAGATTCCTGCTCTCATCAGGTTGGGAATGACATTAGAATAGTAATCAGATTGATCTTTGCCTTGATCGTTATCCTAAGTCCTCCTATTACCAGCCATTAGCATAAGTAAAAGGAATGATAGGGGTAGAACCTAAAGGGGAATCCAAACACAAAATGGATATCTTATAAATTACATTTATTTCATTATCTTATGATTTTATTTTCTTTAATCTAAGTAATCAATGATCTACTTCCAAATATATATTGCTAGGGTAATTTTTTCATTCCCGTAATAATGATTCGTACTAAGCTCATGAATTAATGAAATCATATCCCCCAAAATTGTGATAAAAAAGAGTGAATTAAGGCCCATTATTGTGCATCAGTTCCCATTTGAGTCTATCTCAAAGCGGTGTTTTCAATTTTTTCCCATAGATACATTTGTTCTAGAGATGCCTATACTTGTTCGTATCCATGAAGGGATGTATTTTCATGATAATTCAAATAAAATATTATCACCATAATTTATGGATGTTTTTATAATACATAGTCTTATCCCAAAGGCTTTCACTAGGGTTTCCTAATCCTAGTCCTGAAAATAACTAAACTTATCCACTGATACCAACTATAACAACCTTGGTCTTCATTACACACACAAAATGCATTAATACATAAAAATGAACATAATACAACCCATATTGTCGATAGTTCTAGTGTTTTTGGGGCTTAGTAACATTAAATAACAACTTATAAAATAAAACACAACATCATTATTGAAATCATATTTTACATGACCCCAACATTCCTTCATACATAGCATTGCATGGGATAACTTGAGGACATTCATAAGAAAAAGGGTGAGATATAATACACAATAATAGAGTATTAAAGGAATAAAATGAAGAATATAGTACATGTAAGGAAATATACATATCAATGGAGCACAAGAAAAACCTGATAATAACGGCATGATATAACATGATTATCATAACATGGAAATGTGGAAAAAATGTTTCGCATGATATTAGCATGACCCAATGCTCATTGCACATGGAGAAAGAGTAAAACCTCATGGAAATTGAATTAGAATGAGTAAAACATTATTTACCTTGAATTATATTGAGTAAAACCTCATTGAGAATGGTGTATCATGATACTATTCTTTACCCAATGCATTGGAGCGATATTTGGGTGCACCCTTTATAAACATTTCATTTTTGGCATAAGTGTGACACATGGATCATATAACATGGAATAATTCCAAATCATTAGCTATTAAAAAATTAAGGAATGTGGAATTCATACGTGTAAGTACCATTCAATATGTATATGTGTGTAAGGGAGAATACCCTTGATAGATACCTGGGTATGATATTCACTAGACAATGATTTTGGTAAGGAAAATCATTGTGCAATTTCAAAAGCATAACAGCGTGAAAAAAAAATCATATAAATGGATTGTGAGAGATAAAGTGGTATCTAATCATATATAAATGAAATTTATTGTAAGGGGGTCATATAAATAAAATTCCCAATATATTGAATTTTGAAATTGAAGGTGTAACATAATAAAGAAACTTGTTGAAATAGGAGAAATGGAATAACTGTTATGAAATTTTGGCCATGTAAAAGGTGTATATGGGAGGGATTAATGAGAGTTAAATAGGTATCTAATAATTCAAAAATATGGAGGGAGGTATGGGGGAGTTTCAAAATCATACCCCAACATTTTCAATTGAAACATAAAAGGGAATAACATCATAAAGAAACATGGACAAAAATAGGAATGAAAGAAATCCATTACTTGGATGTGTGATTCCGATGGATTGGAAGAGACTTGAGAAAGGATTATATAGATCTTGGGGCACCTTGGGAGGATTATAGATGGGGTGGGGTTTGGTTGATCTCCATGTTTTTTGGGTGAATAGGAATGGGAGATTGAGTGGGTTTATATAGGAAATGTGAGTGAATTATTTATTATTTGGGTTTTGAACACCACACATTAGACTAATCAAAACCTTAAACCATCTAATGGTCTTTTCCAAAGGTTGTTTTCAAATGGTATTGGAAAAAATTATTTTACAAGGAAAATAGAAAAACATATTAATATATTAGGCATTCTTATGTGGAGGCGAGTCACACTCTAAAGGAAACCATTTTAAAAAGTTAAAATATTTTATAAGTCTTGGAGGGTCCACTAAGGCACAATAAAATTAATAAAACAAATATAAAATCAAATTAGTTTAATTTTATAACAGATCCTGGCCTAAATTTATTTTATTGTATTTTATTACATCACTATTGGGTAATTATGATGTCATAAAATACATTATATATTTAAACGTTATTTAATTTTTAACCAAAAATACGAATGGCTCAGAAAATTGTGTAAAAATCACCGTCAGATAATTTTGACGTCATGAGTACAAATTCTATATTCATTTCATCTAAATAATTTTCAAAATATTCGACTTTTTAAATTTAATATAAAAACTGACAATTATTGAAATTTCATGGGTTTTGACAAAAATAGTTTTCAAACATTAATAAAAAATTCAATTGTATTCCTAAAAATTATACTATAAATTATATTTAATAAAAAAATTTAGTAATAATATTTTATTAAAATATTATTTAATTAAAAAATCTATTAATTCATCAAAATATCTTTTTTAATTGAATATTATCTAAAAATTCAATTTGTGCTTTAAAAACCATTTACAAAGTAACAATAATAAATTTAATGTATATTATTTATAAAAAATAAAGCACACCATCACCGTGCTAGGGTTTTGTTACATAACCCTTATTACACCCACATAAGACATAAGGGTATGGTGTGCAATGGTGACAGACTCTTTGGGCAGCTTAGATAACACCTCTCGAGTGGTAATCTCTATTAACATTCACTTCTCCCATAGGTGATTCTGTTCAAACTTAACATGTTGAATCTCAGCGTGGTCTTGGCCAATAGTGAACCTTAGTGATGCTACCTCATTTCCAAGCTCCGAAAAATGGCCTTCGTAAGGATAAATTCTATAGGATGAGGCTATCGATTCCTTTCTCTAAGTAAATTGGATTTGTTAAAGCCCTTTATTTTAATGAATATTGTGATCACTATTAAATTTCTATATTAGTGACAATAACAATTTCAAATGGTATACAAAAACATAAAACAATGGAATTTCATATTTTTTATATAACCACTTTACAAAAAAATACTTTTTAATTAGATCAAGAAGAATTGTCATTAATAAATGTTTGGGTCATTACACTTCCAGGGGTGAGCTAACCCCATCGGAACCTGGTGTTCATCCCTCACCTATTGTGTAGTTCACAAAACATTTTATGTTATGTTTCTCAATTCATCACTGAGTTATATTCAATTCATCACTATGTTCCTTTGAAACAACACTAGGTTATTTAGGATATAGTTAAAACCTATCCATTAAACATTAATTTCTCACTTCCATGTTTTGAATTGCAAAAGATAATCATCTAGAGTTGTGTTCAGTAAGTCATTCAGAGTCTGATAGATCAAAATTGATTTTTGGATAATAGTAACATACCCTTATAAATAGTAATAAGAATAGTAAAATGACCCTTATAAATAGTATATAATATAATTATTTTATTTTCTTAAGGCAATATGATAATGGGATCTTAATTAATTTTTCAATTTTACATAAAACTAATTGAACTTCAAGATTGTTATTTTTTGAGTTAACTATGACCTTATTTAATAATTAAATTAATAATATTTAGATTTTTTTTTAAAATTGGATTTCACTTTTGAATTCTACATGTTGAAAAATGTTAGGGGTGAATTTTTCGGAATTTTCTGAAATTCTAGAATTTTTTATGAATAGTGAAGTACAATAAAATAACGTATATACAAATTATCGGTAAAATACACTATTTATGACATTATAATTGATGCAAGGACACTTGGTTTGAAATCACATGCTATTATTACTGTTTGAGGTCACATGAACTAAGACTATTCATAATCTTGGGCAAAAATATTATAATAATGATTAAAGTAATGAAAAATTGCCCCTCTCCTCCACTATAAAACCCCCCCACCACTACCACTTCTCTTCACTCCTATAAGCCTTTAAGATCCTCAAATTTCTTCCCAAATAATCCTACCAAGTCTCTTCCCCACTTCCTAGAGCTTTTGGTCTCACCAAAAGACCAAAACCAAATCCCTTGAGAAGGATCTCAAGGAGAAGAGATCAAGAGGTAAACAACCTCTTTTATTTTCTTTCTTTTCTTTCATTTTATGTTATTCTCTTCCCTTACCTTTGGAATTTTTTGGGATATTTCATTAAATATTACCCCTCCCTTTACATATTATATATGAAAGATGAGATATTCCATTCCTCTCGTCAAACTATTTTCATGATATTTTAAGAGACGTTGTTAGGCTGCTGAATATTCTTGAGAACTTTCTCACGTTTTCTTTCATTTAAAATTCCTTTCTTTTCTTCTAATTTCCTCACCTCATATTAACCAAGAGACATGTATGCTCCAGAATCTTGTATATTCTGGATTTTATAATATTTATGGAAAATTATGCATCATTATTCCTCACCTCTCCCACTTATTTGAGGAATAAAAACATTGTCCGTGATGTGTCGAATTACCGACATCATGGACGTTTTAATTTCAATTTCCATTAATTCATACAAGTCTGTTCATGAAACCAAATATATGGTTGAACCAGGTCATTATATATGTGTTTTATATTAATTAATATTCTATAATCTTTATATGTTCATAATGTGGAATAATAATACAAAACAAGTTTATTGATCACAAAACTGCCAAGCCAAATTCAAGCGATTATTTTTAACTCATCAAATGAGTCATCCTCATGGTATATATCCAGAATCATTATAAGATAATTTATATCACTTTAATGTCACTAATAATGTATATTAACACTTATGGATGTTTAAACATATTTCAAACCAACTTCCATTCATCAATACAAGTAAATAAATCATGAAACCAAGTAAGAAAATACTTCCCAAACAATAAGATTTAATCTCTTATACCCATAAAATACGACATTAATGAACTTAATAAGGTTACATAATATAAATTACATGTTTTTTGGGTTCTGGAATTATTAATTAATTAATATAAATTTGATTATTTAGGTTGTTAAGAACAATCAAGAACACACTAGAGTAAAAGGTAAGGGGTTTCTCATCTCACTTTCATTTCTGTGAGATTTTCATTGTTCGCCACTTATTCCTTGTATGTGGTACATGTGTACTACCCATTGATATATAATAAAATGATTCTATTTATATTCATTTTATTAAATTATTCACTTGATGTTCATTATATTTTGGTCATATGATTTGACTGATTACATTGTGGTAAGGGACTTTGTCTCAACTACCTTTTTGTTGTGACTAACATTGGGTGGTGCACATAATAATCCTTATGTGGTGTACCTACTTCCCATTTGAGATCACTTTTAATTTGAAATTTTATTTATATTAAATATCCATAATCTCATATCATGTATTTTTTTGTTGTCTAAACCATATACCATTTTACATACAGATATTATTTGGAATATTATTTTAACTATGGAAATTTTGATGAATCCATATACTCTACTCTATATGGATATTGGAAAGGAATGTTGAACTTGTATTGAATCAATATATAAAGAATAATTTGGAGATGCAGTGGCGGATGGGGCCTACTATAGCCCATTGATGCATCGGTAGGTCTCATGAGACAAAATAGTTTGGCGATAAACCCTTCGAGTTTGTTTCCAAAAATCAGACGGGTTTCTACCCACAGAACTAAATCGTTTCAATGGTATTATGATTTCATGTGTCAGATACATGAAGCCCAATTAATAAGCATTCTATTTATTCATTATCAGTTACTATTATTATCCATGAGGTTTTCACTATGACAAAATCTATGGATGCAGATTCATTTTCAGTTTATTAATGGAATTAGTTATTCATTTATTCACTATGCCATATTGATTATGTCAGCTTGATTATGATTCAATTATTATTGTATTCATGCTTCAACTATTTTTAACCCTTACTGAGAATTTGATCTCACCCATTTCATTGTCTATCTTCAACAGGTGATGAGGAGAAGGCATTTTATTGAGTTTCTATGGATGTAGTTTTTAGTTTTTATTATGTATTGTATTTTGTAACCTTTTCCAATGTAATGTTACATCAGTGTATCTAGTTTCTTCAAGACTACTAAACTGATTGTTACTTCGTGATTTTAATTCCTTCTAACCATGCCAATATTAGAAGTAATGCACCGGCTCCAGCCTAGAGGAATTGGGGTGTTACAGTTGGTATTAGAGGAACTTTAGTAGGAAACATGGAAACCAGAGTAGGAAATGAATAGTAGGGAACAAATCCCTAAGGTAGTATTTGAGGATAAACATACAAGACTGTTCTAGTATTTTGGTAAGGAATAGATTTTGTGGATCATTTTAAGCAATACATCCCTTCCTGGATACGAGTAGGTAGAGGAGGCTCTAGCACATATGTATCCTAAGGGTAAAACCTAAAAACACCTATTTGAGCTAGAATCGAACGGGAACTGGTGCACAAAAATGGGCCTTACTACACTCTTGGTTACGACACTCCCGGGGGATATGTTTTGGATAATTCATGTTTTCATTACAAGCCATTATGAAGTACTTAATGTGAATTTTTCCTTAGAGGAACCATGTTTATAAGATTAGCTATGCATAAAATTTCAATCTATGTTGAGTTCTTTTCTATTTGAGATTCATAAACTAATATAGTGTTTCCAATTATTTAGAAATGGCGTCTAATGGAAGAAGGGGAATCAAGACTCGAGGGCAAGGTAGGGATCTCCATACTGAGCATGTCAACATAGTCAACATTGGAGCAGATCAGATCATGAACATATTGGGACAACTTACTCAAGCTGTAACAAATAATCATTCCACACCTATGTTGGATCGTTTCATGTTACAGAAGACTCCATCTTTCAGCGGGACAACTAATCCAATGGTAGATGAGTAATGGATCATGTACATTGAAAAGATATTCATAGCGTTAAGATACAATGAAATTGAAAAGGTAGTACTGGTGGAATATTGTCTCAAGGGTGACGCTGATCAATGGTGGTCCCTGATTCAAAATAACACATAGGAAAAAGAAATAGAAGTTATGGAATGGAGGACTTTTAAGGAAATATTCTACAAAAAATATTTCCCTCCTGAGCAACGAACTGAAAAGAAGTGGAAATTCCTTGGTTTGAAACAAAGGGAAAAAGACAATGTTACATAGTATGAGGCTACCTTCACAAGGCTATCCAGGTATACTATGGATTACATTCGTGACTCAGCAGACACGATTGATCATTTCTTTGAAGGTCTTAATCTATGTCTTTGGAGGGCGCTGGTTTCTCAAACATTTTCTTCATATGATGGAATTGTATCAAGTGATACCAAAATAGAGAAGGAATTTTCTAGATCAAATATTTTCAAAGGAAACCAAGATAAGAAGCGGTAATCTGATAACAAAGGAAAAGTAGAAGCACCATAAAAGAGAAAGGGAATGAATAGTTTCCCATTATGCGATAAATGTGGAAAGAATTATCTCGGGAAATTCTTGAAAGGAATGCGATTCTGCTATAAGAGCGGAGAAAAGGGTCATCGATCTGATGAATGAAAGGCGAATAAACAATTCAATGTTGTTCAATGATATAGTTTCATAGAGGATGGACACTATTAAAATGAGTGTTCTAAGCACCAAGGAAACATGCCTCAAGAAAAATCCAAGAGAGAAAGGGAGAGCTTATGCGATTACAATAGCGGAGGTTGAAGTTCATACTGATGTGGTGGTTGGTACTTTAATTGTTTCATCAATCTTATCCAACACTTTATATGATTCTAGATCATCGCATTCATTTATATCCTCTTAGTTTTCCATGAAAATTAGATATGTCCAATTTTATTTAAAAACGGAGTTGTCAGTCATAACTCCTAGGGGATGTACCATTACAACAAAGGCATGTTGACTAGTCCCCCTCCAAACACCAAAATGTGCTTTAGTTTCTAGCCTTATCATCATACCCATGACTGAATTTGATATAATTCTCGGTATGGATTGGATATCAAATTATGATGTGAGGATTTACTGTAAGAAAAAGGAATCCAAAATATTTGTAAATGGTGTAGAATCCCTTGTCTTTAGGGAAGAAACTTCACCACCTGATTCTTATGTAGAACCCCCCTAGTAGCTCTGTTGAATGAAATACTTGGATAGGAAGATAAACCAATATTTATGGGAGAGGAAAGAAATATTCAAATTTAATATGTGCACATAGTGAATGAGTACATTGATGTATTTCCAGAGGATTTACCGGGACATCATCCAGAGCGGGAAGTTGAGTTTTCTATTGATTTAGTTCCTAATTCAAGGACTATATCAAAGACTCCCTATAGAATGGCCATTGTGGAATTAGTAGAGCTAAAGAAACAACTAAGGGATTTGAGTGAAAAGGGATATATTCGACCGAGTGTTTCTCCATGGGGAGCCCATGTCCTCTTTGTCATGAAGAAAGATAGATCCATGAGGCTTTGCGTTGATTACAACGTAATCAATTCTATTACAATTAAGAATAAGTATATGGTGCCTCAGATTGATGATTTATTTGACCAAAATCATAGAGATCAATACTTTTGGAAGATTGACCTTCGATCTGGATATCATCAACTACGTGTGGGGAAGGAAGATATTCCGAAGACAGCATTTCGAACCAGGCATGGGCATTATGAGTTTATAGTGATTCCTTTTGGACTAAAAAATGCACCCTAAGTTTTCATGGATTTAATGAATAGAGATTTCAAGGAATATCTTGATAAATATTTTGCGGTATTCAGAAATGATATCCTAGTATACTAAAAAATCTATGAATACCATGAGGATCATTTGCGAACTATTCTGAAAACTGTTAGAAGAAAACAATTATATGGGATGTTTAGCAAGTGCGAATTCTGGATTCAGTCAATTTATTTTCTAGGCCATATTTTCTCTAAGGATGGAATCCTTGTTCATCTTGTAAAGACAAAGGAAATCCATGAATGTCCCACACCAACAAAAATAATTGACGTATGCATTTTCGTTGACTTTGTAGTTTATTATCGGTGTTTCGTGCAGAATTTTGCCTGACTGGCTAACCCGCTGACAAAGCTGACACGTAAAGGGGTTAAATTTGTTTAGAGTAAATATTGTGAAGAATGTTGCAATGAACTGAAGATAATATTAGTCAATTCTCCTATATTGACTCTACCATCGGGGAATGACAGGTTTGTTATTTATAGTGATGCTTCATAGAAAGGACTTGGTTGTGTCCTAATGCAAAATGATAGGGTTATTTCTTATGCATCACGACAGTTAAAAGTTCATGAGAAAAACTATCCTACTCATGATCTTGAGTTTTTTTCTATAATATTTTCTTTGAATACATGGAGACATTATCTCTATGGTGAAACATATGAGATTTATACTAATCACAAGAGTTTGAAGTATATTTTCTCACAAAAAGAACTCAACAGGGGGAAAATGAGATGTCCTGAACTACTCAATGATTATAATTGCACGATACACTACCACACAGGGAAGGAAAATAAGGTGGCAGATGCTTTGAGCAGAAATGATCATGGAGTTTTGAACAAGATGAGAGTTGACATGAATCCTATTTTCATGAATATAGTAAATATGGATATGGGAATTACCATGGAAGTTGAAACATCAATTATTATTCAAATGGATTCCAAACCATCCTTACTAGAAAGGATAACAAGTTCCCAAGCTGATGATGAGGAGTTTCAGAAGAAGAATAAAGCTGTGAATGATGGGAGATTGAGTGACTTCATATATGAAGATGGAATTTTGAAATTTTGGAAGATACTTTGTGTTCCCGATATACCTGATCTAAAAAGGGAATTGTCAGATGATACTCATAGTTCAAATTTCTCTATACACCATATTAGTACTAAGATGTGTAGATATTGGAAAGAACATTTTTGGTGGGACAACATGAAGAGGGAGATTGCTGATTTTTTGTCAAGATGTACGGTTTGTCAACAAGTGAAAGCTGGAAGGTAATAGACTGGAGGAGTACTGAAACCTCTTCCCATACCTGAGTGGAAATGGGAAAATTTCATGATGGACTTTGTCATGGGACTACAAAAGACTCCTAGAAGGAACAATACAATATGGGTCATTATTGATCGTCTTACGAAGTCAACACATTTTCTTACTATGAGAGAAGATTTACCAGTTGAACTTCTAGTAAGAATATATATTAATGATGTTGTGAGACTTCATGGAGTACCCCTATCGATTGTTTCTGATCATGATCCACATTTTACATCAAGATTGTGGAAAATTCTTCAGAAGGCCCTAGATAATGATCTTCATTTGAGAACCGCCTACCACCCACAAACTGATGGACAATCAGAATGGACTATTCAAACATTAGAAGACATGTTGAGGTCTTATTCACTTGATTTTTAAGGCATGTGGGATCAATATTTACCTCTCGAGGAATTTTCCTACAACAATAGCTTCAATTCATGTATTCAGATGGCACCCTATGAATCATTATATTCGAGGAGATGTTGTACACAAACTTGTTGGGATGAGGTTGGTGAATGAAAGCTCGTGGGCACAGAACGTGTTGAAGAAACAACGGAAAATGTGAAGATTATCCAGAACCATATCAAAATAGATCAATGTAGGAAAAAGAGCTATACAGATAACCGAAGGAAGGATTTGGATTTTCAAGAAGGAGATCACATTTTCATAAAGGTATCTCAATGGAAGGGTATTATATGTTTCAGTAAGAAGAGAAAGTTAAGCCCCAGGTACATCAGACCTTTTGAAATTCTGGACCGAATTGGAGATGTAGCCTACCGATGGGCAATGCCGCCAAGTCTCTACGTGGTTCCCAATGTGTTCCACATGTCAACGCTAAGAAAGTACATGTCAGACCCAACACATGTAATCACTTATGAAGAAGTAGAACTTGAGCCAGATCTATCTTATTGTGAAGAGCCTATCAAGATTATTGATACTAGAGAACAAGTATTGAGAAATCAGATGACTCGTCTGGAAAAGGGTCTATGGAAGAACCACAAGATGGAGGAACCATAAGATGGAGGAATCAACATGGGAGCTTGAGGAGCTTATGTTAAAGACATACCCAAATCTTTTTAGGTAATATTTTGTAAATTTCGAGGAAGAAATTTTCCGAAGGGGGGAATAATGTAGTACCCCAAACATTTTATGTTATGTTTCTCTATTCATCACTGAGTTAAATTCTATTAATCACTTTGTTCCGTTGATTCAACACTAGGTTATTTATGAGATAGTTAAATCCTATCCATTAAACATAAATTTTTCACTTCTATGTTTTGAATTTTGAAAGTTGGTCATCTAGAGTTGTGTTCAGTAAGTCATTCTGAGTTTGATAGAGAAAACTTGATTTTTGGTGAATAGTAACATACCCTTATGAACATTAATATGATTAGTAAAATGAACCTTATGAATAGTAAATAATAAAATTATTTTATTTTCTTAAGGAAATATGATAATGGGATCTTAATTAATTTTTCAATGTCACATAAAACTAATTACACTTCAAAATTGTTATTTTCCGAATTAACTACGACATTATTTAAAAAATTAAATTAATAATATTTATAAAATTATTTATGAAAAATGGATTTTACTTTTTAATTATACACGTTGAATAACGGTAGGGGTATATTTTTGGGATTTTTCTGAATTTATAGAATTTTTTATGAATAGTGAAGTACGATAAAATACTGTATATACAAATTATCATTAAAATACACTATTTATGACATCATAAGTGATGCAAGGCCACTTGGTTCGAAATAACATTCAATTATTACTATTTTAGGTCACATTAACTAAGACTATTCATAATCTTGGGAAAAATATTATAATAATGATTAATGTAATGAAAAATACCCCAGCTCCTCCACTATAAAACTCCCCACCACTACCACTTCTATTCACTCCCCTAAGCATTGACGCTCCAAAAATTTATGCCCAAATAATCCTACCAAGTCTCTTCCCAAAGTTCTAGAGCTTCTGGTCTCACCAAAATACCAAAACCAGATCCCTTAAGAAGGATCTCAAGGAGAAGAGATCAAGAGGCAAACAACATCTATTATTTTCTTTATTTTCTTTCATTTTATGTTATTATCTTCCATTCCCATTGGCTTGTTTTGGGATATTTCATTAAATATTACCCCAAAATTTCCATATTTTGAATTAATTATGAGATATTCTATTCCTCTCACCAAACTATTTTTATGAAATTTTAAGAGATGTCGTTAGGCTTCCGAATTTTCGTAAGAAATTTATCAAATTTTCTTTCATTTTAACATTCCTTTCTTTTCTTCTTATTTCCTCACCTCATATTAACCAAGAGGAATGTATGCTCCAGAATCTTTTTTATTCAGGATGTTCTAATATTTATGGAAATTTATTCATCAGTATTCTTCTCCTCTCCCACTTATTTAAGGAATAAAAACATTGTCCGTGATGTGTCGAATTACCGACCTCATGGATGTTGTAATTTAAATTTCCATTAATTCAATCAAGTCTGGTCATGAAACCAAATATTTGGTTAAAACAGGTCATAATATATGTTTTTTATCTTAATTAATATTCTGTAATCTTTATACGTTCATTATATGGAATAATAATACAAAACAAGTTTATTGAGCACAAAACTGCCAAGCCAAATTCAAGTGATTATTTTTAACTCATCGAATGAGTCATCCTAATATTAAATAACCAGAATCATTAGAAGATCATTTATATCTCTTTGATTTCACTAATAATGTATATTAAATCTTCTGGATGTTTTTCCATATTTCAATCCAACTTCCATTCATGAATACATGTAAATAAATCATGAAACCAAGTAATAAAATGAATCCAAAACAATAAGATTTAATCTCTTAAACCCATCAAAGAAGCCATTAATGTACTTAATAATGTTATATAATATCTATTAAATGTTTATTAGGTTTTTTAATTATTAATTATTTAATATATATTTTATTATTCAGGTTGTTTAGAACAATCGAGAAACACTAGAGGAAAAGGTAAGGAGTTTCTCATCTCACATTCATTTATGTGAGATTTTCATTGTTTGACACTTATTTTGTTTATGTGGTATATGTGTAATGACCATTGATATATAATAACATGATTCTATTTATATTCATGTTATTCAATTATTCATTTGATGTTCATTATTTTCTGGTCATATGATTTGACAGATTACATTGGGGTAAGGGACTTTGTCTCAACTACCTTTTTGTTGTGACTAACTTTGTGTGGTGCACCTAATAATCCTTATGTGGTGTACCTACTACCAATTTTAGATTACATTTAATTTGAAATTTTATTTAGATTAAATCTCCATAATCTCATATCATGGATATTTTTGTTGTCTAAACTGTATACCATTTTGCATACGGTGATTATTTGGAATGTTATTTTAACTATGGACATATTGATGAATCTGTATACTCTACTTTATATGGATATTGAAAAGGAATATTTAAATTTTATTGAATCAATGTATAAATAATTATTAGGACATGCAGTGGTTGGTGGGGCCCGCTATAGCCCCTCAATGCAGCGGTAGGTCTCATGAGACCAAACAGTTTGGGGACAAACCCTTCGAGTTTGTTTCCAAAAATCAGATGGGTTTATACCCAAAAAACTAAACCGTTTCAATAGTATTATGGTTTCATGTGATAGATACATTATTTCCAATTAATAAGCCTTCTCTTTATTCATTATCATTTACTATTATTATCCATGAGGTTTTCACTATGACAAAATCTATGGATGCAGATTCATTTTCAGTTTATTAATGGCATTAGTTATTCATATATTCACTATGCCATATTGATTTGGTCACCTTTATTATGATTCACTTATTATTGTATTCATGGTTCCGCTATTTTTGACCCTTACTGTGAATTTGATCTCACCCCTTTCATTGTCTATCTTCAACAGGTGTTGAGGAGAAGGCCTTTTTTTGAGTTTCTATGGATGCAGTTTTTAGTTTTTATTATGTATTGTATTTTGTAACCTTTTCCAATGTAATGTGAGTCACATCAGTGTATCTAGTTTCTTCAAGACTACTAAACTGATCGTTCCTTCGGGATTTTCATTCCTTCTAACCATGCCAATATCACAAGTAATGCATCGGCTCCAGCCTATAGGGGTCGGGGGGTTACATATTGGAATGTAAGGCATAGAGAAATAAAATATGCTACAACCTTCATTATTTTTGTCCACTAAATAAAACAAAAGAGGTCCTGGAAAATTTCCACAACTCCAGGATGTACCACCAAAGGGGATGTATGAGACTCCCACAAAACATCCTCCCGTTATGTCGCTATTACAGTCATAAATCCTATGAAAATAATGATGTGCCCCCTTTAAATATTCATCAAGGGAATTTCATGTGAACAACTGAGTAGGTAATGTTTCTTAGTCTACATCCCCTAATTGTTACTCTCTTAGTCACTTCAATAGTTTAGGCGTGATGACCTTCAATCAGAGGAAATCTACATTATCACCATCCATGAAGGATAAAAATAGAGAGGCCAAATGCTCTGATTCCTCACTCAACAACTAAGAACACGATCTCCTAATGAGAGAATATTCCACAATGTTCCCCTTCATAAGAGTGCATATGATCTTTAAGTCATAATCCAAGATGAAATCTATCCATCACCTCTACCCTAGATTTAGATCCCTCTACCAAATATGTACATTGGCCCTTGTGGTTGAAGTAGAAGATAAAACACTCACCCATCAGGTATTCCTTCCACATAATCAATGAAAATATTACCACTTCCAACTAAATATCATGGGTCATGTAGTTCTACTCATGTGACCTTAGATGGAACAAACAAAGGCAATTGATGCTGGAATCTGCATCCGAACCCTGCCATACCTTGTCCCTGATACATATCGGAAAACTAATTACTTAATATCCACCTCTTGTAACATCATTATTGGGATTCTTGTCTAACTCTGCCTCAACTGCTAGAAATACTATTAGAACATCTCTATCCATAGAAAAGGATTTCCCTTCTAGGTCAAATCTGTCATCAGTGCCGATATCTGGGAGAAATCTGGGATGAATCTCCAGTAATATCCCTCCAAGACAAGAATGATCTGCACCTATTTCATTCTCCTAGGTGTCTCTCCTAATAAAACCTCATTGGCCAAGAATGATTCCACTACCACCCCATATATTGAGATTTCATGTTCCAAAAAGTAGATCTCATATATCTAGAACTGCCACTTCGAGAGCTTCCCATAAAGCTGGTTGACTCAGAGTACGTCTAGAACCATCTGCAGGTTTCTGATGTGATCATCCTCTGGTTCCAAGTACACAAGGATGTCCTTGATGAAGAATAAAGTTAACCGGTCTAAGTATGACTAGAAGATTTAGTTCATTATTTCCAAGAACACTACGACAGATTTTGTCTAACCAAAAGGCATAACCATTTACTCATAGTGACCATAGATGTATCTTAAAGATGTATTCAATATATCAACATCTCATACTCATAACTGATGATAGCCCAATCAAAGTAAAACCTTTGAGAACCACCATTTCCCTCTCAGCTGATCGAAGAGTTCATCGATCCTCAGCAGTGCATAATTGTTCTTCATCGTTATCCCGTTCAGAAACCGATAATCCTTGAACATTCTAGAATTCGTATATTCTTTTTTGGAAATAAAATTTGGGGACACCTACGGTGAAAATAGGGTTTTACAAACCCCTTAATCCGTGAATCCTCCATCTGTAACCTCATCTCACAATTCTCTATGGTATCCATCTGATATTCCAGTGAAGATATCAGGGACTTTTGAGGGTGTAAGTCGATGTAGAAGACGTTCTCTTGGTGGTGAGTTACTTTAGGAACATTTTTTGGAAATACTTCCTCATACTCCTCCACTACTATTGAAAATTGAAATCTCACAACATCTGCTACTTCAAGGGTTAGACTAGCCAACTCATGAGTGATTGGTTTCACCCTCCCAAGCATGATCTCATGCTTTGTTGTATGGGATTCAATTCCACCAATAGAGTAAAATCTCATTCTGCCACTATAGAATCACCACATGCCTTGCCTAAAGAAGTGAATTTGGCCCTGAACTATAGATTACCATTCAATACAAAGAATGACATCGTAAGGCCCCGACACTACAACCAAGAGGTCCCAACCGAAACTTTCTCTTCTAAGGGTAAGATTAAAATACTGGAAAGGATATGCGATCATTGAGTCTCCTCCCGTAAGTGTATACAGACATAAGGGTTGAGTTAACATCTCTACTGGAATCTCACAGTTTCAAATTAGACTTGGTTCATGGAATGACTGACTGGAACCTATGTCTATAAGTACTAAAACTAGGGTAGAAAAGAAAATGATCATACCTTAGATCATCTCTTGAGTTCTTGGTTTTTATTGATCGACTATGTTTAGCTACCCCCACCCTTGTTCCCGATCTCCCTGATCCAGGTGAGGACCTCTTGGGGGTGGTTGTGGAAGTAGGTCCAAACGTCAGCTACCACATGCAGCTCTCCCTACTCCTCATCCACATCTTCCACCTAGTTGGTCTACTAGCTCCACTCACTACCTATTCCTTGGTGGTCCATCCATTTCCTCTCTATCAATATCTCTAGGGGTTGTACAATATCTATAAATATGTTCTCTTACATCGCATGTGTAGCATCTCCTATTCATAGGATGATTTAATACGTCCTAAGATCCCCAGATTGTAGATTCGGAACCATGGGTCCTCCATCGATATATTCCACATCTCGATCCTTGTTCCTAATGTTAGATCCCAAGTACCAAAGTCTATGCACCTATTTTTCAACTGCCCACTGCCACTGGACATCTCTACTGACCCAAGAAGCTCACAACCACCAATGGTTGCTCGAGCACTCCTACCTAAGTCATAATACAAAGAGGCATGACACTGGCTTGGATGTCCCATAGTAGACCAAAATCGAAGGTTTGAGTGTTGAAGTACAGATCCCTGACCAAATCAATCGATTAACTAGAATGTTTGGTGAACTTCAATGAAAATTCAGCCACCTTCATAAATCCCTATTGGAGCTAAATAATCTATGTGATATGTACTGCAGTCAACATAATCTGAGATAAATCCCCCGTAAAGATTTTATTGAACTGTGTCCATGAAAGAGTACCCTAATAGCGAGTATGCACGGTAAAACTCAACCATTTTCATTCCAAACCCTAAAGAAGAATTACTCCTAGGATCCTCATCTAGTGTTCTAGTGTCCTCGCTAGATTAAAAACACTGGTTCATGCCTAAATATCGTGGTCACTCGCTTAAGGGTTGGGTTCACCTCCAAATCTGAGGGTCTCTATCTCTGAAACACATGGAGTGTGCTCAGCCTACACTCTTAGTATGCTAGTACTATAGGTACCACATGTTTCTCCATTGGTAGTGGAATACCATGTGTACCACCTAGAGATAACTCCTAGGAAAATAGTAATTGGATTGAAGCCATGTCACTGAGGTGGTCATCCTCGTGATCAAGATGTTGAATCCTAGAACGTATGCATCATAGAGGAATCATATTAGGAAAAATGATATACCATAGTCAAATAGTATATCCGTATAGCTGACACTAAAGAAATTGGAAAACACAACCCATTCATATATGATTCATGTACCATTATTTGGCTCCCATCCCATAGTTTTCTAATGCACATAGTCGAAAAGATTGTTATCAGAGTCCTGATTTATGGATACACCGACTGACTACTCCAAAACTACAGTCCCTAGACTAAATTTTGATCTGGAAACACTTAAAGTCATTTCCCACAACCAATATCATATAATATTTTTCTTAAGGTATAACCGAACACCATTGATTCCACTATGTCACAACTTATGCTTATGGGGCCCACGCTGCGACTCCCCAATCCTGCCTCAAACAAGTGATGGGATGATGAATAACACAATGTGGGAATATCAATAACATGGGAGGAATTTTATAAGTACCTTTATATATGCACACATATAAAATCACACATATACTGAAACATAAAAACTACAAGGAACAAAATAATGCATACAACTAAACATAACAATAGAGTATAAAATAAGGTAATGTGTAGAATGTAAACTGGGATAGAATAGAATCCCACCAAGATAAAGAGTCTGTAAACTAAAAATTTCCACATATAAGCACGATATAGGTACTAGGACTGCAGCTCATATCCATTGGAACACCTTGACCTATAAGGAAATTCACAATGCTCAGTCCAGTCCCGGTCAGCCTTGGACTCCGTCAAAAGGTCACTCGTCTATACAAGACATGACATGTGAGGGAAAAGCCCATACATGGGTGAGTATAACAATTCTAAATAGAGGATACCCTAAAACACAAATAAATACACAAATTAAAGGTACATTACTCTCTACAAAGTATATATATTTTACATATAACAACATAAACATCAAGATATACATGGAACCCAGACCCATAGTCTAGAGGTATGCCACATTGACCGCATACCCACCATAGAAATTTAGTTTTAGGATTCCATGAATCACTCATCTAGGAGAAATAACTCTATTATTCTGAGAAGTCTAATGATGTATGTCTAATACATATGTTTGTTGAGAAGTGTCATGAGAGGGATAGATGCATTGTTAGATCTGAAGAGAGAACATATACACTAATTCGGGGTAAACTCACCCCTGAGTTGGGAAAGATCACAATACGTGGATGAGGATCACTTTAAGGCCCTTGGAGTATACCATGAATCATCCATATTCACCTGCTAAGTAGATGATAAACGTCATGTAGGATGGGTCACATAGATACATGACTCTACCTAGGGCCAAGAATGGGTAGATGATCTCACTTTGGGCCTCTCAGAGGGAATCTTACTCTATATAGAATGTCTTGATGAAGGGATCATAATATTGTGGATAGACCTTAAATTAAATGAGAATCATGGTGTTAAACTAAATGAATCTTCTCCAAGATAAAATGGACAAGGAGATCAATCCATTAACAAGAAAGTACATGTCGTGTAGAAGGGTCACATGTCATGTCCTCTGACCTCGTGTACTGCCAATGTACAATTGCCCGTATCAAAAATAGAATATCATGTAGAAATATATATAGACGACATGTAGAATAGTAACAATCCATTCACAACCATCCTGGGGATGATCTATGTATGCTAGCTATGTTCCTGTACACACATTCAACCCGTGTACCAGTACACAAGGTAACCCATGTAACCAGCCTGGTCTGGTCTTTTAGTGGAGTACATGCCGTGTACTCCACCTCATGTATGGGAATCATATGAGATAAATTCCATGTACCATATAAGGACCAACAATATGTGTGACACCTATCACATTTGTTGTTATCACATTCTATCACACCAAACCCTATCCACCGCTGAGCCAGTCTCAAACGCTATGTTCTTTAGAGAACACTTTGTGTTCACCACTTTTTTCTAGAAAATGTTGTTCTTCATCTGACCTTTTAAAAGAATCTTAGATTCTCTATCAGGAAATACGATCACCATTAAAATCAAGATTTTAGTACATTTCATCATATAAAGATTGATTCCATTGATTTCGGGCCTCCGATCGGTCTTCAAAACATATTTCGATCCGTCTGTTTGAAGAACCATCAACGAATAATTTCTTTGGGACCGTGTCGATTAAAATGACTTCATAGCCTTTTCATCCTCTCTATTTCATCATGATTACATATATTTAATTTGGGATAATTGTGTTGTGAAAAGTATGTGAAACTATTTGTTGTTCATAACCCCACGAAGAATGCACGGGTCAAAAGGGATAATAAATAAAAGTAGAAAAGCAATAAATGATCCTCCTCTATCATTCATCACGACATTGATCTTCTCTTGATAGAAGGATAAAATGGGGAATGTAAAAATATGAATCAAATAAAACATGCATCAATTCCACAAAATAAAACTGATAAAAGTCCGTCATATAAAAAAGAACGATCCAGAGGTCAAACTGCTCGTGGTTTGATCCACATTCATCATTTGAATAAAATAATGGGGAAGGAATATTTGAAATAATAACCCCTACCTAAATCATCAATGAAGGATGTAAAAAAGTTTGTCATTGATTGAGGCTTGATCTTGATGCACAATGATCCACATGTCATTGTTCATCACCATTTATTGAGAAATCTCATGGGAGGATGCTCTCCAAATTCCCATGGATTCCAGGGCCTTTTCTAGGGTCATGAGCCTAACCCTGGGATCCTTATTATTTAAAACCCCAAAACACCTCACTATTTCATGGAAATAATAAAATAAAAAATGCTATTAATTTATTTTATTTCCTTTGAAATGTACACAAAATTTAACTTTTTCATCCAACTCGCAACAGCCGATGTTATTCCTTGCTTAATATATAGTTGCTACATTAAATGCAATGATTCCATTCGATATTTTATCCAAGCACTCGTTTAAATTTTATTCCACCTTTTAGGAAGACTACTTGTGCATTAAATTTAAATGAATAATTTACATAAAAAATTTATTTTTGGCACTTCAGGCCTCGAAATCACATGTCATCAAAAAGCCTGTTGTCTAAATGAATCCATATAATGTTAAAAAATAATACACGGAAAATCCGAGAAATTAAAAACATGATAGTGGATTTTATATAACATAATAAAATTTTAGTATATGTAAAATATTGGAGTTATCATGCATTTTCAAACACAAAATGTGAGCAAGGTATATGAAATGAAAAGACAATCAAAAGAAAATAATGATAATGTAGATTTTACCTCTTGAAGGTTTCTCATTGAGAACCTCTATAGAGAATTTGGTTTGGGTATTTTGTTGAGACCAAAACCTATTGGCTGCGGGGAAGAGACATGGGAAAATGATTGGATGGAGAGTTTACAATCTTCATGGCATAAGAGGTGCGAGGAGAGAAGGTGGTAGGTTGTTATATTTATAGTGGATAGGGGTGTTTTTTATTGTTTCACTTATTTAATTGTTATTTTGGATCAAGACTATGAATAGTGTGGATTCTTGTGGCTAAGTATTGTAACTAGTTCATGTGTGGTAAAAATAGTGGGGCTTACATTATCAATATATCATCCACGACTCAAAAATTTATATATTTATCTTATACCATAAATTACATTATTTCACTATTCTTCGATAATTAAAATTTCTAAAAAAATTCCAAAAATCACCCCACCATTTTTTACGTGTATAATTAAAAAATTGAATCTATTTTACAAAAATATTTTTTTAAAAATAATATATTTATATTTTTAATAAAATCATCATTTATATGAAAATAATTAATTTTGAATTTATAATAGATTTTATAACACCTTGGGGAATTAATTGAGGTCTAATAAAATTATCATCTAATAATAATATAAAAAATGTTAGTTTATTATTATATTTAAAGAACAAAATTGTTTTAATTCCTTATATTAGTTATAAAATTGTAAATAAACATTTATGTTTCACAAAAATATCAATAAATAATTTTTTAAAACATTTACATACTCATTACATGATATAAAGATATCCAATTTACTTTTATAAGATGCCTTAATTTTATTTATACATTAATAGGTGATATTACAATTCTATTGGTTGGATTAATATTCTTAAGGGTGATATTACAATTCCAAAAGTCATGTTACTATACTATCGGTATAGGTTACTGAAATTTATGAATATTATTTTATTATGTTCTCTTTGTGATTTTATGTGATTTATACTATAAGAAATAATTATATGTAGAGAAATTTAAATTGATATAATTTAGGGTCATTATTTATCTACCATAATTTAGATAGAAGAAAGTGATGAAATATTCCTGGAACCTATGATGATGTTTTAAACTACACCTATACATACATTACCCTACAATAGAGAAGGGTTTGTAACATATAGTGATAAATTAATAATGGTATTAGGTTTCATCATTATAAAAAATGATATTGTTTAAACTTATGCCCTTTATCTATTAAATCCCCATGATAAAAAATACCCAACACATGATTTGGAACTAGAATTAGTAATCATTACTTTAATGATTTTGTGCCACAATCTCAATGCTGAAAATTGTGATATATATTCTCATCATAAGAGCCTGAAGTATGTATTCATGGAAAATGAGTTAAACATTCACCAAATTACACGGTTGAAATTAATCAAATACAACTATATCTCAGTATGTTACCATACGAGGAATGAAAAAATGGTGTCATATGTTCTATCTAAAAACGATCATTCTACCCTATCATTCATTGGGATAAAAACCAACTCAACCTTCATGGATAACCAAATGATTGATATTGAATTCATAATGGAAGGGATGAAACCCCTAATTTCCAAAAACATTTATCAACCATAGATCTATATAAAGACCAATTAATCTCAAAAAATTATATATGGATAAGTGAGAAGGTAGAAAATATTATAGAGTTCAATATTGATAGAGAAATATTTATATGATCTTGAAACCAGTTATGTATCACATCCATACTATAACTAAGGAAATTGATTGTAGATGATGAACATATCATATCTTTATCTATTAACCATTGAATGAAAAATATATGTATAAATATTAAGCATAAATTATAGTTGAGCAAATGAAGATGGAAATTAGGAAGTGAGTATCTTGATGGCTAATTTTATAGAAATTTAATGATGAACAAAAGAAACCGATGGGTATGATATAATCATTACCAATATCATTCTATAAATGAAAAAAAATCATCATAGGTTTCATCATCGATATTCCTAATACCTATAAAGAACATAATGACATCATATTAGTGGTGGATCAACACATTAATTTGGAAAATGTCACTCTTATTCTGAAGTATTTCTCTCTTGACCAATATGACATGTTATTTATAGAGGGATTGAAAATGAAACATGGGGTTCCAATATTAAATGTATCTAATAAAAACACAAGATTCACATAATTGTTTTTCTATGTGTGTTTTACAATAATTGAATAAAAAGTAATTATTTATCATTGATAATCAGCTTTAAACTAATGATCAATTGGAATGGACTAGTTAAACCATGAAAGACACACTAATATCCAACATAGTGGATTTTAAATGATGTTTTGGTCAATATATTCCTTTGTATGATTTCTAATAAAATAATAGTTTACACTCAAACACCCAAATGGAACCACATGAAGAAATATATGGGAAGAGTTGTAGACCAATGAAATGAAGGGAAGATGTTAGAAAAAGTAAGCCTTTATGACAAAATCATTCCAAGAAACATAAAATAAGGATCAAAGAATTCTGAAACATATGAAATTATTATATAGTTTCTTGAAGATAAATATTGAAAATCGTAGGTGATATCTAGAGTTTGATGATAGTGAAAAGGTAATCCTTCCAATATCTCATTGGAAGAGGGTTGTCAGATTTGGCATCATCCCTAATTTATTTAGTTCCTTCAAGATTATTGACCACGTAGGGGCTCTATTTTTTTAATATCACTCCCACTATACATATATCAAGTTCATGAAATATTCCATGTTTTGTTTTTTAGAAATTTTCTTCGAGAATTTTAACATATATTAAACTCAGATGCTATATAATTGAAACATCACGTAACTTATGAGGAATAATTTTTGAAGATAATGGTTCAAAAAGATGATGAAAAAAATAACCCAAACTAGGTCATTATATATATGGTGAAATCATATTTTTAGAGAATCAATATGGGAACAGGAAAATCTAAAGTGAAAAAATTACATTGATATTGCTCATCTGAGTAACAAATTTTCAAGGAAAAAATCTATTTAGGTGGGGGGGGGGGTGGAGGATATAACACACTATAATTATAATTTAATTTTTACTTTTTTAACTATTATACATTAATTTAAATTTAACACGAATCTTAAATAAATCATGATAATTTTTTTGAGATAAAATGTTTTAAAACAAGATAAGAATTAATAATTTATGATTATAAAATAAGAAACATCATTATTAAAAGTAAAAGTTTAATAAATAAGAATGTAAATATAAATTCCATGAACAAATACCTTTTACCCTTTTGATTTTACAAAATTATTATAACCTCACTTAGGATTCTTAATTGAAGGATAATCATTAGAACTATACTAGGCATGTGGATAGTGATGTGAATAGATTTTAGTGATGAATGTAGGGCTATATATATAAATGAAATAGAATCATTATAAATATGTTCATTAGAAATATATTTATCAGATATATGCTAATTTTATTTAAAATTATCCCAAAGGTGTACATGAGTTTTTTAATTAGTAATAAAATAATTGTAATAATATAATTCACATATATTAAACAATGATAAAGAATTATTATTTAATAAAAATGTGTTATTAGAAAAATAATAATTTTTTCTGTTTTATATTATTATTAAATAATAATTTTATTTATAAAATTAAATGTAATAGTTTATATAGATTTATGGAATAAAATAAATTAATAAAAAATAATTTCAAATAAATAGTAATAAAATCATTTTTATACTTAAAACAAATTTTCCTGAAAAGTGTTTTAACGTGTTATGTATTTTTAATTTTAATAAAAAAAATATAATTAGGATAAAATGATAAATTTAATAAACTATAATTCTTATTGAAATTAAAAAAATATTTTGACACATATTTAATTAGTAATTAATAGGAAATAATAACACGTAATGATTAAAAAGGTGTTTTCCCACAAAAATGGTGTTTCTATATATTTTATGTTTATATTGAAAAGATAAAGATCACATATATAGAAACTTAATTAGATAAAAATGAGTTCCAAATTGGGAATTGTAATTTGAATATTTTGTAATATAGTACATCTTATAATTTTAGTAAACAACAGTTACACTGGTAAATATTCAAACAGGATTAAAAGAATTAAAAGTGGTGAATAAAATTGGCTAAAAAATAGGATATTTAAATTGATGTAAAATAATTCTAGAATTAATTTATTACACTTAAGCATTAATCCCACATGTCTCAAAAATATTTCATTACCATACTCACCATGAACCCATGTGATTCCATCATTATCCATCGCTTCAAATATGTTTCCATGGAAATGTCCATCATTTTCATAAATAAATGGAGATATCCTTTACCCTTAACAAAAAAATATTTCATTAAAACTATCTTGAATATTAGACCATTATTTCTCTCTTAGAGTCTTACATAACATTTTTTAACTTATGGCCACAAAAAGGATTCCCAAATCATCCATTCCCAAGATTCCCTCAATGAGAAGATTTCAAGTTCCAAACATGAATATTATATACTCCAAAATCATTTCATGAATATAAAATTATTAAAACTATTAGATAATAAGATTAATCACAGAAATAATTCTAAATAATAAAATTATTATAATATATAATAATATTATTATAATAATTCAGTTTTATAAAAATAATCAGCCATAAATTATTACAGGTTCTTGTTTAGGTCAGTTTAACCACCAACATTAATAATGAAATAAATTTATATCCTGGATGAATATAGTTACTTAATAACTAGTAATATGTGATAATAATATGTAAATATTTGTTTGGGTTCTTTAATTTTCATTGTAATAAATATCACATTATTAACATACCACCTTCTGTTTGATATAAATTATTGAAATAGGCTTGTTATTAATTTCATCAATACCAACCATACTTAAAAATTACATTTAATGAATGTATAACTTCATAACTCATGGTAGGACTTTTATAATAGTAAATTTAATATAATGCAGTTGCAAAAATAAAGAATAAAAAATGATAACTAAAATTATTGTACCAAAAATAGTAAAGGAATAGTTTAAAATGTTAAAAATAAATGATCATTTTTATTTAAAAATAAATAATTAATATGTAGTAAATATATATATCATATTAATTTATATTTTTATATTTATGGATTAGGTTTTAAAATATTTGTTTAATGTGTCTATAATTATTTTACAGGAGGATAGATCATTAACTACTTATAGGGAATCCAAGGTAAGTGTTAAACTTGACTGAAAATCATTAATTGAGTCATAATCCTACCTTTTTTAATATGTAATTCCAAGATTTTTTTTTTCCACCTTAATATTTTATTAAAATTTTTCCCTCATTCATTTATAGGGATGAAATTTCTTTTATCTAAAACTTCTTTTTAAATGATTCTAATTTTAAAAATTGTTATGTTATTAAGGGTTTTGATGGATTAATTTCATTATCTATAGTCATAAACATTATTTATTAAATTCATTATTTGATTTGTCTTATATTTATACCATTTTATTATTTCATGTCGAACTCCCAATTTTCTCTGGGAATAATATATTTATATTTCAAGTCATTTTATTTATTTTATTTCATTCTTTAGAAAAATATAGTAATTATTAAAAAATTTATATTCTATTTAATAGTTGTTTCCCCTAAATATCAATATTATTTTGTTATTATCTATTATTTGGAAACAAAATTATTATCATATTGAATTTTCATACTTCAAATTAAAACTTCTCAAAAATATTTTTAAATATTTTTAAATATTTTTTTTCAATAATGGTATTTTATAATATTAAAATTACTTTTAATTCTGTGATATTATATTTTGTATCATCCACTCTATATTTCTTAACATTGTGAGAATATACTTTCAATTTTATATTATTAGGGAATGATTATGGTAAGGTTTTAGAGAGACCTCTTGTCACCCATTGGAATATTATTTTGAAAGAGACTTCTATCATTTTCTTTTAAGACTATGTTAGGAAATATTTTCTAAAACAGTTTAAAAAAGATTTCATTTGCATCATTATCACTAATATATAGACCTCCATTACTGTAATATTTCAACAATCTCCCTCTAAAATATTTTATGAATTAATCCTTTAGGGTGAGCGAATTTTTGGTATCAACCAATCTAGTTCATGATGTATTTTTGTGATATATGAATTAAAAATGTTATGGAACCCATTTTATTTCTATTGTGTTTTCTAGATATGATGTATGATTTATTTTATTTGTAATTCGTATGTATGTTTTATCAATATATGATTGGTGGAACCATATATATCCTTACAAGACATTGGTTATGGTTCTATATGTCATGAGATCATAATGGGGCTTGTGTTGAGATGCACTATCCACTATAGGGTACTGGTAGTGATACCTGATACACAATATTATAAGATGAATGTTGTAATGTATGATCCAATATGATATGGTACATAGGATTTTGATTCTTGATCCATAAATTTATAATTTTATTTCTTATTATTTTGATATATTTATATATTATTACACATGCCTATTTCATGATCCAAGAGTCATGATTATTGTCTTATGATTCCATATTCTTATACCATCATATATTTATGAAATTTTGAGGTTATATATTATTCCATCATACCATATTCTTATATATTATAATTCTTTTATATTTTAATCAAATATTTATTTCATTTTCATCTATTATTATATGATTATATTTTAATCCCTTGTGACACTTTTAAAATTTTCTATTACTAAACATTTAATCTCACCCATTTTTATGTTTTTTATTTCACCTGGTACTTATATTAATGATTATATTTAGAAGAAATTCTTGTGCGGAGACTTTTTTTGGAGATTTTCCAGAAGTAAATTTTAATAATACATTTATATATGTGACCGTAAAGGAAAACAAATCCTTTGGGATCGAGGATTGGGAAATTATTTGACAAATATAAAATCTAAATTTTGGAATATTTATTACATATAAGCATATTCGTCTTGGGTAATCTCATATGTATCTTCTGAAGGATTTCTAAGAGTTAAATAAATGTAAAAATATGATTATTTATTTTAAATAGGATATGAATGGGTGGATGGTTGGGTAATGGTAGGAAATCACGATGAAAGGTTTATTAATTTATAAGCAAATTCATTGGATATTTGGATATAGAAAAAGTTAAAATCATTAGAATTACCATGGTTTTATATTACATTTTTTCAAATTTAGAGCCTTGATTTTTTACATTTGTAATATTAATAACAAAAATGTATTGAAATATATTAGTATGGACATAGAAAATATATTTAATCATAATTATTTGTTTTAATAATTCATAAATATTATATCGTGCATTGAATTTTTTTTAAAAGATTAAAAAATAAATTATCCTTAAGAATAAAACAATTTTGGTAGAGATGGACATTTTATAATTTATTACATTATTTTTAAGTCATTATTTTGTCATAATACATGCCATATATTCAGATTATTTTTCATTATTAACTGAATAAATTTTACTATCATATAAAATTATATAAAATTCACCTTCATCTAATTTCAACACGATGATTCAAAATTTGAATCCATTTTATGAATATAATTTATTTTATTTAAGAAATATAATTTTCCAATACAACACCTATAGAATTATAATTCCATAAATTTTTAGACAATTTTTTGAAATAAATATTTTATACAGTTATTTTTTTAATTACATATTATGGTAATTATATTACTAATTTTTTAGTAAATAATATTATGGGATATTGGGAATCCATAAAAGGACATGGTATCAAAAGAAATATCAGACGACATATGGGTATACTAGCTCATTCCAATAAAAATTAACAAATTTGGAATAATTAACGCAATATAATTGTCACTGTATAGAGGTCACCTTTAAGTATGGATTTGCTTGATGATCTCATCAAATTGGAATGTGTTATTTTCCAATATTTGTACATGTTTCTGAAAGCCATCATTCCCCTAGTTGAAGCCACATTCAAAATCTGATTCTGTTTATCAGTCCAAGAAACTCTTTCTCTATTGTTATTAACTTTCAGTGGTCTTTCTATCATTCTATTAGCATCACCCTTAGATATATTGATTTTAAATGAATCCTATAAAATAATTTCATTATAGTAAATAAATATCTCTTGAATAATTTTTCTACCTATACCTTCTTGCATTCACCCTTCCAAGAAATATCAATTGAAATCATGTTTGGATCAAGGATGGTGTCTCTATCACCCTTAGATCCCTTCAAAAGCTCTATGTCCAAGCTCCTTCAACCTTGTTTATCAAAGTTTCATACATGAGATGTTGAGGATTTCTTATCATGTATATCAATATAATGAGGAAAATCTTCAATAAATCTTGATTTTATGATCCTTATCTCTTCAACATATTTTTCATTTATATAACTAAAGAAATGGTGATGATAGTTTTTGGTATATTATAGTATTATTTGTGTGGATTTGATTTTCCCCTTGTTGACTGGGGAATTTATAGAATGAAAGTTGAATTTCTCTCCATTTATTAATCCATACACAATACTCCTAATGGTGTGGGGTCCTTCTCATAGTATGTCATTCATTAGAAGTCTATCTCATTGCGACTTAGGTTAGTATCCTCAAGAGACTTTAGTCGTACCACTTTTATTTTGTATTTTAGAATATATGGTCACAATCCTTCTAGATGATCATTCATTATCCCATCCTCTTCATGGAAGAGAATTTTTTTTAAATGTAATGATCGTAACGGGGGATTCCTCTCCACGGAACCTCCTCTACATAGAAATTGAAACATTTTGTTTAGGAGAGACCTGAATTGAAGAGAGAGTGATGTAAACAGATTGGGTGTTATTACAATACAACCTAGTGAAATTTTCATGTATAAGATACTTCTATTTTCCCATAACTTGTGCATTAAATACATCAATGGAGGAGGGATATTTCATTGGTAGGGTTGATATAACATTCCCTATACCTGCAATTTAAAACATGACAACCAAATCATGTTTCAAGTTGACAAAGATATCATCCTCCTTAGGATTAGTGTACATAATACCCAGATCTTTCCGAAGAGGAGTATCATAATATGTCTATATGATATATGAATGATCAATAGAGAGGTAAGATAGATCATTCCCATTCTAAAAGGGGACATAAATTTACCCATTGTGGGTCATTTCCTCCTAGTTGGAAATATTAGAAAAATTACCCCTTGTCATTTAAGAAGAATAGAATAAATCCATTCAAGTCTCAAAAAATGATTTTTATAATGAAATTATTCCCAAACTGAGTTCCACACCCACTCCACTGGGGGTTTTGAATCATAAACTTTAACATATATATTAGGGTAGATTGGGTGAAAGATATTATTTTTTCTATTTTCAAAACACAATTAATTTTCAACAATACTCTCAAGCATGTGGATAATTGAGGGGTTTGGAATAGAAGAGTATCATTGGGAAATCATAACCATAATGAAGATTTTGGGGAATCACATTGTATTTTAAAATCATAAAACAGTTGAATGATATTGAAATAAGATCCATTATATATTTGAGGAACTCGAGGCTAGACAATGATTATATCTTCAACTGATGATAAAAACCCATGATATGTCACCTTTCTAGGATGCCAACTATGGTCTGATCCTGTATACCCTGAAATCCAAACAAAAATCTGTAAAAAAATTAAACTAATGGTCATCGTGAGTAGAATCAGGCCACTATGGTAAGGTTCAAGATAAAAAAAATTTATAGAACTCTGATGTGAAATGTACAAGTTGTGTCGGGACATTACGAATTTTGTGCAGTAATGTAATTTTCATAGTGAAATAGATATTCTAATGGATGAGTTATTTACTCTAGTAGAACCTCATGTAATACATTATCATATTCTATATATATATTTATATAACATCATATTATGTTTCAATAATTTTTCTCCAGACATTTCTATTTCCATGGGCTCCAAACCGATGTAGAGATTCCCCAAATAGATGATTATTTATAGGATTCATGGTTAACATTATATAAAAACATGGAAACCAACAAAATATATAATAAATTTGAGGATATGTCAATAATATTTACCTTCATTGAAATTTTCATTCTTTGATATAAAATGAAATTTGAGATAATCATCAGTATGTGCCCGATCGTCATACACATTATTATGCATCCATATAACTCCAAGAGATCATTAACCAACTACAAGGGGGAATTTTAGTTGGGATTTATGACCTATAGGTGGGATAAATCCTAAATATATATATGGGTGTAATGGGTTTTAAAAACATGAACCAAATTCAAGGATTAGTTTAAAAAAAATCACTATATGAGTCAATTTAGGATTTATGGGAAAATGTATACAAGAATTCTCATTCTATTCCTCAACTTCTAGGTAATTGGATTCCCTTGACCAACACATTTCATTTTTCACACAGAGTGGTAAGGATAATTACATGGTATGTGTATAACATCACTATGATGATAATACTTGGAGTGATGTATTATAATTTTCTCCCCCAATATTTTTTTGGGGAAATGTTTCAACAACATTATGTCATGCACTATTAAAGAAATCCATAAATATTTTGTTGTAGGAAACTTGTCTGTGGAGAAAATTTTATCTTTAACACCTTCAATAATAAATTTTATATTAGACATTGGGTAGGGTATATGTCTCAATGAAAAATGGTATTCCATATATTAAGTAACCAGGGGACCTCTATCACTTAATTATGTGAACTTGAATGGGGCTAGTATATATGATAAGTCTACCATGATAACCCTAATATAGATCCCTAGACTCTCTTATTTAGATTCCTTGCCATTTTAACGTGAGATTACATGGTTTTGGTCTATTTATCACACATACAAGTTATACCAAGAACATATATGATGGTATATATGTTTTCATAGGGATGGATTATTGGTTTAAAAAAAAACATATTTTGTTTGAAAAGGCTCTTTATTTACAAATCTGTAAATAATATAAAAAAGACTATGTTATCTTTTTCAGAACCATTTTATGTTTTTTGTAATGGGTAGTAGTAATCATAAATATTTATGACAACCACATCCTTATTTTTATTCTATATTGTTTGTTCTATCTATTAATCCGTGAATTTTAGTGTATCTACCCCAATTAATAAAGGATTACTGGGATATTAAGTCTATATGGATTCATTGAGTGGTCAATATTTTCCACTGTGGGGAATTTTTGATAGGGAATATGTTGTACAACAACCATGTTGGGTTTGAAAAGAGGTCATACATAAATTATATTGGATATGGATCCCTATTTCCATACTTAACTTTGATATCATTTTTGTGGATTATTTATCATATAGGTTATCACTTAAATTCTAAAGCTTATGGAGGAATGTTTTAGTGCATCTCATTTATTTATGAATAGTGAAATACCTATTAAAGGAATGGATGTTTATGGAATGTGATGAACCAATGGACCACTCATACCAAAATTAGATTTCCCTATTCAAATTCTTGTATTTGGTTAGATTCAAGGTCTTAAAATTGATAGATATATTAATATAAACATGAGAGATATCTTGAAAAGTACCTATGTCTTGTGAGGATTCATCTTCAATAAAAGGGAATTATGAAAATATGATGAACGAAAATGAGTGAATTCTTTATAAATAATGTAGTGATCTAATGAAAATGTGCTAATAAGCTTTTCCATTTCCCATAATCAAATGACCTATATAGAAAAACCCTACAGTGTGAGATCCAGATGAAGGCATTGAAAAGATTCCCAATAGAATATAAGTGGAATGGAAAAGATTTAAAAAAGATATATCTTGAAAACACTTCTAAAAATTCTAAAACGCATCTGAATATCGTTATAAATTATATATATTTTGATATTTTCCAATTTTGTAGTGTCTATATAGATATCAATATCACGAATGACCCAAGGGATGTGTCTGAAGCTACTATATAGAATCCAGAAAAAGGGAATTTGAAATCACCCGTGAACATGTACCTTGAATATAATCTATTACATATTGTTATATACATCAAATTGATAGATATTATAGTGCATGTTATTAATGATATAGATTTAGTCATAATATGTATATGTAATATTATAGATAATTACGACATCAATGGGATGACAATCGAAATGATTAATATACAGTGGATAAATTTTATCAATCCAAAGGATGTATGATGATGAATCTCTAAAATATTCATCTTTAATTTGAAACTGAATTATATATTTCAAACAAATTCCTTCATGTAGATGGTGGATGTGGAATATGAACTAACAAATTATCCATAGTACACAACAGGTTGAACATCATTAACTTTTTAGTAGGGTTACTGAATCCATGGGAAGAGGATTAGTCACCTGGTCAGAGAATGGTGATTGAGAATGAGGTACAATATCCACTCTATATAATCTAATTTTGGGACCGTCTTATCCACATAAAAAATTAGATATCCCACTATGTCTAATTAGGCACAAATGAAGGGTTAATATACTTACCCCATATATTCATACTGGATAAAGATTTTGGTCTCAAAATTATGCTCTTATTTTATCTACTAAAAATACATATCACAATCAGTATATTGAATATTGAATCTTTTAAAATGGGGATTTTATGGTGAAAACTATTATATTGTGGAAATGGAACGAACAATAATGTGTAATGAACACCTCTCTGATAAACTGGATCCCAATCCCAAATTAGTGTAAAATGAATCAAGTTGATCGGATGTGGATGAAGAAGGGTGATGAGATTCTATACCTCCACATGGTGTAGAGGTAGGGGCTATACTATAATAAATGAAACCATAATGATTCTAATTAAACCTTTCATCACCACTTATGAGGTCTTGATTTTATATGATAATGTATGACTCATTTAGAAGGAGTCTTCAATAGTAAAAGAGTATGTGACTCATTTGGAGTATCTAGTAACAATATAGTGGATATCAGAATTATCTCCATCTAATACATCACCCAATTAGGAACCATACCTATTTAGTAAATCATTAATATTATGTGTTAATGTTTTCTGAGAATTATAATAATATATCAGAAAAACGTATTTATGATATTTTGAGGCTTGTGAAGCTATAATAAAAAGCATTAGAAAAATAATTTGGATGAGAATCGAGTACCATTTAGTAGATCTCCCAAAATTTGGTGAGTTTAAAAAAGATCTAAAAACAATTATTCATATTATTAATGAATCTTTTATAACTTCATTATGAGACATGTTTACTAAGGATTCATAAATTTATGGATCTATTTATATAAAAATTTTATTCAGGATCCTTGGGTATTGGGTTATGAATCCTACTCCATTACATTCTTAATATTTATCCACTTATAAACCAAGTTTGAGATGAGACTAATAAGACTTGCTCCAATTTATAATTGAATATGATAAATGTTTCTCGTCTTGGCATTGTTCCTGAAAGATTCAATCCAGTTAAATTAAAATGGTAAAATAAATCAACTCTATCATAAGTCACATTGTGTTAGTGGGTGAAATAGTGATAGTGTGGGAAGATTCTTTAATCATACAACACAGCGAAGTGATGAAATTAGGAAGGGATTTAACCTTTTATAATAGAGTTAAGCTCTAACAATGATTATCATTGATTCTCATTGTTGTTTGTTGTTCAATATTTTTTTGACTATCCATTTTAATACCAAAAATACTCATAGAATGTAAAAAACAAATTACAAACTTTTTTTACCAATCACCAGAGACAATGGAATGTTTTGAATAAGTAGTGATCATCCTTTTTTTTGTGACAGATAGATACTGTTTGTCTCAATATCCATAAAAAATTATATTCAGACCAGGATACAACATTCATCCAGTGAAACATGATTAAATTTGAGTGAAATACATTTAGATGAAGATTTATAAAACCCCCAATAAATAGTTATTCAATAAGATGCCCAACCACGAGTAAGTTTTTGCAACACTAGGTTTTTGTGGGTTTGACTACAATAAAATTAATGTGCTCAGGAAGTAATTATAAAATCTGTGGGAGTGGGAAGATAATATTTTGTTTTACATATCTGTAATATAATTCATATCCCATTCAGTTAGCTTAATGTGATGATGATTCAAGAAAAATCGCTATAGGTTAAGGAAGTAAATGAGCACTTATAGTTTATCGATGAAATGATATCCATGGAAATCGACAACCATGTATAATTTGATATGGTTTAGGAGATATTTATGTAATATAAGTGGTTATAAAAAATATAAAAATGTAGGGGGAGATATTACTTCCTTGGCCTAAATTCTAGTCTTGGAGGACTGGGTAGAAACTCTAAAGTTTTAAGAACAACATCTGGATTTATATGACTTAGGGAAACAAATGATTCAGTATTCAGAGTCCACGAAACATGAATTATGATGTATATTTAATTTTTATCATTCTCTTACATTTATTATAAATTTTGAATAGAAATTTTTATGGATGCTTCCTCTATTTTTTCTAATTACTAATAAAAAACATATTTATAAATCATTTGTCTCATTTAGTTTCTATAATTAAAAATATGGATTCAAAATATCCCATGTAAACATATAATAAAGTAACATCATAGTAATGTTTCCATAAAATCATTAAAAAATGGATTTTTTTTCCGTAAATTAGAATCTCCAAATTTTTATGTCAATGATGAAACTTTTTAATCAATCAACCATACTTAATGATTTCACTCTCAAGTGGATATTGGTTAGTTTTGTATATATCATGTATACACCATCACCAAAATTCAAAGTAAACCTATGAGAAAAAAGGATTTTTTTATTTCTTCTAGAATATGATTTTTTTGTAAAAATATAACAGATCCACATACATATTGGGTTTGGGATCACCATGAGAAAATATTTATTCAATCGGATAAAGAGAGTTATTAAATTAAGATAATGGAAATTAAAAGGGAGTTGTTCATGGATAAAAAATTTAACGATTGTTAAAGAACCCTAAAAGAAAAAATTCATGTATATTTGACATATCATATGAAACAATAATTATTATTGGAATATGGTTATACTCTAATTTTCTCCTAGATCAAAATAACTAATGATCATTTATTGAATTTTTAATGATCAAAATGAAGGTCTAAAATAGCATTCTAGGCCATATTCATTAAAAAATTACTTTTAATTAATCCATGATATGTGAAGTCTTAGAGGGTAGGAAATTTAATTTTATAAGGTCATATATTTGGGTTTTCAACCTAATAAGATTTATACATTTTTCTATATCACGAATTATAATTTTTTCTAACATTATGCAAGATATTGGCCTATAAATTAAAAAATTGATATTTTAATTGGATATTGTTCTTTTTTTTCCAATTTATGAGTTTTATTCCACATTATATTGAAAATTTAATTTCATGAATGTCTAACCAATGAGGAAAACATGAATGTTCATATTTCATATACCAAAATATGAATTATCTTATATAATGACGAGGGAAAGGTAGTATCGATATGAGTAAATAATAGTACTACTTATATGACCTCAGAGAAAGGGAGTGCATATTTTGAGGTAAAATTGCTCAGATTGACAGGAAATTTGAAAAATCAAATGCTATTTTTGAAGGTTATAAATATTTCAACTCCATTTAAATTTTGTCAAAAACTAACACATATTGTAAATTAAATCATATTACTATGGGGATGATTAATTAAAATCATACAGGATGAGATATCCACAACCCACATTTGAAATTATGAGACCATTTTCATATCAATGTGTAATCATTATAAAGACTAATGATATTAAAATCTCAATGAAATGCTCAACTATAATTATTTTTATGAAAAATTAGATTGATGTGTCTTCACCTCAAGGATGATAACATGCCTCTATTTATCTCTAAATGGGAAAGATTAAAATTTCAGTCAATATCTCTTTATAGAGGATTCCATCAAGAATTTACATACTTGTTACTAGTAGCTATGAAATATTAGAGGTTATTAAATAGAGAAAAAAGTATAGTAAATGGGAATAAATTATTTAGAAGATACTTTTGACACTCTAATTTTGAATAGACTAAGATTGGGTCATTATAAGGTCTAATATTGGATGTGGAAGTGGGTGAGGATTTTTTACTAGGATCAAAATAGATTCTTTTTAAATCATTATGTATCTTGTAATAATTTAAATCTATCAAAAAATAGTTCCGAGAAAATATATAAAAATTCCAATCATATCCCTAGGTTAATGATGGAAAAGATGATGTCAATTAGTAAACCTAAATTATTTGATGGTGGGGTAAAATATGATAGAAATTGATTTTAAAATGGGTATATGATAGGTGATTTGGAAATAACTAGTATCCTAAAATAATAAGAATACATTTACATGTAGTTAAATAGAGAGGTCTTTTTTGATATCTGAGTCATATGTAAAGGATGTGATAATTAAATTTGTAAGTTACCTAGTGAGAGAGGGGAGGAAAGCCAACAAAAAAATCTGGAGTGTTATTACTAGGGAAAAGAAAAATAATGTTACCCTAATATATGGATATTGGAAGTAATTACATGAATGATGAAAAGACCCAAAATAATAAAATAAAGTAGGGAAAAGAAGTGAAATATAATTTTCAGTTAGGTCTTTAATGGGATATCAAAACATCACTATGTATACCACCACAAAACCAATAAAGCTTCACATAGTATTGTGAAATAATTATGTTGTCTCAGTTTAATGTAAAATATTAAAATACGAAAAATTATTATGTATGAAAATACTTGGAAAGGGTTTTATATTGATGAAATTTATAGTAAGACCTAGAATGTGCAGTTTTGGTGCCACTCCAAATCCTATAAAAAATAATTAATGATCATATATTTCTCCAAAAAAGGAATAGTGATTCTCATTGTACAAAGATATTATGATGTAAATCCTGATGTGAATTGAAAAAATAATTTTTTATCATAGTGATAAAAATGAAATTAAAATGAAATTTATATATGGGTCCAAGATTGGTGATTTGGAAATCACAATATACTATAATAATAAGTATCAAGCCACATGAGGTTCTAGAATGTGCGGTCTATTTATAGGTCTACAAAATTTTAAAGGGAGACATAATTCGATATCTATTCCCAAGTTATATTATATTTAAGATAGCTTGATATGAATTAACAATTTATTACACACCGTTAGAAAATATATAATAAATTAATGTGAAATTTTAAAATGATCTAAAGAAACCTAGTTTGTAATGGAAACTAGGGTGTAATGAAAGTGTGAAAGATGTGTAATTTTAAAACAAAGTGGGTTTTATTAATGTTAAAGATATTGAATCCAAAAAACCCCTTTTCAATATTTCTTTAAGGATCGTGTGTCATTCATTTTAAGAATGAAAAATAAAATCACATGATTACATAAACGTTACATAATTCATTTGAATTTATTGGTTTTATTCAATCAATATTGTTGTTTTTCTGCTAAAAGACACCAAACTAAGCATCATCTACATAGTCCACACATTCTCCATAATTACAGGACCATTAATATGAATTTATGGGGTTCTAGTGTAAGAAATATTAGAGATTTATGACGTCCCTTCAACTAAATAACAAAAAATCGATCGTGAAAGCAGAGTTGGTCTGAATTTATTCTTCTATCATAATATCTACATAAGAACATTATATGAGAGGATAAAATATATTCTCTCTAGAAATTTGTGAAACTGGTGGATCACTATATTCAAATGATAAAATGAACTTTTATACACAGGTCATACTCTCCAAAATTGGAATTTGGTCTCTCGAAAGTAATGCCCATCATTTTAGACATTTGTGAACATTTATGACATAATTAACATGTCATTAATGTCACCAATATATTATCACTCACTTATAACACTTGAAAATGTTATGTGATAAAATAAGAACCATTAACTCGGCCCATAAGCTCCCCAAAATAATGGAAAAAACCTTGAATTTCATATGTTCATTCGAAAAGTTATATATTTCTCATATTCAATTTTATAATCAAACAACTAGTGAATAAGATGTGAAATAAATTCATTCATAATTATTCTAAACATTAAAAATATAATTGAATTATTTTTATTTTTTATCATTCATACTCTGACGTTCACTGGCCCCCAATAATTTGTCCCAATACATCCTAAACTACTATTTATTAGACTCGGTGGGACATATTGATACGTTTAGTGTTTAAACATCTAGGTCCATATCTTTGTAGTACTAAATTTTACCAATAGACCAAGACTGGAGTCTAGAAACCAGTCATGGCTCCTAAACGATAAATAATTTCATAGATACAAATTATTCCTATAAAAACATTCAATGAAATATAATCTCTTTGTCTCATGATATTTTATAATGAATGATGTAGACTTCTATCATCAAACTTTGTTATGATATAAATTTCATGATAGTACTCGATGGAATTATATTCTTCTACCATATATAATGATTTATAAAGGAACTAACATCTTCGATAACATGGTCCCACAAGATATATCTTCCTCATCTCGAAAGTGAAAAAATATATCTTGATCATTCTACCACATCCATACCACCAATGATGCACCCAACACAAACTACCTCTCCATTATTTAATTATCATGGTTTTTACCTTTCATAAATGTATTATATCAAATGAAACATATAATTGAAACATATAGTGTTCATATTTTCATGTTTATCCACACGATCTCACTAATAGAGATCACCATGTGCAAACATCATGAGAAAAATCCTCAATTATTATGATACACCTACACCTGATAGTCAAAAATCATATGTGTCCTCTTTGTATTATTTATCTAGACCATAGAAAATTTGTTTAAGATTATTTTCATTGTATCTTGATGTTCTCATTATAGTTGCAAACTACTATAAAATTTGAATACAATAAGTAATATTAGGAAGTGATGATATAAATAGTGGATGATGAAATATCAACACTATCATGGTAATAATAAAAATCTTATATATCAAATTGTATAAATGTAATGATAATCAAAGGTACTCTTCAAGTTGGTTCTAGGGTTCCCACTATTACAACACTCTCACCAGCACTAGATCCAACTTTCTAAACATCTTTCTTAGCTCCCAAATGATTAATATCATGTTTTTTATTTGTCACAAAATTAGTGGATGGGAACACCATTCCACCATTTTGGAATTATTCTATAATGTGTGACCTCATCTCCTTAATTAAAAATCTTCAAGAGATGTAATCCAAGTGGATATACATTTTTTCATCTATTCAAAATTAACATCCTAGCTAGTAAGAGTATCATAATTTACTTTATGAAAATACGTTACTTACTTGGTGAGATTGCATTAACAGGAAAAAAAATTAATATTTTAAACTACTTCTTATTTTCCTTAGATGCCTTTTTGTAATTGATATTTGTAGATATGGATACAACTATATTGAATGAGACTTTTTATCACATTAACATAACTTAACAATGATATTAGATCACAATGATCAAAGGAAGACTAGTTTGTGTCCCATTATAAATAGTATCCCTCACTCCCCACATACCATGTATATATATTTTTTAAATTCTCGAGTTCAATTGGAATGATCTGACTAAATCCCTTGTATTTCTCCTTTTCATACCAGATATTTGACAAATATGAATCATATCATGGAAATTTCATGGAATATGTTATTGATTCCTTAATAAAACCTATGGAATCCAAATAAGCACATTAATCCCCTCCAATGTCATGGTCATGCCTAACTGGATAGGTATATTACATGTGACACTAGTAATAATTCCCTTTTTAATTTTTCCAACTTGTATATTTCAATACTATGTCAATACATGTGTGATTGAATAGTTATAAGAAACTGTTAGATATACCTTAGTAAATATCATTTCTTATAAATCTAGTTTATACTTTAAGTCAATCTATGTAGAGTAATTTTTATCATGGTACTAAGTAATAATTAGACCAATAGCTATTTTAAATATGTTAATGTACATATTTACTTGGAAATAATGGTTCTCCCATTAACCCCTAATAGACATCTTGAAAAGATTCATTCTTAACTAATATTCTATGATTTAGTTACTTAAATTAATCCAAGACTGGATTTCTATAACTCTAACCCTTATTGTAATTCTATGATTCCACTATCCCTTTCTAGTTGGGTCATATAGATAGCTTCCATGACCAGTTGTCGTAACATCCAATGCTCAATAAAATGATCACAAAATATATCAATGAAAAGTAAAACTATAATGACTTCAGGAATAATGACATGATATTACATGAAAGCCTTATTGGTAACATGCTTTTTCCATCCACGTATACTCTCACATGAATACCATCTTAAATATTCAAAATAATAAACTTCTTGGACGATGATAAATTTAACCCCTTATTGAATTTTAATTCAAATTGTGAATTATATCTATTTAAATTATACATCCAGCTATAAGAATTATTATTCTCAATGAATAATGTATCATATACTATGTTGAATATAAAAACCTCACCATTTTTATCCATCCTACATACTATGTGTCTCTCGAACATTATTTTATTCATACTCATGTGAAACTTGTTCCAATGCCAACTACATGAACATATTTTGCATTGATTAAACAAAAGTCAGTATAACTCCCACTTTCTAAAATAGTGATGTGCACAATTTTATAGAAATATACTCTATTCCATACCTATATATTTTATATCATAGATAACTTATGTAATATCCTTTTTAAAACGTTTGGATGATTACAATAGAGGCACATTATGTTTTTGTTTGTTGAAAGTTTTTTAAAATATTAACAAACTCTTTTCCTCTAAAAATGCATTCTAATGAAATATTTGATTACCATCATTATATAACAATTATGATGTCCATTATTAATGATATTTGACATATTTTTTATGGTATAACATTATTATATTCAATTAATGTATTTAAAATATTCAAGTATATGCAATGCATGGTTTTAACATTGATGATCATTTTACATACATCTTGACTATAATGTGTATAATGAAATGTGCATATTGGAATTTACTGATGCTAAAATTTATTGACCAATGGTATCACGTGAGAGTTTTCATAAATCCTCATTATTAGAATCATAAATTTTATGTGTGTATGGTAATGTTCGTTTAGGAATTACTTAACACTACATTATATTTATTGATGAATTATAGGTCGTGATATTATTTGATAAACCAGCACAAAGCCTCTCTTATCTTCTAACCAATAAAATTTCTTTCATCACTTTCATGTTCCTTAAACACATAAAATAATATTATGAAGTATAATTACCACTATCTTACCCTTTTAATTGTTCTCACATTCTAGAAGAACAATTTCTGAAAGTATAATGGATTGATTTTATTTTTATATGTTTTTTGTCCAAAAAAAGTATATAACTTTGTATATTGTTCGTATGTTCTGTAAATAAAAAGTGCCTAAAACCATGTTGGGGAAATCCTTGATAACTATTTAGTTTATCATGAAAATGTATTATCTTTCCACAACTTGGTATATATGTTTTACATTTTACATTTATATTTTATTGTTAACAAAAATAATTCCAAAAGAAGAATAATGTATACTAGTTTCTAAACAACCTTTGAGAGTTCAACAATGACCATTTACAAGGATATTAGTATCTATGTGCTACTCATGGAAGAATTATGAACCAAACTGTCTCATATTCTTAGAGAACATACCTTAATTCTAGTAATGTTTATTATCTTAATTAGTTATTTTATATAAATACATAAACATGAGAATAATATTTTATTTACTTCCCATGAAGTAAAACAGAAAATTTATTTATATATGAGTAATATGCTAGATGAAGAAGAAACAACTTGCTTATTCCATTCAGTTTATTTCATTTAAACATCCTTACAATTATTAGAAAACATGTGAAGAAAATTACCTAATATGTAATAACTATTTTCTGTGATGTATGTTGTGAAGGTTTCTTTTGTGTGAAAAATTACATTGGAATTTTTTTCATTTATATCATATTTTTAACCATGAAAATTAATTATTAATCGATCTTTATGTTCTTGTTTACTTGGTGAACCTTACATAAAAATGTAATGATAAATTTTCTCCATACTTTTCATTTTATAATGTTAAAAAAACTAGATTATATGGGTGAAAATGATATGATAAAGGACTGTATTGAAATATCATGGGAATCTTTCAGTTGAATCGTCATCCATTCATATATCACATCACATTATCCTCACAAGATTCTCATATATGATACAACATGTAAAATCATCCATGCCTCAATTTTGTATCAACAACTCACATCTGATGTTGATGATAGAATCATGAAATAACCATCATAGGAATCATACAAGAGTATCATGTAATAATTTTACAACCCTCGCTTCATGAGGTAGCCTAACATGTATTGTGGGCACCATCACCTTGAATTGTGGATGTCGTAGTACTTTATATAGTTGTTTAAACTAGTCTTTGGGAACTCATGCTACATTGGACCTTTACATTTTAAAATAATATCATAATTTATGGATTTTTTTATGACCACATTCTACAAAAATAAAATCTTGTAGATTTTACATTTTTCATGATTTCCAATTTAAAAATTAATTTTTATTTAAATCATTAAATGTCTACAAATATTTTATTGAATTCTATCAATCATAAGTACTTGTATTAGAATATTATATCTCTTGAGTATTATAGTGGAAATGATCTTTGAAACCCCTCCTCATATTCTAAAAGCGATGGCGACACAACTACTCAGATAGTCTATGGTAGGCATCTGACTGGTCAACCATATTAACCCATGGTTCCATGATATATTGAGTGGAGTTCCATATCCTGTAAATAATTACATTACATTACTCAATGATTTACCTCTATAGTTTCGTCATGATAACTAATGATATTCATTTTCATCCAATATAAGTTTATTCGATCCACCACCATCAAAAGATCTCCATGATAGTAAAGGGAACCCTTAGCTATTATTTACGGGAAACATGAACACTTGATTTTCCTCATATTTGAGAAATGTAAGGTAATTAATGACTTGATATTATCATTGATGGATTTTGTAATTTAATATCAGTGAGTGAAACAGTTTTTTATTTAACATGCGTACTCTAGGTGATGAGTCCCAAAAGATAAACACGATTTTAAAGAGAATGCATAAACTAAACATGTTTATTATATATTTTGTGGATTTTTATCATTTTACATGTTGATTGCACATAATAAATAAACATTCAAAAAGTAATAAATCCCTAACATGATATACATAATATATAACAAAATGTTCACATGTCATTAAGTAATGGTTAATCCATTGATTGAATAATGGTTTATCCAAGACCCTAGGGGGATTCATTAAGTCAATACCTGACTTGAATTTAAGTTCTCAAAACTCTCATTCACTTCACTTTTTTCATTTATTCCATATCCCAACTCGAACTGGGTTGCCAGGAACTTCTCCAATCATTAGAATGTATACTCACACACATTTTAGTGGTGCTCAGGGTGAAAAATTACAATTTTTAGCACTTAAATCTGGACATTCATAACATTATATATATTAATTAAGGAGGGAATATGGGTAGATCATCAAAATAAAATTATTATTAAATTTTATATAACGTAAATTCAGTATTAAAATTAAAAATAGTAATAAAAAAACATGCAAGGTCTGTCTCGGATCATGATCAGTTAACATGTAAATATATTTCCCAATAAAAACTAACTTTTTTAAATTATACTTGTGGATTTTTTAATGCATTAAATTGATGTAAAATAATTTTAATCAATTATAAACACATACAATTCCCCCAAAAATAAATTTATTAAATCCCAGAAAATAAAATAAAATATTATATTTTTTTATAAATTTTTATTTTTTTGGACCTAAATAATATCCCTAAAAATTAATTTAAGATAAGTAATATGTTAAATGGGTCATGTTGGTTGGACCAAGAGTGAATTGGTTCGACATGAGATTGGGAATCCATTGAAAGCACATATAATATATTTGAATATATAATGATAATAATCATCCAATAGAAGACTTATAGTTTATATATATATATATATGTTTATAAAACTTCCCTTTGGGGATTTGAATAAGTTTCTAAGGGAATGTTTGTACTTTTAATTAAAAAGTCTTTCAAAGGAAGATTCAAACTAGCTTCCATGGGAATATTTATCCATTTAAGTGACAAATATTCCATGAAAATTTTTAACCTGTCTACCATGGGATTATTTATCCATATAATAAAACAATATTCTAAGGGAATATTTAAACTTACTTCCTTGGAAAAATATTTATTCTTTTAATTATATAATCTTCCATGATAATATTTAAACTGGCTACCATGGGAAGCATGATACATTTAATTAATGAAGAATCTATGGTAAGATTGTATTTAAAATTGACTGACAAATAAAATTCTAGTATATATAGTGAATACACAAGATACTTACATAATAATCTAGATAAATATATTTCACATCCATTTCAATTAAATTGATACAAAAATTTAGTCATTAATTTTTGTACTTAGTTTTACACAGAACCTATTGATCATCGATCAACCATATCATGTTGATATTAACTCAGATATATGTTTCATCTATTGAATTTTTACCATATAGAAACCCTCTATACAGATCCTATAAATGATAATTTATAAATCAAATCATTCAACTAAAATAATTACATGTTATCTTTAATAACAAATAATGGAACTTGGGGCATAGTATAAGAATGAATACATGAAATTTATAAATATTTGGTTTTGGATTCATGTTACAAACATTGAATCCAAAAATACCCTATCCTATATTTTTTTATGGATAACATGTAATTTAATTTAATCATGAAAAATAAAATCAAAATGAAAACATAAATGGTTCATATTTTATTTTATGGCATCAATTTGATTCTCTCCACGTCAATGATTCATGACTGAAAGATTCCAAAATAGATAAACACTAGATTTTACACACATAGATCAAAATTATTGGACCACAGATCAATGTTTCCATAGTGATACCATGTGGAATCAATGAGCTTTACAACTTCCATTTGATCACATTAAGGATGACGACTTGATCGAGAATATGGGACTAATCCAACCTTGTTATTCATTAAGAATCCCTATCCAAGAACATAATAGGAGAGGATTAGAGTGGTTAAATCTCACTAAATTCATGAACGTGGTGTAGATATATATTCAAGAGGCTAAAACTATCATTTATACTTAGTTTTTTACTTTCCATAATTGATCTTTGGTTCCTGAAAAGTAATGACCTTAAATTTAGACATTTTCACACTTGTATGACATAATAAACTCTTCATAAATTTTAAAAATATTTTATCACTCAGTTGTAACAAAATAAACTATTATGTGATAAAATAAGAACCATTATCTCAGTATGTACTCTCCCCAAATAATTAAACAAACCTTGAACATCACGTGTTGATTAAAAAAATATTTTTCTCATATTAACTTTTATGATAAAACAACTAGTGAATACCTTGATAAATAAATTCAATAATTAGTATTATAAAGTTGAAAAATATAATGGAATTATATTTATTTCCACTAGTTCATAATTGGAAGTTCACTGGACCCCACATGTGGGTCCCACTTCATCCTAAACTTATATTCATTAGAATAGTTGGAACCTGTGGATACACTTATTTTTTGAAAATTTAAATCCTTATCCCGATAGAAGTGAGTCCAACCCATAGAATGAGAGAATATTCTAGAAACCAATCATGGAAACAAATTCGATAAATAATTTCATAACTATGACTTTATCCCTTGAACAATTATTTTGTAATATAATATCTTTGTAATGAGATATCTCATAATGCATGATGCACACTTTTGATATAATCCTTTTTTCTTCATATATTTTGTGTCAATTATACACAAACATACCATCTTATACCATGGACAATGATTTATAAAGGAACAACAATCCTATTTAACCTAGGTGTAACTCCCCAACCCTATTTACCCAAAGTCAGTGCATTATCACCTAAAATTGACATGATCACAAGGGATCAAGTCCTAAAATACCGACAAATTTAGTAGGCTTGGACGCACTAGATATATAAATATGTTTTAAATTCAATTATTAAATGAAAAAAACAACATTTTTTCTCCTTTTAAAACAATCATATCCCTTAGATTATTCATACATGACAATCAAAATATACATATTCACATCCTGGGAAAAATAAAACATAAGAAAGAGAAATGCTCAGTAAGGATAACAATAAAGAGGAATCTATCATAAATCTGAATAAACATTTAAGGCAATGTATAAGGAAAAAACAAGCCTTTTAAAAATAAAATATCATCATAAGATGGAAAATATAAATTAAATAATTCTATTTAATTATGCAAATGGATATTCATCTAGTCGAATAATCATATGTAATATCAATATGTAATTTCATAATAATAAAATGCCTAATGTCGGACATAATAACCACATATTCAAGGCCTCATTCCAAGACTACAAATAATAATTTTGTTGAGGCCTTTATCCAACACACTAGTTTATCTCATGAGACCTTTTGATGCATCGATGGGCTATAACGGGACCTTCCCTTCACTTACTACATCCAATGCATTCCTCATATGAAAATGATGAAACATAATATTAAAATTTATATTAAAACTATCATAAGAAATGTTAATAATTTAACCATAAACCATGAATCATATAAAAATTTCACATCCATAGTCAACCATATCACAAAACCTTAAATACAATATGGAATATTGTATCATAATAAATCAACTTCAAACATGCGTAAAATCCGACAAAGGATGTTGGCATAGATGAAATCAAAACCATTTTAAAGAAAAATATATTAACATTCTGAAATCATTTAAATGTCACATAATTATGAAAGAAAACATTTTTCCAGAAAATATTCTTATAATCTTGTAAGGTAATCTTTGAAGATGTTATAACAGCAGAAAATAGTTTCACCCACCGTATAAGTTAAAAAAACATCGTTCCTTAATTTGTCCAAAAGGTCATAAAGTACCCTATTTGGAAAGCAACAGAACCCATTTTATAAAAATTTAGAGAAGGTTATAAATGAAATTAACCCATGGTATAGTAAATAGTAAAAATGTTTTGAAATACATTTTTATGAAACCCGAATGTGGATGAGAATGGAGTCCCTATAGACACTTACGTAATAACAACCTCAGATAATAAAGAGATTGTAAAATTAACCCTTACCTTGTACATTTACTTATTCAAGGGTAATTTAACCTCTTATATGAATGTTAAATAATAGTTTTTAAATTATAAAAAAACCGCATACATAAATATGATATCATATATGATCCTCAAATATTAATTTTTCAATAGTATTTCAGAAGTATAATTATTTTGGGAGTTAACTAATTCGTTTTATTTTATATGTTTTGTTAAGTAAGTCATTATTTTTATGTGAGGAATATATTTCATTCATATACATAATTATATTAAGTTTTTAAACATTACTTTTAATCATTAAATAAAAATTATACTTTAATGTTTATGATGGTGAATGAAATCTTATCGCGTCTCGGAGATGGTAAGCCATACGTACGCAAGAGAGAGAATATCATTCTATTGATGGTGAAATAATATGTAGTTGGATGGTATATTACATATACAGAATCATTAACATGTTATATTTATTATTTAGATTAATTATTCACTTTATTATACCCATCCAAACAATGAAGTGTTAAATAACGAACTACACTATGACGTAGATAAGGTAATCTGTACGTATGCGCCTATGATGACTTTGTAATTCATAGGAGGTTTAAAATAATGAATATGGTTGTACCATATTTATAATAACATCATAGTATGTAGAAGGTATTGGAGTTATTATTTCAGTATGGAAACAACCAAGAAAGAGTATGTGGAAGACGAAATGAACAATGAATGAGGTGAAGAAATAATTACCACTTCTTCAGGTGTTTTCTTTTGATTTTAACAAAAGGTATCCTTTGGATGAAATTATGATAAAATTAAGGCCAATAAGGTGAAATTAGGGTAGTTAGGAGGAGATTTGAGCAGGGTTTTACTGAGCCAAATGGATTTGGAGGTGTGAATTTGAGAGGAGGGTATGTACCATTTTATAAGGTAGGTGAGGGACACTTTAGGGGAATCTTGAAATATTAATTTATTATAAAATCAATTTCGGTTTCTAATAGCTCCAAATGGATTTATTTTAGGATAAGGAGGGTATGGGTCTAAAATATTTCAACATATAGGTTTTAAACATGTTTAGGTCACCATATTAAACTTATTTTTTAGATTTAACTCTTATTTAAATAGTTTAACTTTTACCATGTCTTCTTGTATTATTATAATACATGGTTAATAAACAGACTATAAATTTACAAGACAACCTCAATTGGTTCATTATTGAAATATTTATCATTATATAAGTCCTTTTTCAGAACCATATATTTTTAGGACCATTAAATAATTTAATAAGATTGAAATTCTTTTTAAAAACTCATTTATGTTAATTTTGACACAATTTTGTAATTCATTTTTTTGAAATTCATAAAAATCTTATTTCCTCCAAAAATATACATTTAATCAACCCTAATATGTCTTATTAACCTATAAATTTTTTTATGGAATAAAAATTATCAATTTTCATTTATTTTACTATTTATAATATCAATTATTTTAGTCTTTCATTAAAATAGTAATTATTTCATCATCATTGGGTCATATTTAAATTTAGTTCTTTAATGACTAAAAATTATAAATAAAATAAAATTATATAGGAAATAATTTTATATTTCTATAGAATATTTAGAGTCAAATTTATCTTAGGTGTAAACCAATATTAAAAAAATTTAGTTATTAAACATTGAATTTAACACTTTAAACTCTTCTTCAAAAAAATTAAATAAATGTCCAAATATAATCCAAGTGGATCATAAAGAAACATATTTTATTCCTAACATTTCTTTTGGTCACAATACACTTATCCTATAGAATTAAGACATGTGTTAGGGTAATAATAATATCATTTTTACTAATAATTATCCTATTTACTTTCAATAGTGGAAAATAAAATTCCAAAGTTCCTATTCAGCAAAAATTATTTTCATTCGATTGAACAAAATTTTTCTTACTGACGTCAACCGTGTCTCTCAGACTTTTGAAATTGAATTCTCAGAAGTCGTAAAATTACATTTTAGGAAAATTTTCAAATATTCATTAAAGGTGGGTAAAAGATGTTAAAAATTCCAATAAAATTATATATATAATCTTATAATAAAATTACTCAAATGAATTACATTGGATTAATATAGGTACAATGTATCTATTTTCATTTTAAAATAAATTTTAATTTAAAAATAATTATTTAAATAAAAAATCGGTTTAAAACAATAACATAGTGTTTTCACTATTCATCAAAAATTGAATGTTTTCAAAAAAATATAAAACATTCACCCTATGCTAATTTTTATATTTTGAATATAAAAATGAAGTCCATTTAGAAAAATAAAATATTAAAAAGTTTCAAAAAATTTGTATTACTATTCATAACGGCTTGTTTGATTGGTCGTGGTGTGTTATAACTCGAAGTGGCGTACAATGCAAGCTATTGCATTATTCAAAGAAAGTGTACCATAGAAGCATGGGGTGTTACATTCTTCCATCCTTCGAATAATTGCATCCTTGAAATTTCATGAATATTATTACATAAAAGGACTTTATGCTTCTTCGTCATAAGTTAATCATGTTTCCACATTTCCTCTTCCATTTTATGGTTTCTGCAAAGAACCTTTACCAGATGAGTCATCCAATTTCTCAACACTAGTTCCCCAGTATCATGAATCTTTCTAGGCTCTCCACTATAAGAAATATCGGGTTCCAACTCTACTTCTTCATAGGTGAGTGCATGAATTGAGTCAGGCATGTATTTTCTCAACCGTGATACGTGGGAAAAATCATGAACGTTTGATAGACATGGTGGCATTGCCAAATGGTATGTTATAACTCCAATTCATTATATAATTTCTGATTATACAATGTACCTGGGACTTAATTTACCCCTCTTATGGATTCGTATAACACCCTTCATTGGAGATACTTTCATGAAAACATGATCTCCAACTTGAAATTCGAAATCCTTCCTTTGGTAATCAGCATAGCTCTTTTTCCTAAATTTATTTCCTTTGATGTGGGTTTGGATAATCTTCACCATTTCCATTGTTTCCTGAACAGGTTCTGAGCCAATGAGTTTTCCTACACCAACATCATTCCAACAAGTTGGTGTACAAAATATCTTCCCATATAACGGTTCATATAGGGCCATCTAGATATTTGAGTGGAAGCTATTATTATAGGAAAATTATTCCAGTGGTAAATTCTAATACCACATACCTTTAATGTCAAGTGAGAAAAATCTCAACATGCCTTATCTGGTTTGAATAGTCTATTCTGATTGTCCATCAGTTTGAGGGTGGTAGGCAGTGCTCAAAAAATGTTTAGTATCTTGGGATTTCTGAATACTTTTCTAAAATCTTAATGTAAAACAGGGATCACGATTAGAAAAAATATATAGGTGTACACCATGAATTCTTAATAATTCATTAAAATATAGTCTTTATAAAATTTCAAGTGGTAAATCTTCTCCTATCGCAATAAAATGTGCTGAATTGGAATGATGATCAACAATGACCAATATTACATTTTTCCATAAAGGAGTATTTGGTAGCCCCAATAAAACATCCATCATAATATCATACAATTTCCACTAATGTATGGGAAGTGGTTTCATGACTCCTCGTTGATGTTGTGTTCTACCTTTCACCTGTTGACAAACCATACATCTTGAATCATAATCATAAATCACCCTCTTCATGTTGTCCCACCAAAAACATTCCTTCCAATATCAATACATCTTAGTACTACTAGGGTGTAGAGTGAAATTGGTGCTATAAAAATCATCCAAACATATCATTTTTAGATAAGGTATATTGGGGACACAAAGCCTTCTCCAAAATTTAAAAATTCCATCCTCATATTCAAATTTAATCATTCTCCCATCATTCAATGTTTTAATATTCTTTTGAAACTCCACATTATTAGTCTGAGAACATTTTATCCTTTCTAGTAAAGATGGTTTGGAAACCATTTGAAAAAGTGTCGATGGCTTACCTTCCATGATTATTCCCATATCCATATTTACTAGATTTTTGGACATAGGATCCCTTCCAACTCTCATCTTGTTCAGAACTCCATGATCCTTTCATCTCAAATCATTTTACACCATATTTTCCTTCCCTGGGTGGTATTGAATTGTGATATGATAATCCTAGAGTATTTCGAGACATCACCTTTGCGTCATGTTGAGTTCTTTATATGAGAAAATATACTTCAAACTTGTGTGATAAGTATATATCTCATATTTCTTTGCATATTGATAGTGTCTCCATATATTTAATGAAATTCTTACATCTGGTAACACAAGATCATGAGTATGATAGTTTTGTTCATGAATTTTTAGCTAATGTGATGCATTTGAAATAACTCTATTATTTTACATAAGTACACAACCAATTCCTTTCATTGAAGTATCACTATAAATAAAAAACCTATCATTACCCAATGCCATATTCAAGATAGATACATTGACTAATATTTTCATCAATTATTAAAAACATTCTTCAAACTCTTTTTTCCAAAAACAATTAACTCCTTTGCGTGTGAGCTTGGTTAATGGGTTAGCCAATAAGGAAATATTTTAGATGAAACACAATTAATAACCTGCTAAACTAATAAGACTGTGTACCTCAGTTATACTAGTTGGTGTTGTCCATTGTTTTATTTAACTTGTCTTAGAAGGATTAATAGAGATTCCATACTTAGATATAATATAGAAAATAAATGAATATTCCAGAAGGAATAATTCACACTTGCTAAACGTCCCATATAAATCATTTCTTCTAGGAGTATTTATAATAGTGAGAAAGTGATTTTCATGATCTTAGTATATTTTGAAGTATACCAAGATATCATCAATAAATAAAACTACAAATTTTCAAGATATTACTTGAAAACTCTATCCATTAGATCTATGAAAAAAATGGTGCATTAGTGAGTCCAAAATCAATTACCGTAAACTCTTAATGCCCAGACCTATTTCGAAATGATGTCTTTGGAATGTCTTCCATCATCACACACAACTGATGATATCCAAATCTAGGGACAATCTTTGAAACAAATTGAGCACCATGATATTGTTCAAATAAATATTCAATGTAAGGTAGGGGATACTAGTTATTTATTTATATAGCATTGATTTCTCTATAGTCAATGCACAACCTCATAGATCCATGTTTGTTCTTAACAAAAATATCAAGGGCTCCCCATGGAGAAACACTAGGGATTATAAATCCTTTATTATTGAATTCCTCTAGTTTTTTATTTACATCCACTAATTACACAGTGGCTTCTCTATAAGGGATATTTGATATGGGCCTTGAACCAAAAATTAATCAATGGAAAACTCAATTTATTATTCTAGAGGATGTCAAGCTAAATCCCTTGAAAACACATCAACATATTCATACAAAATGGGTACATATTATATTTGAACATTCCATTCCTCAACCATAGTTATTTCACTCCCTTGGTCCCCAATAATTTAATTTAGTATAGATAATGGGGTGGGATCTATATGAGAATCAGATGGTGATGTTTCTACTCTAAAGATAGGTATTCCTTATCATCCTTAAAAATTGTAACTTACTTCATCTTAAAATAAATTTTCACATCATGGTCTAAAATCCATTCCATACTAAGGATTATATAAAATTAAATCATGGGTATGATGATGCGATTAACTGATAAAGCACGTTTATATTCCATAATGGTAACTGATTCACAAAACATTATTGCAATGATACATACCTTAGGATTTCTTATTGAAAAATACCTTGGTAAATAAAATGGGAAATAACTAATTTTCATGGAAAACTGGGAAGCTATAAAAGAATGAGATGATCCAGAATAAAATAAATCATTGCCAAATTTTGAGGAAACAATTAATATACCTGCCACCACATCATTCATAGATTCAACCATAGCATTAGTGATAGGATAAACATGGATTTGATCCCTTGTCCTTTTTGTGGTAAGTTTCCCTGGCACTTTGTACATTCATTTGAAAAATTCCTCAATTCTCTATAATTGTTTAATTCAACATTGATAGCCATTTTTTCCTTGCAATCATGATTTTGGAGCCCTTTTTCTCCACACTTATAACAAACTCCCTCAACCTTTAGGCATGTATCGAGGTGTTTCCTCTCGAATTTACTACAGGGTGGAAAGTCAAAATTTCCCTTCTTCCCATAATTTTTTTAGATTTTTCAAAATATCTCTTCTTATCTAGATTCTCTTTAAAGTAATATTACATAGATAATTCCTTTTCTCTCTTGATAGCACATGAGACTATATCGTCATATGTTGAGAAGTATTGTGAGACTAATTATCGATGGAGAAATGGTTTTAACCCAACAAATAATCGATCTATCTTACTTCATGGGTTAAATATATAATCTATAGAATGCCTTTCTAACCTCGTAAAGTAAGCCTCAAATTTTGCAACATTCATATCCTCTTCTTTCCTCAGACTTAGAAATTTATTTCCCATATCAGCTCTATGTTCACGAGGAAAGTATTTTTCTTAGAAAAGCACATTAAAATACCTACATTCCATATTATATACTTCTTTATCCCCCTTTTTGTTTTGAATGAATGACCACATTTGATCTGTATCTCCTATGAGGTGATAAACAACCATGTAAACTTTTTTCTATTCCACTACCCCCAAAGAATGAAATAATTTCTCTATTAAACTTATGCATTACTCAGATACAAATGTATTTCTATTCCCATTGAATGATGGTGATCTTTTCCTCCTGAAACGTTCTAACATTGATCCTCTATGTTGTTTATCATGGTTCTCCAGACGGGTAAGTTTATTATTCATAACCGGAGTGTGTTTTCATAGTATGGTTATAAGTTCTTCAGAACCAGTTTCCTCACTAACTCCACCATAATTATTTTTAGTTGGAGGGAAATCCATACATGGATTATGTGTGTTGATATAGTTTCCATTCCTTCCATTAGGTTCCATTTTTAAAAAATGGAATAAAATAGTTTAATTTATGAATCGAAATTCATAATTCAAATCTAGTAAAATACCTTATATAAAATGAAATGTTTATGCATATAATCCATAATCATAAATTTTTTTTCATTGAGTAAGTATTTAATCATAAATCCTTCATAATGGATTGTAATGAAAATGTAAATTATCATAATAATATCCCATGGGAGTGTCAATACCAAGAGTGTAGCAAGGTCCATTGTCATTTACCAGGATACCCCAGGTAATGGATGAAACTCTTTGTTAGAGTTTTCACTCCTAGGTACATCTGTGACTGGGCCACCTCAACCAGTTTATATCTAGACAGGGATGTATTTTCCTAGAAAACCCACATAATATTTACACTACCAAGTTTATTTATGTTCTTTTATCCTAATCCTCAACATCTATATAATGGTATTGTTCTCTAATAAAATTTATTATGAATCTAGTTTCCTAGTTTTGTACTAAAATTCCTCTAATACTGACTATAATTCCCCAACCATAGATTTCTAAATTTGGTAAATTATTACATATCATTGGCATGATCAGAAGAGATAATTTCTTGAATGTCTGATCAGTTTTGTAGCCCTAGAAGTACTGGATACATAAATATGTTTTAAATTACATTATAAAATGAAAAAACAACAACATTGTGTCTCCTTTGAACACACTCATATCCATTATCCAATTCTTGTAGGTCAATCATCATATACTTTTTCACATTTGGGAAAAAATAAAACATAATAAAGGGGTGAGCTCATATGCTCAATACGTATAACTATATAGCAAAAACTATCATAAATAATAATAAACATTTAAGGTGATTTAAATGTATAAGGAACCACAATTAAACATTACATAATCTTTAATTATCTTAATAATTAACATTGAGGATCTTTTTAGGATTAGAGATTTAAATATTTAGTCCATGAATAATAAATTACATCTCAAATATTATAAAGTATACACGTCTACTCAGTATCCATTTTTCTCATAAAATAAAAACTCTTAAAAGAAAAAAACTATTCTTTTCTGGAGGAAAATATTATTTAATTCTTCTATTATACTATTATACGTTATATCCTATTAAGAACATTTCAGAAACATGGGAAGATAATAAAAAGATCACTAAGGGTAATAAAATAATGAAAGAAAACATTAGTTCATCAAAATGTAAAAGTCAATGAAATCATACATTTAATTCATTAACATAACACAAAAGATCATAATAATTAGGAATAAAAAATGGAAATTAAAAATAATAAATTTAACTTGTGACATCCTTAACATACTTATGTTGTAGCTTCTAGAGCTATGTAGGGAGCTACATTTGGAATTCCCATCACAGTATATTCCCAAAATCGCTTATGAGAAAAACTAACATTTAGCTTGGTCACATTACCCAATGAATTGGAGATTTATCTTGGGATCAGCTGCCCTAAGTTTATCATGGAACAATCCATATACATAAAAAATTCCCAAGAACCATAATATATTAACAACACATAAAACAAACATAAAGGAATGACAACATTTCCACATTTCAATCACAATATATCATTTCAAGATATTGAAATAATAAATCCATTACCAATCCCATTTACAATACCAAAATACAGAAAAATAGGTTATGGTATTTGTTTTTCATTTAAAAAAATAACATCTTGTAGAGGAAGCCAAATATAAAATAAGGCTCACAGTAGTGGAAAGGTCGTTGTCACTGCGTATGTTAAAAAGAAACATTCTCTTTGTCATTTAGTAAAAATCTATATAGAAAAATCTTTCCTTTGAATGAAATGAAAATTCAATGATGTTTATACACAATAAAAAAAAATTTCATGTATAAATAAAAATATGACTCAATGAAAGGAGATTGAGACGATGTCCCTTACCTCATGTCTGACTTGAATCATTCGTTCTTTAATTTCATGAATAATAAACTAAAGTTAATTTATAATTGATTAAGAAAATTTTTCATGTTTATTATTCATTTTATATTACTTAATATAATGTTATAAACGATACATAATCTTTTATGTTAATAACTGTAATTTTGTCGATATTTGGTACTTGAGTCAAAAATTTACTTCTTATAATTACAAGTTGTCCATGTGGTAAAAATTACACTATCTCTAGAATGATAATTCTGATTTAGAAATTTTATATATAATATATATCTTCTATATATATATATATATTTATTTATAACATTACATGACATTTGGAGATAAGAAATGAATTGCACCATTCCGAGAAATGGTAAGCCGGACGTATTCATGAACACTACATTAATTTCAATTTAGTATTTAATGGAATGAAAACATAATTATAAATAAGTATATTATAATTCTCGAATAATATGATATATAATTTCATTAACTGCATCCTTTATATGTACCACGAATGGAATGAATGAGTCATATCACTTTGAGGGGGTGGTATTCCGCACTTCCTCAAATGAAATTATCTTATTTATTCATTGTGGAAATCATAAAGGTATCCAAAATATAAAAAATACCAAAGCATGGATACAATATATATATATATATATAATATATAATAAAAATACAGTTCTATCAAAATGACCACCATGAGGGGTGGTAGAGGATAATTGAATAATCATCATTTTGTCAGGCTATAGGTTGCCTTCCCCAGAAATAGTATGTTCGTATCCATTATATGGAGGTGTGTAGATGTTTATTTATAATAATCCTCATAAAAACATCCTATTATATTTAAAATATTTTGCTTTTATAAAATAATGGGATAAATAGAGTTTAGGGGGTTGGAGAAGGAAAATAAAAGAAAAGAACTTGAGAGAATACATTACTGTTAAATCCGGTATCTTCTTTTGATTTGAGTCAAATCTCACACATGAATTTCCTTATTCTTAACGGAAGGCTTAAATGAATAATATATAGATTTTGGGATATTAATTGAGTATATTTTGGATGATCCAAGGGGCTTGAGCTGTTGGAGTAATGGGTTAGAAGTGGTGGCCTTTTCTAAAAGGGAGGAAGGGATCTTCAAGAATGTTTGAAAGTATTATTTTACTATGAAATTATTTTTGGTTTCAAAATGTCAAAAAATAATTTAAAGAAAAACTAAAGTACATATATGTATAAATAAAATCATCCAATAATAAATTGATAGCTTTTGGGTATTTTTTAATCCATATCTTTTTAATTTAACCCTTTGTTAACTTATATAACCTTTACCATGTACTCTTATATATTCAAACTATATGGTTCGTATATTTACAATAAAATGCCAAGAAACCCAAAATGAGTCATTTAGGACATTTATAACATTTTTTAAGCCATTTTGTTGAATATTTTATTTTTAGGAATATTTTATCATTTAATAAAATAATATTTGTTTTAAAAACTCATTTATGTCAATTTATAAATTATTCATATGAAGACTATTAAAAAATATATAAAAACAGGATTATTTTGGAAGAACTTAATTAATTAAAATGTAAGAAGTCTTTATTATCCAAAAAATTAGTGGATGGAATAATAAGATTCAGTATAAATTTATTTTAATATTTATAATATCATTTATTTGAAACCTTTAGTAATGTTGAAATTACTGGATCACCATCGTGGCATAATTAAATTTATTTATCTAATGTAAAAAAATTTAAAATAAAATACCATGACATATAATATATTTTTATCTTTAAATGGAATATTTGTAGTCAAAGGGATCATTTACATAACCCCATATACAATTGTTTTACTAAATGATATATGTTTATGTTATTTTTGTCCTTAATTTAAATTAATTAATTTAAAATGTCATTATCACTCCCAAGTGGCTCCATGGGGTCCTCAAATTGACTCAAAGATGCCCATGGTCAGACATGTATGATAAAATTATATTAAGACACATGTTACAGTAATTAAATATTTTTATAATATTTTTTTGCCCTTATTTACCAGATTTTCTATTTAACCATGATAAATTAAATAATTACTGATGTAAATGTTCATAATGTATAAAAAAAAGTTACCTATTTACAAAATTTGGATGTCCTGGTTCCAAATATCAAATCAATTTTTTCTAAATTCGAAACATAGAATTGGTAGAAATTAATTTAAAATTATTTTCTATTGTCAAAACAAAAAAGCGTGTTTTTATGAAATAATAACTATCAATATATATAACTTTGTTTCCGTCTAATTTTCTACTGAAATTAAATTAAATGACTAAAATTTTATTAAATTGTAAAAATTTAATCTAGTTAAAATTTAAAACTAATGAAAATAATAATCTAAATGTATCAATAAATTAGATTAAAACGCAGCTTTGAATTAAAATGTAGTAATTTTCATTATTCATTAATAATGAACTTTATCAGAAAAATACCAATATTTTTTCCAATGTAAATTTTGATGTCTCAATTCTAAATAAGAGATTTAGTTTGTCAAAAATAACATATAAAAGTGAAAAAAACTAGATTTAAAAAGGATTCTCAATCAAAAGGTGGTAAATCGACATTTTAAAGAATATTAGTGTATTTATGCTTAAAATTGGAGTCATTCCCATTTTAAGCCTCTGAATTTTATTGGATAAATATAAAAACTCTTAAAAACATGTTTAATCATATTTTATTTAGTTATATTTATTTCCCACTAATACAACGTCTATGAGTTAACTACCATTTAAAATAATAATAATATATTATTATTTTTCATCACCCTTTTGTGGAATGTAATATTTCAAAGAAACCCATTGTTGCATATCAGGTACGCCATCAAACATAACATCCCCTTTAATGTAAAATTAATATTTAATTCACAAATATTAATAAATATGAAATTTTATTTTTATTTATTTACCTCAAATGTCACATCCTTCTCCTCTTTTGGAAATTTCACCCTCGGAATTTTATTGAATTATTAAATAAATGGAGATATTTATCCCTAATAGCATTTTCATATTCCAAAATTTCCTCTTTAACCCTATGTTTTTTTCATAAAACCATTACCTGATAAATTAACTTATTCCACAAAACTTTCACTCAATGGTCAAGAATCCGAACTGGTTATTCCTCACAAGAAAGATTGTCTTCCAACTAAACTACCTATGGACTCATAACATAAGATAGATCTGGCGTATACTTTCTCAACAATGAAACAATAAAACATTATTCACCTGAGATAAACTTGAAGGTAAAGACACTATGTTAGAAATTTATTCAACTGTCTCCAGTATTTCATGGGGTCCAATGATCCTCAAACTCATCATTCCCTTCTTACCAAAACGCATCAAACATTTCCATGGAAATTTTTTAGAAAGTCAGGATCACCTACCTCGAAAGAAATATCCTTCCTCTTGTTATTCGCATAACTTTTATTCCTACTATTAGTTGTTCTCATGTTATTTTGAATCAATTGAACTTTCTCAGCCATCTCATCAACTAATTTTGGTCCCATAAACTTCCTTTCACGTATTTACCCTCAAAATTTTGAGTTCTACACCATTTTTCATATAATGGTTCAAATGGTTCCATCTATATACTAGAATGAAAACTATTATTATAAGAAATTTCAACCAAAGAAATGTGTTGGTCCCAACTCCCATTGTAATCCATTGACCAAGCATGTAACATATCATCCAATTTATGAGTTTTTCTTTCTGACTGAACATATTTTGTGGATGAAAAGTTGTACTAATATTTAATTCAGTAACAAATGACTTCTAAAGGCCTTTCCAGATGTTAGAAGTAAACCTGGGATCATGATCAAATACAATGAAGAGGGGATCTCCAGGAAACCTAACTATCTCTTTAACATACAACCATGAAAGTTGATATAGAGACAAATTATATAGAATAGGAAGGAAATGAGAATATTTATTCAAAAAATCAATAATAATCTAGATTTCATTATTACCTTGAGATGCCTTTGTCAATCCCACAATGAAGTCCATGGGTATATTTTCCCATTTCCACTCTGGCACTCGTAAAGGCCAAAGCATCCCTTTTGTTAAATGTCACTCTACTTTAACCTGTTTACAAGTCAAACACTTCATAGTAAAGTCAAAAATATATCTTTTTAATCTATCCAACCAGTAATACTCTCGATGATATATGTACATTCTAGTACAATCGGGATGAAAAAAAAAAACAAAGAACTATGATCTTTACATAATAACTCTTTATTCAACTATGAATCACATGGCACACATAATCTCTTCCCAAACCTCAAAACACAATCATTATCAATGTTAAAATCAGGTAACGTACCATTATGAATGAACTCTACCTTTTTATACATCTCACTCTCTTCTTTTTTTGATTTCTTAATTCTATCTGCTGGGGATAATTTCACTGACAACAAAAAAAATAGAGGAATTTCATGCACCATTAACTTCTATGTCAAATTTTATCGAATCAATAATCAAAGTATCATGTTCCAAACTTATCATTATTAATGTAGCATTTCCTTTTTGAATCAAATCATCAACATCTTTATTTTCTTTTCCTGGATGGAGATGAATTGTGCCATCATAATAGATGATTAATTCCAGCTATCTACTATGCCTCGTGTTTAATTATTTCTGGGTAAATATATAGATTAAACTTTTTTGGTCAGTATATATTTCAAAATTTACTCCAAATAGATTATGCCTGCTAATTTTTAAAGAAAAAACAATTGCAGCTAATTCCAAATCATGTGTAGGGTAATTTAACTCCTGAGGTTTCAATTGACGTGAATCAGAAAAAACTACCTGATCATTCTGCATTAGGGATCACCCAAGTCCTTTCAACAATGAATCAGTATAGACAAAAAAATAACCATTTCTAGAATTATGTTCCCAAATCAGAGCATTCACATATTTTCTTTTCAAATCCAAAAAACAATCATCACATTAATTTCTTCAGATGAACTTACCACCTTTTCGTGTAAACTTAGTTAGTGGGATAGATAGCCATGAAAAATGTTCAACAAACCTCTAGTAATAACCTTGTAAACCAATAGAACTATGGATCTTAGTTATATATGTGGTTCATGTCCATTCTTCAACAACATATGTTTAAGATGGATCAACAACTATTCTATTTTTGGAAACAATGTTTCCGAGGAATGATTTTTTTTGTAACCAAAATTCACACTTTCTGAATTTCTTATAAATTTTCATTCTTATTTGGTTTTCAAGAAAAACCATAAATGACATTCATATTCCTATTTACTTTTTGAATAAACCAAAATATCTTCAATAAACACAAACAAAAACTTATCCAAGAACTCAAAGTAAATTCTATTTATAATATCCAAGAATACCGCTGGTGAATTGGTTAACCCAAAAGGCATAATTATAAATTCATAATGGGAATATGTAGTATGAAACACGGTCTTTGGAATGTTTTCTTTCATTACATTCAACTAATGGTACACCGACCTCAAGTCAATCATTAAAAAATACTGCGCTCCCTAGAGATGATCAAATAAATCATCGATATAAGGGAAACGATAATGTTCTTAATAGGGACATTATTCAATGCTCTATAATCAATGAAAATTATCATTGAAATAGATTTCCTTTTAGAAAACAAGAGTGGATCACCCCATGGTGATGTGCTAAGTTGGAAGAAACCTTTATCTAGTAACTCCATCAATTGAGTCATTAACACTAAAAGGTTAATTTGATCTATTCGATAAGGGGGTTTTAAAATTGGATTACCATTAAGAACTAAGTCAACATAAAATTTACATTCCCGATCAGGTTGTACACTAGAAAACTTTTCAGAAAAAACATCAAGATACCCATTTACCACTAGAACATCATTATTCAGAACAACATCTTTTTTTCACCAAGATGTGCAAGGTAACATTCATTTCCATATTTTACTAGATTCTCAGCTTCCTGATATGATATGAAAAGTAAAGATTCATTCTTGTACAAAAATGGAAATTCTTTCTGAAAATAAATCACTTTAGCTCTATAGTAAATCTTAGCATGATAAACAGAAAGCCAATCCATACCCAAAATAACATCAAACTCTACTAGATGAAAACCAATAAGGCTTGTAGGTAGATTATTTCCGCACACAACAAAATTAAGGTTTTCATAATTTATTTTTGTCTCAACAATTCCTCCTGGTATTTTTACCACATGTTTAGGATTCATATCTTGAGATGAAATTCCCAATTTACTAAAAAACATTTCAGAAATGAAAGAATGTGTAGACCCTGAATCAAACAACACATTGTCATGATCTGAATAAAACAATAGTGTAACTGATACTACATCATTTGATGGATCAACATATGTTGAAGTAGTTTTAAAGGATGTCACCACCCCATTTTTCTTGTAGTTTTGCTTCATTCTCTCAGTTGAGTTCATCATTGGACACTCATTTCCATAATGACCCATTTCACTACACTTAAAACATGTTACCGACTTTAACTCCAAATTTCTCTGACCATTACCCTAATCCTTTTAAGTGCAATTACGAGCCTTATTCCCCATTTTACCACATCGATAACACTTACCAAAATTCAGAAGATATTTCCCAGAGTGATTTTTACCTCAATTTTCACTAACTATAAACATAAGTTTCTTACCATCAGACTTTTTTGAAGTGTTATTCCCTTTTTTCGGCCACCTCGACCTCTTATTATATTGTTTTTCAGAGAACAGTTGGTCATTTAGAAACTCCATTGCCACATTCTCTTCACATAGAAAAAGTTTTTCATAACTTTTTAACACAAGAGAAGCTAAAGCCTTTTGATACTTTGGCTTTAATCCTGAGTAAAAATGATTTATTTTACAATCATGTTCTCATATGAAATTTGGAGCATTTCTGGATAGTCAGGTAAATTTTGATTCATATGTTTCCACTGAGTCATCCTCCTTCCTCCAAGAATTTCTTTTCCATCCTAAGACGAACCATCTTAGGAAAGTATTTCTCAAGAAACAGACATTTGAATTCATCCCAATTAAGAGCCTCAATCTCCTAACTATCCTTGATATTTTTAACCATACGCCACCACTGGTCAGCATCACATTCAAAATGGTAAACATCCATACTAACCTTTTGATATTCTGAATACACCATGATGCCGAAAATCTACTCTAGAGATTTAATCCACCCTTTAGCTAGAGCAATGTTAGATGATCCACTGAATGACGGGGGATGATGCCTCATGAAAGGCTTGACTACTAATATGTTCCATTGTGGTTGATCTGGATGATCTCATGCATGGATACAACCACCATTTATAGCCTAATTCAACTATTCTATCACTACAATAAATTGTTCAGTTCCAATTCTGACAATCCCAAGTTGTAGATTTGGAAGGTTGTCTTCCTGCAAATGTCATCCCATCATAGATTCCCTATTTCCTATACAAAAAACCATTCTAAACATAGAGATATATTAGGAGACACATCATGGTAATCTATAAATTTTATATTATTTAAATTTTACCATTAATTAATTTATGGATATTAATTTAACAATACCCTAACTCCTAATGTTATCTAAACTGACCTATGATACCAACTGTAAGTCCTCAGACATAAACATTACTTAATCATGAATTAAGTTAATAATTCACATTAGGGATCTTTTCAGGTTTAGAGTTTTAGAGAATTAGTCCAAAACTATTACATTACATCTCAAATATTACAAAGTTGACACTTCTACTCTGTATAAATTTTTTTATAAAATAACAAATATTAAAGTAAAAAATATATTTTTTTTCAAATAAATATTATTGAATTATTTATTTCTCTTACCATACCTTATATCTTATAAAAAACATTGCAAAATCATGGGATGAGCATTAAAATCTCTGTAAGTGTTATAAAAAAGGAATGAAAACATTAGATCATCAAAACATAAAAGCCAATGAAATTGTACTTTTAAATTTTGAACATACCACACAAGATCCTGTGATTTATGAATAACAAATGGAAATCATAAATCATAATGGTAACTTGTGGAATCCATAACATACTTAGGTTGTATCTTTCACAGCTACATAGGGAGTTACATTTGGAATACTCATCACAGTATATTCCCAACATATATTTGGAGAAACATTAATGTTTACCTCTATCATGTTACCTAATGCATTGAAGAGATATCTCATGCTCACCCACCCTAGGATTATCGTGGAACCACCCGTATATGGAAATAATTTCCATGAACCATAACATATTCATAACACATAAAACCAACATAAAGGAAATATAACATTTCCACATTTCAGTCACAATATATCATTTCAAGATATCCAACTAATCAATCCATTCAAAAAACCATTTTCAATACCAAAAATACCTAAAAAGGGTATGTGGTATTCTTTTCCTTTAAAAAACACTACGCCTTGTAGAGGAATCCAAATATAAAATAATGCTCGTGGTGATGGAAAGGTCATTGTCACTACGTACGTTAAAAAGAAACATTTCCTTTGTCATTTAGCAAAAAAATACATCAAAAAAATATTCACTTTGAATTAAATGAAATGTCAAAGGTGTTTATACACTGCATAAAATTATGTCATATATAAATCAAAATATTCCTTAGTGAAAGTAGATTGAGACAAAGTCCCTTTCCTCGTGTCTGAATTGACTCGTTCGTTCGTTAATCTCCTAAATAATAAACTAATGTTAATTTATACTTTCTTAAGAACCTTTTTCAAGTTTGTTATTCCTTTTATATTATTTATTACCACTATATAAACATAATATAATCATTTTAGTTTATAATGGTTGTTTTGCTAATATTTGGTACTTGAGTTAAAAATAAACTTCTTATAATTACAAGTGGTCCACGTGGTAAAAATTCCACAATCTCTAGAAATGAAATGATAGTACATACATTTGCAGATAAGAAATGAAATGCACTGTTCATGGAGACGATAAACAATATGTATGCCTGAACACTTCTTTAATTTCTATTTCGTATTTAATTGAATTAAAACATAATTATACATAGGTATATTATAATTAAAGTATATTATCATATATAATTTCATTAACTCCATCTTTTATATGTTCCATTTATGGTACGAATGAGTCATATCACTTTGAGGGGGAGGTATTTCGCACTTCCTCAAATTAAATTATCATATATATCCATAATGAAACCATAAATGTATGTTATAAATGAAAAATAAAGAAGAATAGAGAAAATATAAATATAATATATATCACATATAAATAAAGTTCTATCAGAATGTCCACCATTATATACAATAAGGGATTGAAAATAAAAGAAAATAACTTGAGAGAAGATTTTTCCTTTAAATCATGTAACTTCTTTTGATTTTAGCCAAAGGGCTCACTTGAATTGTCATATGCCTAAAGGAAGGCTCTGTGAGGAAAAGAGGGATGTAGGGATATTCTTAGAATAGAGTTTGGATGAGCCAAGGGTTTTGAGAGGTGTGAGTAATGGGTTATAGGGGGTTATCTTTTATAATAGAGAGGAGGGGATCTTTAGAAAAGTTCGAAAGTATTATTTTTTTATAAAATGATTTTTAGTTTCAAAAGCTCAAAAAAATATTTAATTAGAATATGTGATATATATTTTAGTCTAAAAAAATCATATAATAAGAAGAGAAATGGTTTTGAATATTTTTTAATCCTTATCTTTTTTATTTAACCCTTATTAACTTATTTGATTTTACCATATCCTCTTATATATTAATATTATATGGTTAATATGTATACTATACAGTTCCATGTAACTAGAAATGGGTCATTTATGAAATTGATAACATTATTTAATTTATTTGGTCAATTATTATATCTTCTAGGATAATTTTATCACTTAATAAAATATTTGTTGTTTTAAAAACTCATTTATGTAAATTTATAAATTATTCATATAAAGATATATCAAAAATATATAACAACATGATTCAATCGAAAAACATCATTAATTAAAATATAACATGTCTTTATTATACCTAAAATTCTAGGATTTCATAAAAAGATAAAAAAAAAATTTATTTTAATATTTACAGTATCATTTATTTGAATCCTTTATTAATGAAGCAATTACTACATCACCATTGTGTGATAAATAAATTTAGTTATTTAATGACTATAAATTATAAATAAAATACCATGATGTATTAAATAATTTTTGATTTCAAATTAATTTTTATAGTCAAAGAGATCATTTATATAAAATTATATAATTTTTTTTTACTTATTGATATATGTTTATGTCATTTTCATCCATACTTTATATTAATTAATATAAAATGTCATTATCACTCCCAAGTGGCACCATTAGGTCCCAAAATCAACCCAAAGATATCCATCATTAGAAAGGTATTTTTCAATAGGATTAGGACATGTGTTAAGGTAATTTAATATTATTATTATATAATTTTCCACCCTTAATTACCAGATTTACCCTTTAACCATGGTAAATAAAATATTTAGGGATGTAAATATTCAGAATGTATAAAAATAAACATTATCAATTTAAACAATTTTTAAATCTTGATTCCAAATATATAATACATTTTTCCAAATTCAAAACATAGAAGTGGATGAAATTAATTTAAAATTAATTCTTGTTCTCAAAACAAAAAGCGTGTTTTTATGAAATAATAACTATCAAAAGATTTACATTAGTTTATGACTTATTTAAGAGTGAAATTATTTCCAATTACCAAAATTTGATTAAATGGTAAAAATATAACAGAATTATACCTTAAAACCAATAAAAATAATAATATAAGTATATATATAAATTAGATTAAACTGCAGTATTTTTCAATATTCATTTAAAAAATAACTTTATTACAAAAAAACAAAAAATTCATCAAAATAATATTTTGATGTCCCAATACTAAAAAATTAGTTTTTCATATATAAAATATAAAAGTGAAAAAAACCAGTTTTAAATACGGTTCTCCATCAAAAGGTAGTAAATCATCCTTTTAGAGAATATTAGAGTATTAATGCTTAAAATTGGATTCATTCACATTTTAAGCCTCAACTTTTATTGGATAAATCTGAAAACACTTAATAAACATGTGTAATCATATTATAGATAGTTTTATTCATTACCTCCAATACAAAAGCTATGAATTAACTACCATATAAAATAATAATATTATATAATTATTTTACAGTATGTCCCACCCTTGTGCGCAACCTATGATTTCAAAGAAACCCATTCATTTATATCGGTTATGCTATAAAACATAGAATACACATTAAAGTAAAATTAATATTTAATTCTCAAATATTAATAAATATGAAAATGTCATATTTTTTATTTACCTGGGATGTTATAATAAGACTAAAACACAAGCCTTTAAATTTAAAACATCGGCATAATATGGAAAAGATAAATGAAATAATCCAATTTACTTATTCAAATAGATATTCTACTATTCAAATAATCACATGTAATAACAATACATAATTTTATAATGATGTAATGAATAATTCCAGACATCATAACCACATATTAATGGCCTTATGGGAAGACTAAAAATAATAATTTGTTTACAACCTTATGCCAAGACACTAGTTCTTCTCATTATACCTACTGATATATCGAGGGGCTATAGTGGGCTCACCCATCACTTACTATGTCCAATGCATTCCTCAGATAAAAAGGTTAAAACATAACATAAACATTTATATTAAAACTAGAATAAAAAATGGTAATACTTTAACAATAACCCATGAATGGTATAAAAATAGTACATCCATAGTCAAACATATCACAAAACCTTCTATACAATATGTTGTATCATAATAAATCAACTTCAAACAAGTATAAAATCCAATAAAGGATTTTGACATAGATGATATCAAAACTATTTGAGAGAAATATCTCTTTCTATTTTGATATCATTTGAAAGTCACTTATTTATGAAAGAAAAAAAATTCTTGAAAAAATTCTTATAAGCCTATAATGTAACAATTGAAGGTTTTATAATGGAGGAAAATATATTCACTCTCCGTATAAGTGAAAACACATTCATTCCTTAATTTTTCAAAAAAGTCATAAATTTCCTTATTTAGAAAGCGATGACAAGATTCCTTTCAAAAAAAATTATAAAAATTGATACATGTGTCTAAATGAATTTAACCTATAGTCTTGTGAATAGTAATTTTTTTGAAATAAATTTTTAGGATACACAGATGTGGATGGGAATGGAGTCCCAATAGATACTTACATAAAAACAACCTTAGATAATAAAGTGATTGTAAAATTAACCCTTACATGGTGATTTTCCGTAGTCGAGGGTACATTAACCTCTTGTATTATGATTAAATCATTGTTATTAAATTATAATATAACCACATAAAATATATGATATCAAATATGATCCTCTAATATTACTTTGTAAATAATATTTCAGTTGTATCATTGTTTCGATTGTTAACTAATTCATTTTCCTCTATATGTTTTGTTATGTAAGTCATGATTGTTATGGATAGTATATATTTGATTCATATACATAATTATATTAAATTTTTAAAGATTATTTTTCATCATAAAATTAATATTATTCTTTAATGGTTATAATGTGGAATGAATTCATATCACGTCATGGAGACGGAAAGTCGTACGTACACACAAGAGAGAATATTATTCTATTGTTGGAGAATAATATGTATTTGTTTTATATATTATATATAAAGAATTATTAACATGTAATATTTATTATTTAAATAAATTATATTAATTATTAAAACCCATCTAAATAATGATGTGTTTATTAACAAACTATACCATAATGTGGCAACGATAATCTGTATGTACGCTTGTATGATGACACTGTAATCCATAGAAAGGATAGAATAATGAATATGGGTGTCACATATTTATAATAACATCACAATATGTAAAAGGAAGTGGAGGTATTATTTTGGTATGGAAACAACAAATAAAGGGAAAGTGGAAGAAGAAAAGAACATTGAAAGAGGTGATAAAATAATTACCTCTTCTTCAGGTGTTTCCTTTTTATTTGAAAAAAGGGCTCCTTAGATTGAATTTAGGATCAATGTAAGGCCTATAAGTTGAAGTGAGGGTATTTGGGATGATATTTGAGCTGGGTATGGCTAATAAAATTGGATTTGGAGGTGTGAATTTGAGATAAGGGGAGGTACCCTATTATAAGGGACGTGAGGGGTACTTTAGAAAAAACGTGAAATATTAATTTATTATAAAATATTTTTTCGGTTTATAATCTCTCCATAAAGATTTAATTACAGGATAAGGTTGGTATCGGTCATGAAACTCTCAAGAAATAGGTTTTAGACAATTTTAGGTCGTAATATTAACCTTGTCTTTTAGATTTAACTCTTAGTTAAATAGTTAACTTTTACCACGTCTTCTTTTATTATTATAATACATGATTAATAAACACACTATAAATTGTCAAGGTAACCTAAAGTGGTTAATTAATGATATATTTATCATAATAAAACACCTTTAGAATAACCTTATATTTTTAGGACAATTATATAATTTAATAAAATAGTATTTTTTTTTAAAACACATTTATATCAATTTTGACACTATTTTGTATTTGGTTTTTTTGAAAGTCATAAAAATATTATTTCACTGAAAACAATACAAATAATTAACCCTAACATATCATTGTAACATTAAATATTTGTGGATGGCATCAAAAGTTTCAATTTTCATTTATTTTACTATTTATAACATCTTTTATTTTAGTCTTTCGTTAATAATGTAATTACTGCATCATCATTGTGTCCTAAATAAATTTAATTATTTAATGTCTAAAAATTATAAATAAAATACCATGCCGTAGGAAATATTTTTATATTTCAATTTAATATTTATAGTCTAATTTATCTTATTTATGACCCAATATTAAAAATGTTTCAGTTATTATAATTTGAATTTTACACCATTAACTCTTTTATAATAAAATATAATTAATGTCTTAATCTAATCCAAAAGGATAAAAAGGAATCAAATTTTTTCCCAAGGCTAATTTGGTATAAATACTTTATAAAATATAATTAGGACATATTTTAGGCTAATTATAATATCGTTTTTACCTTTAATAGTCCTATTTACATTCAACGGCGGTGAATAAAAATTTAAAAGTTACTATTCACAAAATTATTTTCCTCCCATTGAAACACATTTTACATACTGATTTAAACCGTTTCTCTCGAATTTTTGAAATTAAAACCCCAGAAGCGGTAAAATTACATTTTATGAAAATTTAAAAATGTCCCTAGAAAGTTGGTAAAAGAAATTAACAAATTCCATACAATTTTATATATATAATTTTATAATAAAATTAATCCAATGAATTTTGTTGGATTAATATAGGTATCATGCATATCTTTTTAATTAAAAAAATTTCTTTATATATATAATTATTTTAATAAAAAGTTTATTTTACGCAAAAACATGATTTTTTTCATTATTCATAAAAATTTGAATGTTTTCAGAAAAATACCAAAAATTCACCCTAAGATCATTTTGATATTACAAATCCAAAAATGAAGTCCATTTTGAAAAATAAATTTTTCAACATTTCAAAAAGTGGGTATTACTATTTAGAAAGGATAGTTTTATTGGTCATGGTGTGTAAGAACTCTAAGTTGCGTACAATGCAAGCTATTTCATTATTCTAAGAGAAGGCTACCGTTGAATCTTGGGGTGTTACACTAGTCCAATGAAATATATTTTTTTCAACTCAAAAGTGACAAATTATATACTCATCATTCAACCAATTATATACCACCAATGATTTATGCAACACAAACTACCTATCCAAAATTTCATTATCATGATTATTTCCTTATATCATAGTATGTGATCAAATGGTACACACAGTATGTGATCTCAGGTGGGGATACCGATAAATATATTGATATATTGGAACATCCAATGAAACCTAAATCATGTGGTGTTCCAATTGGTGTTTCATTCCTCGTGGTCTCACTACTAGAGATCATTAAGTGTGAAAATCATGAGAATAATTCTCAATGCTTGTGATCCCCAAACACTAGATAGGTGGACATCATATGTGTCATTTCAGTATGATGTATCTAGATAATTCGATATATGTTTATGATTTCTATCATTGTATCTCAAGGTTCTCTATATATCTATGAACTTCAATAACATTATGATACGACATGTAATCATAGGACATTACCTTGATAATAGTGGGTACAAAATTATCAACACTATGATGTTATGTTTAAAGAAATTTATATATCAAAATTTATAAATATAGTTGTAATAAAACTTATTATTCATGATTGGTCTATGGATCCCACTATTACAATTACTTGAACATCATTATATATCATTCAATAATTATAATCAAGACATGTGTCATTATAAAAGGAGTTATTTTATTCCTAGTGTATACTTATATATGGGAAACCATATGCTTGGAACTCTAGCATGAGATTATATCCATTGTAAGGAATTCAGGTTATAAGAATAGACTATGCCATGCAGTTTAAATATCTTATTGGATAGAACATTTAATCATGTAGTTTAACTTTATGGAACAAGGAATATATGTTTTCTAATTTAAATTTGAACAATATATTCTTGGTTGAAAAAAAAATTCGATTGTACAATGAGGGTCATTGTGTCTTTTAGTTTATGAACACATAACTAAGACTTATTTAATATAGTTCTATTTAATTAAAAATATATTTTTCAAACCGGATGATAATCTACACAATGTATATGTAACGAAATAATGTGTTTGTGGTATTCATGATATACTCTCTTCCAATCTTGACCGTGGAGTAAGCTCAATTTTAGTATAGTTTTTGTTTGACAAATGACCCTTTTGATTTTTTATCTTTCATGGGGGGATAATTCCTTCGAATCATCGGAATCATCAAGACTAGCACCCATTCCAAATTTTTAATCAAGAAGAGGAAGAATATCTTATTGAATAATCTAGTCACCATATTATGTTTTACCTCAAGGTTGTTTAATACGGAAAACATCTTCTCATTAACTCATTCTCATTCATCATGCAAAATTTTGGACAACCCATTTTCTAACAATTGACCACAAATCCCAATCAGAAGTGAGATCAAGTGAACATCAATGGGAAAATATATTATGTAATATATATATATACTAGAATGTGTGGGGTTTATTACATTATAGAATTTTTCATGGTGTGATAATCTTAAAAAACAAGTGTAAATTTTTCGAGACAAGATATTATGTGTTTTTCCATTATCATATAAAAGATAATGTGCAAGGTTTTATTAATAGACTATATGTATCCAATTTTCATTTCATGTTATAAATAACAGTGCTTGGACATGATTTTATATTCACTGTAAAACTTAGTCACTTTATAGGAATAAATATTTTCTCCATTTTCTATTATGATTTAATGAGGAACTCTAGATGTAGAAATGATATTAGATTTCATGAATCTGATTAGAAAATATGTTTGGATATTTTTTGGCGGCCCCACTTCTACCTATTTCTAGTATAATTTGGTATTAGTGAGAATTAACACGAACATTTTGGTTATAATAGTTGGATTTGAATCCATTATATTTATCTGACAAATGAAAAATATTAAGTAATATTTGGTTGTATATAAATACTTAAAAGGTTCATGAATGAAATTTTATTGATCCTAAAACATATATATATTTTTAATGAATTACATGAAATAATAAATCCTTTATGGATGTTGGTATCCAATTTTTCGTAATTTTATGAATGTCATTAGCCTATGACAGGTGATAATTGTTTGTATTGGAAAGGAATTCATGTATAATGGGTATGGTCTCATCACCTTCAATTAACTTCAAGATGACCCCATAAAATCATTTTTTGTTGAGTAAATTTTTTGAATACAGACTGTCATAAAGGATGAAATTTATTTCTAATAAACATATTTTTCCCTTCTAGATCAATGTTTCATGAGATTTTCATTTCAGATATACTCCACTATATGAGACATAAATAAAACTATTCTCTCAGTTGTTGGGTTAGAAAATTTCTATAATCTATAGAAGTGATGCATTTATTAATCTATTCTATAACATTATTTATAAAATGGGAAACTACCTTGAGCATGGAAAGAAGGATTCTCCATTCATCTATGTATATGTCAGGAAAAGTTGATGCTATAATTCTATAACATTGGAATATTAGTAAATATTAGTTTAAAAGGAAATTATTCCATTATCCTCACACATAGTAAAATAGATAAAATAATATATTCCTTATTAATTATGTAATCCTAATTTATTTTATTATTATATTATCTTTGAATAAAATTATATATCTAATTAGGTATTTGATATTTACTAATCTAATTCCTAGCCTATGATGAGGACCTAGAATTTTGCCTCACTATTGGTATACTATTTTGATATTAGGAAATAATAAAGAATAACTACTTCTTTTTTGAGATGAAAATGATCACAATATAAATCCAAACGATATTTTTTTATTCCACCATTCATCTTGTTGACTTCATGACATGCCATCAAATTCTATCATTTATTCCAATGGAGTTTCATGGATAGAGAATAATTCGTCATCAATGATCTCCATGTCTAGTTTTATTCATCTAGTGTAGTTTTTTCTATAAACTATATTATAACCTACCATTTGTTCCAATTTTTCAATATACACTCAATAAAAACTGACTATCGAATCATTACCCATCAAACAAAATACCAAGATATCATTGTTTTATTAAGGATATATTTTAGAAGATTCACATGATATTCCAGTTAAAACTTATGATTATATAACTAACTTTCATGGTTATGTACTATAATGATAAATGAAACATATTTCTTCTTGATATCAATAAATCAGTTGTCATATTCCATTATTGTATTGATGTGAGATTAGATGGTATTTTTTTGGAACCATACAACACTCTATTGGATTTTTGGTCAACTGTGTCACATGGGATTCCCTCCAATTAGATTCATTTACTTTAGGAGTTTTTGAAGGACTATGTAATGTTACTGTTTTGATATAATTTTATGAATTTCTTCTTGGATTACCCTTAATATCATAAGGGTAATAGAGATATAGATCATTCAATACTTGGAAAAGGACGGATACCACATAGTGGTTTAGGAGCCAACATTTATTTCAAAAGCATTACTGTAGATTTCATAATGGTTAGCCCAAAATTTTTAAAGGTTATACTATATTTTTTAAGTGTTTTATTGTATTTCATAATAGTAATTAGGATGTTAGGTAATTTAAAATGCAAATATGGTGATACAAATTAGCAACTTTAAAGAATTTTATAAGGATCACTCCATGTTTACATAAATCATTAGTGAAAAACATAAGGGTCATTGAATGTTTCATAATTTTAAATGGGGAAAATATAAGGTTTATTCCCATTTAATAATACATCAAAATAAATGTAATGGATATTTCAATTTTATAAGAGTTGTTAAAGAAACATGTAGGGGTCAAATTTATAGAAATTGACATTGAATGGTCACCTAAAAATCGTATAATACTAATTTCTTGAAAGATATCAATTTATAAGATCTATTCCCTAGGATTTTAAGAATCAGGAAAGACTTCTATCAGACCCAACACTTGAACAACCCTAAAAAAAGGCCTGAGAGGCATTATTGATCCTCCTAGGAGAGTGACCCACATCAGGCATCAATTTTATCACATTCAGAATAATTTATCCTAATAAAAAAAGTTATCAAATATTCCTAATGGATCATGAAGCAAGAAATAATATAAATAAAATAAATAAATATATTAAAATAATCTTTTTACAACTATAGGAGACCCGAATAGAAACTACATAGTGAAACTAAAAAACCAAAACAACTCAATATCCACATGACCTCTTGGTACCCACCATCCATAGACCAACCGACTTCAAACGAAACTCGAAACCCGAAACATGAACCTTCAAAACATATCGGGTCTACCGATGCCGAGTGGTACATGTAGGTTGTTATCATAAAATATCTATATAGGTAAGAACCATAGAGTTAATACACTTCCTTTCTCAAAACACTCCATAAAAACTTTTTTTAAATATACTTTAGAAATATGGTTTTAACATTTTAATGAACCAAAAACATCTTTCTTCAAGTTACCTTTTAAAAAAACCCATTAAATTTATTTTTAGAAAAATTTTCCATTTCAAAAATCCCATTAATTAACCCATAATTAAAATGAGTAACCAAATAGGGTTATCAAACATTTGTTCTATAAATAATAGAAATTGCATGATCATGATAAAATGATCAAAAGAGATAATCCAGTGAAGAAAAAATAATTAGAAGATATAGATTGTTAATCATGGAGATTTCCAAAACATGTGTAGAACCAATCTCTGGATGTATTCAGACCGGGAACACATGTTTACCTATAGTGTAACTCCATAGTCAACATATAACATGGTTTCTCTAATCTAGACTAACTAGTAGAACATCCCACATCACGTCTCACACATCTTGGGGTACCATCCAATCAAAACAGGTACAATAATCAATGTCACTCAACAATCTAGATGATTCTTAAGAATCCCATGATAATAATAAATCAAAGAAGGGGAGTTCATCGCCTGTATAGAATGAACCAATAACCCATAGCTTCCTCTATGCTACATTTCCCAACATCCAACACCGCCTAAGTGATAACCCTCTCCTCAGAGGGGCTACCATAGAGTTTCCCATCTCATGTTAATCAATTCAAAAGTGCCAAATAGTCCACAACATCATGTCACCTAATGTTTTTTCAAAAAAAAAACCACAAGATACCGATCAAGTATTATCCTTTCCAATAAAAATCTATTACCAAAAACATTTCTAAAAATATAATTATACCATAACTCTAAATAGAAGATTCCCGATAGGACTCCTGAGTCATGGGTTTACCAAACACGTCTCAATGTAACAAACATGCCAATATTTAAAAATACAATTGGAAAACACATTTCTAATTATTTATAAACCAATGAATCATTTAGGAACTAATGGGTTTTTGAAGAATATTTTGGAAAGAGGATGGGAGAGAAGAAAAGAGGGAAGATAGAATTTTCTATTGGAAATCTATATTTTATTTATGATATGAAATCATCATTTCTATTCCAGTCCAAAGGTGTAATCTGTGCACACATGGATCTTCCACATCCAATAAAATATTCCTAGTAAATAAAATAAGTAACCAAAAACCCTTTCAAATAATCACCACATGCATTAAAAATATAACAATAACCAATGAAATTTACCCTAACTCACATAAAATTCTCAAATCATAAACCAAAAAGTTACAAAAACATAACATAGTATAACTAGACTCCCAAAACATCTAAATTAATTTGTAAATATAAATTGTATTTTTTTCTAACACTTTAAAAACACATACTGATAGGCATAATTGGGTAAATACTTGAAAACTCATTTTCACCAAATTACCCACATAATACCACCACTAAAATTCCTAAAAACACATTATAATAAATGAAAAAACATTTATAAATTATTTAGAAACCCCAAAGAATAAAATGGTATGTTCTAGAAAGGAAATGAAAAGAAAAACCTACTAAAATGACATTTAAAGGAAATAGAATAACTACAACCAAGGAGTAATCTGAACACCCTAACAACCAAGAAACACAATCCATATGTCAAAAATAACTTCTAGGTTCTTTAAAAGTGGGAACTAAGAAAAGGAAAAAACATAAACTCAGAGATAAGGAGGAGGATTGGAGGAAAAATCACAAAAAATAAAGGAAACTCACCTTGGAATCTTGGAGGAGAATCAAATATTCAAGGAGATAAAAAGAGAGAGGGGTAAGGAAGATCACAGAATCAACAATATTTAATAAGGGTTCTAGGAATCCAAAATTGGTTAAAAATAGGGAGGTTGAAAGAAAAATATCAACTTATTAATGAATCTAGGTATCTCAAAATATTTGGCGGCACAGTTTTCTAAATTATGTGCCAACCATACAAACCCTACTAGTAGGGTATGAACCTACATGAGATAGAAACTTGGTTTGGGAAACTATGTTCCAACCCTGAATCCAAGATCTGTCAAAAACACGGATCCAACTCTCATGATTTTGATATGTTTACTTTTAATCATGCATAAGACATGTGCCCTGTCCTTATCATAAAAAAGGGGTCATACAGTTTGTCCTTGTACATTCATGGTTTGGGAAAACCATGTTAAATACATTATAAACAAATCCTCAAATAATAAATTGAACTTAAAACACCCTCATCCATAACCAACCATAAGGTATACAAACAAACAATGCACAAAAACCATGCACAAGACCACACACAACCCAAAAACTACAAAACATATAAATTCTCTGTGAAACCTCTACCCAAACCTCAAATAAATGAAAAAACCATATAAAGGGATAAAATAAAGTAAATTAGATTTTATATGTGTTATAATTATCCCCACCACAAAAACAATCTTCCCCTATAAGGTCACCAAGACAAATAAAAAAATAAACATGATAATAAAACAAAATTAATAGAAACCAAAAAACAATCCCAAATTTGACATTTTAATTCCATAAGTAACACTAGGATATCTCAATATAAAACCAAAAAGAATACCTCCATATTAAAAGGAAGAGTAAATGGTTATCCATACCATAAGGAGCTAGCTAACACCAAAACACCCACAGAGGAAACCCACCATGAAGACAACCCGAATATTCCCACACATAAAAACCATCACAACCACTAGGAACTCTGTTCCTAAAACAAAATACCATAATTTAAGGTGAAACCAAAAGAAGAATATTAAACAAACCATAAAACTGAACAATGATTCATCAATTTCATAAGAATCAAACATCCCCATATATTTCAACACAAAAAACAAAAACCAATCCATAAAAGTACAAGAACACAAGAAAGAACACATAATCAAATTCATTCATATAAAAAGGAACAACAAAAAAACCACATCAAAATGTGACCACCAAAATTTTACAATGAAAATGTATTCTCCATTTGAAGAAGGATAAAACTAGGGAATCGAAGTTTTTTCCAATCCAAAATTTGAGATACAATCTTATCCATGGTTCCCCACACAAATAAAATCTGGAATCCAAGAATAGATTCAATATGGGGAACATGCTTGGAACCTTGATTTATTGAAGAATATACTTCCCCATAGTCAGCAGATTACATCCACCATCCCAGATATCCTTTACTTTAAATGTATCTTTTTGAACAACTTCAAGTGAACCAAATGGAGACATAAATGAAACGTTTTTAGGGGGATGTGGAATGATGGCTTCGAATGCTCGAATCGAACACACTGGAATAATACAAGTGAATGTTTGAAAGAGAAATTGGTTAGTAAAGAAAAATAAGAAATATCAGGGATATGATTCTATGAAACATATCTCTCACCATATGGGGAACCTTCACAAGCATTAAAGGACATCATATCATTTTCTTCCATATAATTCCCTTTAGAAACCACCTCACCTGAAAATGAATTACTCTACAGACCTTAGAAAAAAAATTACTTAAATTAAAGAATTTTATATTTAAATTCTATATGAATACCCTGAACCGAAAGGGGAGATTTTATAGGATCCTATGAAACAATCTTAATAGAAAAAGAAACCAACTTCTTGAAGTGATCAACATAGGCCTTCACAATCCGTTGACCATTCTGAATACCCAATATCTCTACCAATATCTCTACCTTAACCTATTTAGGAATGAACCATCAGATAAAATCGGTCTTAAACACATCCTAATACATTACAACATGAAATGATAGTGGCACAATCACCCTACAACAATCCAAAACTAGACCTTAAAACAAACTCCAAATATCACAGACTCTCACTGGTTCAAGAGTTCCCAATGACATAAAAACACCTTTGACATTATGATTCCAATCCACAACCACTGTAATATCTAAATAACCATGAAAAACTCAAAACAATTAAGATGAACATGACTCAGCCGCCCCAATCAGAGTCTATAAAGGTCCAAAAACTAGAAGAGATCTACTAGAAACCATCAGAGCCTTTAAGGGAGGCATACTATGAAGAAAATTAATAAAAAAATAAAAAAATAATCATAATTCATCTAATTAGGATATCCTACACAAAAACACAAACATGATAAAAAAAACACAAAAAAATAAAATCTATTCTTAGAAACCAACATTTTATTTCCAAATCCACATTGAAAATACCAAAATACATTTCCAATTAAAACTCAAATACAAAATTCAATCATCACAATAAAATAAATTCTAAAAAATATATTTTTATTTGAGGAAACCCATTTTTCTTTCCAAATACATTTGTCATTCCCAAACCAACTAACACTGAATAAAACTGAATCGAAGGACCACTCACACAAAAAACTCTCAGAATGTGGAGCTAATGGCCATGTGCAACCTGGCACAGGGTTTAGTGGAGCATGCCCCCAAGGAAATCACCAACCACTATGAGTAAATTAGACTAGGAACCGAGATCCACACGGGTCACTACATTACCTATGTACACTATACATCATTGGTTTTCCTCTATTGTCACTCCCCATCCACACAATTGAAAATGAAAACATAATACATAAATCTTAAAAATCCATTGGTAACATGATTCTGATGATGTGTATGAATTAAAAACACACTACCCATTCCTCCCTCAAAATACCTAAAAATTTTATGTATAGTCTACCTAACATCACACTTAACAATGTTTCTACTCTGGTATGATTTTTTCATGGAACAGTCTTGGCATCCATCTGAAACATCACTCTATATGGCTTTCCATGAATGAAATTCCCAATCCTCAAGGGCTAGCAACGAGAAATTAGATTAAAAGTTATAAAAGTGGTAAGGATTTAGCGCAATAACAACTAGGATTAAATAACCATAACCAACCATGAAATATAAACAAAACTAAATACATAAATAGGATCTTGAAACAACATTATTATAGAAAAATAAAAACTACAAAATGAAACTATAACAAAACTACAAATGTTTCTTTCTTCACAAGACCTCTTGGTCGCCACTACCCATAGTCCAACATGCTCCAAAGTGTAATTGAACCAAAAACCTAAAACTACAAAATAGCTCAGTTCAACCAATGCCGAGTAGTACAAGAAGGGTTTGAGAATAAAATAGATTTGTTGGTAAACAGAAAAGAATCTATACTTTTCATTTCCCAAATTTTTTCATAAATATTTTTCTTGAATACATTAAAAAAATAATTTTTTTATCATTTTCATAAACCAAACATAGATTTATCAAAATTCCATTTTTAAACAAACCACTCCTTCCCAATTTTAAAATGTAATTCCTTTTCAAGAATATATTTCATAAAGGTAAAACCTAAATTAAGAACCCATAAATGTATTCAAAGAGATGTGATGTAAATAAAAGTTCTTATATAAGTAAAAATAAACCAAAAAAGAATATAACTTAGTGAATCATAAATAAATAGAACATAAAGATATTTAATCATGGGGATTTCCTAAACATATCAATATGTAATGTCGTGAGGTTCTCAGTCCAAACACACCTTTCAGCGTATGGTTAGTCTACATAGTACATATTCAACTTAAATTTTCTAAACTATTCTCACATTTGGTACCTCACACATGTCCTTTCGCACATCCAAGGGGTGCCGAACTATCTAATTGGGGTTGATTTGAAACTATCAAACATCTCTCTAGATGTCACCCAATAACATAGTGAAAATAAAACTTGGAGGGTGGGGAGGTCATCACATGTATGTAATGAACCAATATCCCACATATTCCACCGTTATGCCTACCCAAAACACTAACACCAACTATGTGATGACCCTGTCCTCTAAGGGAAAACCATAGAGCTTCCTATCACACATTAAGCCCTTAAAAAGCTCTAACTAGGACTACACATAATGTCACATTAAATCCTTTTTCCAATACACCATTAGATACCAAATGGGACTTTTAAATTTTCAATCCCAAACCATTTCCAAAATTTGGTTAAACCCTCTAATCATACCTATATGATTCACAAGAGGCCTTTTGAGTCACTAGTTAAAAAAAATGTTTCAAAGTACCAATTGGGCCATGCTTATAATCCAAATTTTTAAACACAAATCAAATTATTTTTCAACCAATGAAATTTTTGAGAACCAATGGAGTTTTTGACGAATTGATTTGATAGAGGAAGGATATATAATAAAAGTGGGAATGGTTTTTTTTGGAAATAAGAATTTTATTTATGAAATACCATATTAACTTTTTTCTTGTATATCGGTTCACTATGTGAACCCATGTATTCTCAAAAATCCAATGGAACATTCATAGAAAACTACTAAAGTACCAAAAAAACCAATTCAAAAAATCACCAATTGCATTACACATGTAACACCAACAAAAAAAAGTCACCAAAACTCACACAAACGGATCAAATGAAAAACCAACCAAGTTATAAAATCATTACTATTATCAGAAACAACAAAAAATACCCATATTCACATATAAATATGATTTGGAATTTTTCTCAAAATTCATCGTATACGTATACAAAAAAATATTATTTTAGAATATTATGAAAACTCATTTTTAAAAATATACCTACATAATACCACCACTAAAATTCATTCCAACCCATAAAAATCATGATAAAAACATTTATAAACTATTTAAAAACACCCAATCATAAAATGGACTATTTGGGAAAGGAAATGGATGGAACTAACTACCTCAATGATGTATGAATGTAACAAAACTCTCAAAGAAGGAAGAAATACACCCAAGGAGAAATCCTCACAAGATAAAATCTATGAAATACAATACATAAATCAACCCTAAACCATATGGTTCTCCCAAGAGATGACAAAGCCATGGAAACCCCAAAACTAAGAGATAAAAAAATTTCTGATGGGAAAATCACCTGAAAACAAAAGGGAACTCACCTTGGAATAATAGAGGAGCATCAATTATGGGAGGAGATCCATGTAGTTAGGGTTTTAGGAGGATTTTAATGTAAAAATTTTTACCGAGTCAGGTAAAAACCCAAAACAAGTTAAAAATATAGAAGGGAAAATAGAAATTTTAACTTTTTAATGAATCTGGAAAACTCGCAGGGTTTAACCACACATTTTCCCAAACTGTGCACTAATTGTTCATACAATAATAAAAGGTGATGAAACCAACATTATATGGTCACATGGTTTGGGGAACAATACCCCATCCATGAAACTCAACTCTGTCAAAAATAAATATTCGCCTTGTATGCTGGCCTCATAGTTACTCCTAATCATGTGCAAATCATGCACCTTTTCCCGAACACCAAAAAAGATTGCATGGTTATTCCTTGGACTCACACAGTATGTCCAAGACATGTTCAAAATATTCTAGGAAAACCATGGAATAATTTATTGAACATAAAAAAAACTTACCCCTAACCAGCTACACGAGTCACTATCAAACCGTGCCCACAAACCATGCACAGAACACCACTCAAACCCTCCAAAACTCAAAACATTTCAACAAAAAATCACCTAAAAACTGAACTAAAATATGAAATTAAAATAAAAGGATAAAATAATATATATTACAAGGTAAAGGTGTGATATTAGAGAAATTCAATGAACAATTTACGAACTCACTAGAAAATAAGGGTTATTCCCTTGATTATTATCAGTAAATATTATTCAAAATATAGATCGTGATTCTAGTTCATGGGATAATAGAGAAGACCATATTACAATAAATAGTGGATAAAAATATGATATTTGTTATTCAAAAATCAATATTCGCATATATTTTGTTTGAAGTGCTCAAATGCATTAGAATTTACATTTTATGTAAAGAAAACTTTATTGAATATTTAAAATTTCCTATTATTTTTGAAGGAATAATGTGAATTAAACAATAATCCATTAACTCAAACATTAAGAAGAAATTTCTTTTCTTTTAAATATTTTTCAATAACAATATAATAGAAAATATATTATGAATTTAATTATACAAAAAAATTTAAAATAGAAGAGGAACTGCGGGAGACAATGTTTCACCTAGAGAAGAAAAAACTAAAACATGGGAAGTTCATTAATGATATGGAATCAAACAAGTAATTAATGAAAAATAATGATAAACCTGTTTTTTTTGTTTTTATTTTTTTTAAAAAAAATCATTGTATGTAATTTGAATGTGTTTATTAATTTATAATACATTACTTCATTTTTTCTGTAACAAGTTAAGAAGTGTAATTTCTTTGAGTATTTACCATTCATTCTTCTTGAACATTTACTACAACTTTAGTATATGGTGTTACTAAATAGTATTATAGAACACTATTTTTTTTGGTCTCGTGGATTATACCATTGTGGATACCCATGTAAAACCAAGTTTTCATTTATTTATTTTCATCATTAAAATTATTGATGTATTAATGTGGACTAATAAATTCATACTACTCTTATAAAAGTGGGATCAAGATCTAAAAATGAAAGAATGAAATATTTCCCAAAATTAACCTCCCCATAATTAGGGTGTGTTGAGTAGTGCTTATAATAAGTGCTATCAGAGGAATAGTTTCAAAATAATGAATTTTTCCTCAATAACCAACTATTATTAAAAACACATTAAATTCTAAAGGAGTCCTTTTATTTTGAAGCATTAATTACAAAATCTTAAAAAATGGGGTGAGATCTCACCTATGGTCTCTAGATCTTGAAGTATTCTCTAATAATATACATTAAATACTTATAATAGATGCATCTATGTAATACTTGACTGTTGTATACTCTAAATATATTTATATTGAAGCTAAATACCAAAACAAATCTTTTGGTTCTTTAATAAAAGAGATCTATTTCATTGTGATGAGGTCCACTACTGTGATGGTGATGTGGTATAAGTTTGAAACCATTTATAAAGGTGAAAAAATAGAAAATAAGCAATCATTCAAGTCATTGCTTTTAATTTTGACAATCCAAATAGTCTGCCTAATAATGTTATTGATGTATTCATTAACAAGACTATAAATTTTTTTTGAGAAATATAGGGTCTTTGTTTTGATGTAAAGGATATAGATATTATAAAAAAGGCATTGGGGAAGATTCACCCTCTTTATAATACAAAAGTATAGGGTCCTTTAAGAGAGGATTATAGATGAATTATCTTTGTATGGTTAAAAAGGTATATTGGTTATATATGATATTTCATTGGTGTTATAAAAAACATCAAACAATCCAATAATAAGATATAGTTATGAGCTATATAGAATCATGGTATCATTATTGATGGAAATAAAGAGTAATATTTGGATAATGAATTCATATCACGTGTGAAAAACAAAATTAAATATAGGTAAAGGTTGGATTGAAGGAAATGTACCCATGGCTATTTAATTGTGTCGTATGTTTTGACATCTTACAAATAGGTATTAAAGGATAATTTTGGAAGGAAAGTGTAATGTAGAAACCATACAATGAACATAAATGATGTTTCCCCCTAAAAGGGAAATTGAATCACTTAGTTTATTGGGAAATAAGTTCTTCTGAAATCCCATTGTGAGTAAGGAAGATAACGTTAAAGGAGTCTATTTGGATGAAGAAGAAATAAAAAAAATCTGATGTAGAATATTCCATCACATAAACTATTTAAAAATAGAATTTTGAGACAGAGGATGGAAATCAATATGATTCAATTGTTGATCTTTGTATAAAACAATAATGGGATCTTGAGGATTTTAATATTCAATGGAGGAAAAATATAAATATTTTTGATTTTTTTATAGAATAACCTAATTAAGTTAAATACCATGATGATGTGATGAACTAACTATAGAAATTGTCAACAAAACAACCATATTGTGGTATAGGTTCAAAAGTAGTTGCTTATTACCAAATAATGATTGAATGATAGGGTAAGGAAATTGAAGTAAGTATTTCTTGTCAAGAAGAGGAAGTTATGTGGTTAGAAGCTCTTTAGGAACATGTGTTTAAAATGGGAATACATATCAAAATATAAAGAAAATTAGTTGGTTAAATATATATATCTATAGTATGGAAATTTGATAGATGTTTAACATCTATAAACTGAAACATGAGGCTCTAAAAGTGTTGATAAGATTTAAATTGAGGAATGACGTTAATAAATGGGTAAAGGTGGAGTTGAAAATAATGATGAAAAATTAGAATAATAAAAAAAATGTTTGTTAAAGATAATATAATTCTAGTGATTAAATTTTAATCTCAATCATTGAGGATTAATATACAATTTAACAGTGTCTCAAAGTCTAGTAACATATAGAGAGTTGAAGTGGGAAAATATATACCCTTAAGAAATTTTTGTTTTATGTGTACCTTGGTTGCACTAAATCATATTGTGGATATAAAAATAGATATATGGAAGGAAATGCACTTATGATCCAACAAATAATAATTAATCTATATTTATCGATTCAAAGAAAAATATTTATTCATACACATTTGTAATAATGATTTAGATTTTGGTATAAATCCATTGAATATATGAAAATAATTAGTACAAATAGTTACTATCATGGTCAAATAAAGATGAATATAAAAAAAACCAAATATGATCCCATTAAATATGGAGTCTTATTATTGAGAAAAATTATGGTTTTGATTAGAATAAAACATCGGTAAGTGGGGAGATATTGCATTTTCTCTTATCTTTTCAGGTAATATCATCGAATTAAAATATGTTAAGAGAAAAGGATTATTTGGATAATTTTGTACTTATAATGAAAAATGGTAATAGTTCATGGATCCTTGATAATAGATATTCTCCAAAATTATCCTAAAATATGAATATTTAAAAAAAAGGCGATAGTTAACCTAACATTCATATATATAAAATTTTTACCACTGAATATTAAAGGAAATGGTATGATTGAGTGAGCAGTTTATGAATTAAAGAACATAGAAGTACTCACCATAGATATATTAATGTGTAACCACTTAAAAATATGTCAACATAGTGAATCTAGTTCATTTGCTACCATAAACTACAAATTATTCTTATTTAAATAAACAACATGGAACAAACTCATTAATTTTTAGAGGAACAATGATAATATTTACAAAGAAACCCTTAAGAAGAACATGTGTTTTCTTTTGGCGGTGGATTATAACATTTTATTGCATGAAAGACTGAGACATATTACCATTATGTGTATATAAAATCTATTTATGATGATGCAATAGTATAAATTCCTATTGGGGACTATTTTTGATAGAGGATATATGATTTAATCATGTGGGGTGAAATGGTATGTAACACATGCCTGAAAAAGAAGAAACAAGAATCCCATTTACCCTATATGGTGCCTATCATTATTTATGATCAAATAAACTAGTCAATCATGTATGAAGAAAGGTGAATAATTTTATTCATTTATTATTATACTATACTGTATTATGTTATGTGCATGTAGAGAAAGTGAGAGGTGTTAGATTTCATAAAAAGGTATCATGGGAGAGTAACAAATAAAACAAGTCACAGAATAAAAATTTTGGAAACTGAAAATAGAATGGAGTGTAAATGAATTTCTATGGAGAACTACCATTAAATTAATTTTATCATAATTTCTTTTTCCCTATTAACTTCTCCATTATACAATAGAGTTGTTGAACATTGAATTTTTATGTTGGAATTTATTTATAAAGAATTGATAATCTAGAGTGGTGTCACTTTCCATTAATATTTGTATGCAATTAATGTTTTGGTTTATACTCGAAACTATGAAATAATATTTATAAAAGTGTAGATAACTCTATATGAGATTTGGATGCAATAAAATCCTTATATGAAGAATTTAACTGTCTTTGGAAGAAGATGTTACATCTAGATTTTGGAAAGAAACTATTGCAAATATATTGATATAATAGCTAATGAAGAATCCTTAGGATACATGAAAATGAAATGATTTAAAAAAGTATAAATACTAATTTATTAATTTTTTATGAGAATGTTTTCTAGGAAAGATAAAGAAATAATAATTACAGTTTTCAACAAGACAAATTATTTCTAGAAGATGGTGAGGAAAGTAAAAAATCTGATACTATACCATGATCATTACATGATAAATATTTAGAACCTAATTCAAAGGGGGAAATTATAGATGAATAATTTCATCATACATCCCAATGGAGTAATTGGAGGATGAATTTTTACCCTTTTAATATAATTAGAGATAAAACTACCTTAACTCATATGTGAATTTGTTGGTCCATGTGGAATAATTCTTTTCAATCAAATATAAATCCTTCTAAATTCAAATAATCTATTAAGGATGAGTCATGGATAATATATATGAATTATGATTTGATTATATTGGTAAAAATCCAAATTTGGGAGTTATCAAGATACGTAAACCCATTAATATAATTGGAAATAAATAGGTTAAATAAAAAAAATTAAAAGTGATGTTAATTTAGATAGATAGAAATATTGATTTGTGTGAATTTTTTTTATACAAACTAAATATTTAGATATGGTGGATAATTTTACACTGGTAACTTAGATTGAGTTAATCAGACTAGTCTTTATATTTTCATTACAAATAGTCAACAATATTTTTAAAATGGATGTATAAATATCCTTTTTTTAATGGGGCTCTTAAGGATTAAGTTTAAATTGAATGTTCAATGGGTATCTTTATTATCTATAATTAATTCAATGTGTGTAGTTTAAAGAAGACGCCATATAGTCTGAATCGGTAACTGTGTGAATTATATCCTCAGCTTGAAACATATCTAAGGAAACTAGAATTTCAAAACACTAGTTTTAACTATAATCATCAAAAGGAATAAGAATTGTTTAGGGGTCAGTATATGTTGATGATCTTATATTTTCATAATGGAATAATAAATACATGGAGGTTTATTCTATAATTACGAAATTTGGATTCCAAATTCCAATGATTTGTTAAATAAATTATATTCTATGTAATCATCTATTTAGAAAAAGATAAACACATTTATATAAATGTTTAAATATTGATTGATCTATTGAAGAAGTTACATATGAATTATTAAAAACCTGTATTCACCATAATTATTGTTCAAATTAATCTTGGGAAACACAATTATTTAATATCTGTATTTCTTAAATAGTGTATTAATATTATTGAATGTTTTTATACCTAATAGAAACATAGTCATACATAGTATATCATACATTATATATGTATCATTTCTAAATAAATAAAATGTAGAAACCAATTATACTTGTTAATAATATTATGAGTAATATTTGAGGCACTCTATTATATGGTTTCCTCCTTAATGCAGAGAAGTAAAATAAACTATCAAAATTTTCTGATGAATACTAGTCAAGTGATATGGTGAATAGAAAAACCATAATTGGTGGAATGTTTTTCCTTGGAAATAAATGTGTAAAATGGTTGAGAAATAAGTAGGAAATCAAATATTATAGTATAACTGAGGCTCAATATATCAAGGTCACCAAAGCATGAAATTACTTATTTTGTATTAAGTGGTTTTTTGAGGATATTTTTGAGGTAATATATGTCAATTTTGTGATAAAAAAAGTTTTATTGGATTTATAAATAATATATACCAACTCTCTTTAAACAAAAACATTTAATTCGTGTATCATTTCATTAACTAAGAGGTGTAGAAATGATTCATCATGATGGAGAATGTTCTAACTAATAAATATGTGGTAGTTATTTTAAAAAAACCATTGTATAATCCAATATCCAAGAGACATTTGGTTGAACCTTAGTGTTCAACTACCTCCATCAGCATTATATGATTTATCAATTTACCCTCTCTCTATTATAAATACTACTTCACATTCTTAGATTCAAATGATTTCAAGTGATTATATTATATAGAGAATGAGAATAAAGGGGATGATATTTTCCATGGGAATTTAGTAGTATCAGGATGTGTAATAGAAATAAAGGTACATCATTATATATGTATGCACACACACATATTAATCTATAATTATTTTTTCATTAATTATAATTAACTATTGTATGATAAGAAACTATATTGATCACTCATTAAATAGTTTTTTGAAATATTAAGGTTTTAGAGGATTGTTTTGGATAGGGATCCCATTGAAATTTATTTTCAATGGGTAACAATAATTTTAAGGGATGTAAAACATATATGGGGTCTTGGATGGAACCATTGAGATGAAATAGGATTGAAAACATAATCCAAAGGGGGAGTGTAGGAAATGAAACTTTAACTATTTCATTTTTTATCAGTAATATCTCTTTGTAGTCTCCTAAATTGGAATTAATTTTTAGTGTGGTTTTAAATGTAATCTGTCAAAGTATTATAATGATGAATTACATTAAATTGTGTAATTTCTTAGAAGAACCATATATTTTTTAGGGTCACAAATATCTTTATCTATATGTAATTGGAGAAGTATTGATAAATCAATGTCTCTACGTGAGTCACCTAGGATATCATAAGTGTCACTAATGATTTTATATGGGTCACTGAGGATTTTATAAGGATTAAATTTGATTTTTAAGTGGTATCTGAGATTTTTTATGTATTTTTGTAATTTTGAATAGTATAAAATAGAAAGGGGATAAAAAATATAATGGTTTCTGAAAATATTCATATGATTCATTCCCATTTTATAAGTGTTATTTGAGAAAACAATAAGGGTTGTTAGAAATTTTATATGGATAATAGGGAAACAAAGTTGGGGCCATTCTAATTTCATAAGTCATTAATGAAAATATGATGGTCATTCTTACTTTTTAAGATCCGTATATGAAAAATTTAAGGGTCATCTATATATAATATAATTCTAAAAGGATCACTAAAAACCTTGTGAGATCTATTTCCCAAATGTTTCTATTTTATGGATCATTTAAATGGAGAAATTTGAAAAGTATTCAATGAAATCAATGGACCAAAAAGTTTATTCAGTTAGAAGTTTTCAATTAAGATTTCACTAGTCATATATCTTTGATGAAATTTATGTGATACTCTAGAATTATATGTTGTAACTAATATATTATCACATTATAATATTTTTTAAGATTTAAAATGAAATATTTATGTTGTCTTGTGACATGGAGTTCTCATACATTGGAATTTATGGTGTGCATGAATTTAGTTTCCACATGTATTTAAATTTACTTATTTCTCTATATAAATGAATAAAATTAACTAGAAATTAATTGAATCATATTTTAAGATTAAAATCATTATTTTTATAGTTTTTTCTATAATTTTTTTTGAATTTTTTTTGGTTAATACAATATTATAGGAACACCTTGAGAATATGTTGTAATTAGAGAACTGTAAAAAAGAAACAAATTGATACATGAAAATTACTTTGAATATCTAGAATTATTTTTGTAATTAATGAACATTGATGATACACACTCCATATTTGTTTTCTTATTTTATAAAAAAAATAAATATTTTTAATTAATTTTTATGTCTATATTTCACTGTAATCCTTGTCCTAATGCAGTGCACAAGAACTCAAGAAGTGGAAGTAAAATTTTGATCTATAGGTATTCCTTCATAATTACATAAAATACCTTCCATCAACCATGTTTCTACCTGGTACGCCCACTCATTATCAATGTATCCTCTCTGGATTAACACTTTTCATTAAACCATGTAAAAAAATTATTAATTTATATTTCTTTTGTATTATTTGGATGTTATGTTCATTAATAGGAACTATTATATTTGTGTTTTTTAATATCATGATAGAAATATATTAAAACATTGAAAATAAATACTTACATGAAATCACGCCCAACCCTCCTAGGGTGTTTCAAAATGTTTTGGAAACACTATTCCACTTCATAGATCATTTGAATTTGAAGTTAAACAAGATACGATTATAGAGTTTTCATATATAGGATCATAGGTTTTCTTCTATGGGTGGAATCAAGACTAGATGGTGAAATAGTTATTTCTTGATCTCATTAATAGAAAAGTAATAATTTTATCCCACTGGTATGTTACCCATTTCATACCAATGGTTTTTAGGGGGATGTTAATTATTTACATATTCTTTATTGAGTTTACCTTGATACCATGATGGAGGGCCAAGAATCCAATGAATTTCTTTAATATGAATCCAAATGTACAGTTTGAAAGTTTCATTTTCATGTTATGTTTTCATATTCTATTGATAAATTTATTAAAATTGAAATTGTGATTATTAAAATGGCGGGAATTGACCATTATACCTTCTATATAAAATAACATGGTTTTAGGCATTATGGACAAGAAAATATATCCTCTAACATGGTGGTAGGTAGTGCTAATATTTGTTAAGCTAAATTAAATCATGTAATGACAATATACGCCTTGGTTACCTTGATGGAAATATCTTATTCATCATACAGGTCTTTCTGGATCATGTTGTAATAGAAATACCCCTTAGTTAAAAAATGGTCCTAGAAACCCATTATTTCATCAACCATTAGTTCCTCTATCTGGACAAGGAAATCATCCATCCCTTATTTGTGATCGAAATCCTTAGATTCAATGCATAAATAATTTTTATAAATTTTTTCATCACAAGGACTTTGTCAGAATCCCATATATGGTATTGGAATTCTATAATGGAGTGAGATTTATTAATTTTATCAACCTTGGATTCCAAAATTGTTGTATGAGTTTGAAATCTTTTCAATGGTTCATATTTATAACCATGATTTTTGTTACATTCTCAAAAATGATGGGTGGACACTTGGAGATAAAAATAAATAATATACAAATAATTCAATATGAGCACATCATGATGTTTTTTAAGAAATATATGTATTCATAGTATTCTTAGAGGTTAATTGACGAACTGATTTATATCATATGATATACCACATTAGTATCTAATTTCACATATCAATCATCTTCAATAGTGATGGAAAAACCCTCCTTAAATTCTTATAGGGAATCATTAATCTCTTCCCCTTCTTTATTCTCATGAATTGGAAATTAAATCAGTATTTATGATTAATAAAATTACACAAAAGTATCATCATGGTCCTACATATATTAAGAGTTTGAGGTTTTTTAGGTGTTTAAGACACCACTTCTATAATGAAAAGGGATAATAAATCCGATGTTATTCTCTAAGGATTCATATCCATCCTATCCAAGAGCCTTAGATAAATTGATTGAAGATCATTCAATCACATATAAGATTAGACATTATTTTGGGTAAATATTGATCTGTATTGACTATAATGGGATGCCTACCTCTACTTATTGTATTTATATAACGAAAATAAACTTTTTATCATCATTGGAGAGGAAGGTGGTTGGAGGTTCTATTTCATTAAACACATATCTTGATGATTCCCAAAATATGGATTTGTTTTATCAATATAATTGATTCAAATAGTGAAATTATCACATATAAATATTGTTGGAATGATTTGATAAAATTACAATCCTTTAGTGATAGAAATGTTTTTGATATTATTTACTAATGATTATTTTCTAACACATTTTTAATACCAGTATCGATGATTTGGGACTTAGATGAGTCAAAAGGGGATAATTCACAATAGAGTGTGATGAATTTACTATTAACAATGTACATTAGGAATTGATAACCCAAAATGAGAACTAATGTATGTATATTAAATAATAGAGATACCATTAACAAATTAAAGGATATATCTTGATAGTCTTACAAGAATTAGAAGTTAGAAATATGATCTATAAATTATTTCCTCAACATGATCCATCTTAGTGAACATTGGACACTCTTGTCATATCGCATTATTTTCATAATATAAAGAGATAAGTTGTCTTCAATACATCCCAAAGGAAAGAGTGTATGTATTTGAATGAGGATATTTCAAACAACTATTATTAGTCATGTACCATCTAACATCTACATCATAGAGTTTTCAAAATACATACAAGGGTATGATGTATCCTTATATAGTAATTCCCCAATATTTTTTGTGTACATTAATTAATTTTGTGGGATTAAGTAGATATTTTTTATTCATTGTATTTATTGGATAGAGTGACATTAGTTTTGAAATATTGAGTGATTAAAATATACTTAATAAGGCCTTCCCTTTGTTATTTATAAATATTAAGGGTATTTAGTATTGAAATCCTTATTGGGATGAATTAGAGACTATTCAATACATAATATGTTTTTTAGAGGCCATATAATCTTAAAATATGGTTATTCATAAACTAGGAACAACCCCAGAAGGGGATTCAGAGTAGGTTCACTCACTTGAGTAGAGCCAAATGTATTTCTTGGAATGACAGGGTATGGTTCTGCCATCGAGACCAGAATGTTCTTGCATGGGAAGCCTGGCTAAATGGATATGAAAAGGTGGAGAGCTGCTATCAAGATATAGATGCTTGTGAGGGGCAGTTCCTTGTAGATAGTTTGCATGAATTCCCTAATACCTTCGGGTCATGTAATTTACTATGCCTATGTGCCATCTAATCTCCGAGCCTATGGGATTTTAAAGCCCCCCCTGATCCCTTGAAAGGGGTATTATCAAAAAACAATAACAAATGAAGGAATCTAAGGGCCAATATTTAACATGAAAATGATCCATTATCTTGGTCATTATTATGGGGTGTCTTTTTTGTTTGATGATTTGGATAAGTCAACATTACAATATCAAATGGTGAACGGGTTAATAATTTACCAAATAAATATTCCACCATTATGATCAAATACAAATTTTATTTAAGATTCTAAGATTATTTTAATTTAACTATAGATATCGTTAGATGTATTTTTTGTCTCATCAGTATGTATGACCATTGTGGGGATGCCACCTGACCACCATGGTTTACCACAATCTCCCCTTCTTTAGCCTCAATAATTTCCCCCACAACTTCTTGTAGTAAACATGGGTTCGTATAAGTAATATACTTTTTAAATGTTATTTATTAAGTGAATCAGATTAATATATCCAAAATTAAAGAATATTTTTTTTTGAAACTTCCATTTGGTGACGTGGTTCCCTACATCTTAATGACGTGGTTATGAAATACATAAGGGTGTTGATTTGTTTGTGTTCTTATTAAGTATTATATTCCTTTACTCTTATCTTTGGATGTCACTTTTTTCATATTTTGGAAGGTTGTGAAGTTGAATAACTCTCTTCAATTGTTATGGAGGGAACTGGGGTCATGGCTAGTTGATTTACTAATTCTATCATAATGATGAATGCATGTTTAACCAATTTTGTACCTATTTAACCATAAAATTTCTATTTATTATTTCACATTAATTCATGTATATCCAATTCTTCCTCTAATATGGTAGTTTACACATGAGACACAAGACTCAGGGAATAAACCTACTTTATATGCACACTTTCTATCATCATGTAGAGAAATTCCTTGAAGATACACTACTACATAACAATCCTTTGAATGTGTTGTCATTTTTTAGCACAAGAAACAATACTGACTAATGGAATCTTTATCAGTGATACAAATTGGGGACCAATTTAACCTTTTATCATATATTTTTTAAGCATTTATAAAGGGATTTTATATCATCACTTTATTTTTAATGGTGATAAAGGGTATTGTTAATAAGAACTATGCTTTTAGTGCTCATAAATGGTACCCTTTATCAGTACTATATTTTTAGTGCCCCTAAATTAATCCTTTACAGTGATTTTTTTTCACTGATAAAGTCCCGAATAAATAAAATTAAATAAATAAATAAATAAAATATAAAAAGTGATTTTACTAAAAATATATTACAACTTTTATTAGGTAAATAATTATTGAAAAAAAATAAATTAATATATTATAATATATTTAAATTATAAATACTAATAAATAGAATGTATTAAATATATAGATATATGAAAAATGGAAATTAAACAAATAAAATTAAAAATTAGTAAATTGACTAAAATATTAATCATTTTTCTAATTAAATAATTGTTGACAATTTTATTAAATTATATATTACCAAATATTTATTTACTCTTACAATAAATAGTCATATATTTAGTGAATAATTGTTAATAATTAAAAATTATTATGAATTAGAAATACTGACTAATTTCATAAAGTAATAGAAAAATAATTAAATGTTGTTTTATTTTTCCAGTTAAAATTGATCAAATGTGTGTTATATTGATTTCACATATACATAATTAATTAATTTTTATATACAAAGCACTCACACAAAATGTATCCATTTTTTAATATTTTAAAAGTGTGCTTATATTTAATTTATTCAATTTCACTCCTCTTTAACAGGCACGGACTTAAAATTACCTATTCATTAATAATGTTTTAAATATATTTGTACAAAATATTTACAAATAAATATATTTATAAATGTACATTTCCAACATTCATACAATTGTATATTTAAAATTATAAATGAATAAATATTTATTTAAAAATTATTTATATAATTAAAAATGAATACTTATATATATTTAAATAAATATTAAATTTATAATAATTTTTTAGATGGTGAATATATTTAAAATATTGTTATTTATAAATATTTATTATATTTGTATCTTTATATAAATTTATAAAATGATATAAATACTTGGTTTTAAAAATAATCATATAGTTATTAATAAATAATTTTATTTTTAAATAATTATAAAAATATAATAAAAATATATAAATAAAGAATATATTTACTAAGTTTATATTCATATTTATTTATTTTATATATATACAATTTTGTTAATAATTATAATTTTAATTCCTTTATCAGCACTATAGTAATAAGTTCCAATAAAAGGATTTTTTATTATTCCTTTTTAGCATTGATAAATGGTGAATTTATCAATTCTTTTTTGGAAGTGCGGATAAATATGTTTCGATTTTAAAAAAAAACCAAAGCAACTGTGTACCCATCGTGAAATTAGAAACTTTTCACAGAATCTGCCAACCTCCAACACTCCTCCTTGGTTAATCGACAGTCGAATCAAGGCTCGAAGCAGGGCTCAAACAAATCCAAGGCACAAATTCAAGGTTTGACCGATTCAATATTTAAAGGAATCTTCGGATGTAATGAAAATATTTCTCTACTTTCTCATTAATATAATTGTCTCTCTACTTTCTCTTGGGGAACTGGGGGTATAAAAATTTAATGGCTTGAAAACTAGTGGAGGCTATTTTACAATGGTGAGTTTGGTGAGAAATCCATTTTTTTGATATTTTTCCATGGATATCGTCAATTTTAAAGCTTTAAATTTTTGATGTATAAAACAAATATACTAAGAGCTTTTCCAACTTCACTCCCATACCATACAATCATATTCTTCCGTCTCAGTTGTAGATGTGAATTAATATAGGGTATTTATGGGATACTCTTTTATTTATGTGAAATTGTGGATGAATCATTGTTTATTTTTCTAGATAAATTGTTTAATTAATCACATGGTAGAAGTCTCATCCCATATTTGGTCTTCTAGGTAATTTATTATGTATCAATTTCCATTATGGTGGTTGGGTGGCCTCTAAGACTACATCCTGGAATATTAAACTGACTAGGTGTTTTTGTATTTGTGTAGTATAGACTTTATCTTGGGAGTGATATTTTATAGATCATTTAATAATATGATTCCAATTAGATTTCTATGTGAATTGAGGGCATTCAACATTGAAAATTTGACCTCATGGGAGTTGTTCCATGTCAGTAGAGGCTAGGGAGTATGGGAAAAATATTGCAAGGTTTGGTATATTTTTCTCTCTTTTCTGTGATATATTCTGTTGATGTGTATTATTTATTTATGGAAAATTCTTTATGGACCTCCCACAAATCACTAGTATCGGTCAATTTGTATTTAATAGCCTCCATAGTATCCTTAATATGGGTAGATATGATGTTATGAGCTCCCCATAATCCTTGTTATGGGTTTTTGTGGTGATATGACATCCCACAAATCATGAGATGTTTTTAAATATTTCATATACCATTAATTTTAAATTTAATAATTTCTTAGGTTTCTACACCACATGTTCCAGAAAATAGAATTGAATTTATCAAATATTATGTATTAGAAATTATTTGTTTGTATTATTAATATTAGGTCTAAAAGTATTGGTTCATCCCTTAGGAATATCTGATTACTATCTATGAAATTATTCTTTATTTATAAAAACAAGTTAAAAATACATTTTTATTTCTTTTAGTTGATTGATTGAGAGTTTACTATGCTTGGTTAGAATATTTGGGGGTTTTAATACTCTTTAATTTCCTATATTAAATTTTCATTTGAGATTATCAAATGTTGAGTTTCCCTTATTAAAATGGTCCATACCTTTGAAATTTTATAAGGAATATATTTTGTGTTTTTATTCATTTATTATACAAAATAAAAATTTTATGATCCCAATAGGATAGATATGAATTGAAAATGGATGCACGGTAATCATTTGAAAAAATATTATGAATATAGAGTTAAATATTTCATCAATTTTTCATGAGAGCATGCATATGACCATTCTCAATTCCTCTATCCATGTTTATATCATTTTTAATTGAGAAACAATAGTCCAAAAGAGATGGAATTTTTTTGATATTTCACAGAATAGATCAGTAATACAAATGTAGAACTAAATATGGGGAATAGGTGAATGAGGACAACTATTGGGATGAAATAGTATATTGTAGATCATTTGATATGAATACAATTGTAAATAATGATAGATATCACAATGAATAAATGAAAAGGTAAAATGATTATGATCTTCGTGATTGTATAAAGTTGATTGTGGAGTTAAATATATGTTCCAAAAAACTGTTTTATATTGCATGTACTAAATACATGATATTTTCATTTGTATTAAAGTTATATAATATCAATGAAGGAAGTGGATGGAGTGAAAATATGTTTACAGAACTAATTAGTCTCTTAAATGATATGACACCAGAATAAAACGAACTACCATATCAATCATATGACACTAGATGATTGTTAGATTAAATTTGTATGATATATAAAAAAATATTTTATTTTCTAAATGATTGCATACTATTTAAAAAGGACCATGAATAACTCATAAAATCCCAAAGAGTTGTTCAAATCGATATATGAAAAATGAATCAAGTATTTCAAAATCTTTATGGTATATTCCAATCATTACACCTTTTAAAAGACTATATGTATGTCACAAAACCAAGAGACAATTGACATGGCGTACAGATACAAGTATTAATGATGGGAACCTACATCATCAAGAAGATTATTCTTAGTGGATGAAAATATATTAAGCGTATCATGAATATTGGTATGAGATGAGAAACTTTTTCATCCATTATCGAAATATGAAATAAATACTTTACGATTATAGAGTAACACTCAATGTACATGTCCCATCATGTTAGAAAATTATAACTTTTAAAAATGGTTATGCATGAAGGGAAAAAATTATGTTGTCTCTTCTTATATCTAGAACAAAGCATACTGGTAATGATATTGAAGTCTATTTGTCTCCATTGATCGAAAATCTTATATTGATGTGGGATATAGGTTTTACCTTGTATGATTCCCATAGAAGAGAATAATTCACACTGTGTTCCATGTTTATCAGGATGATAAATGACTTCTCTACTTATGGAAGTTTATTAAGCTATAATAATAATGGAATGATGGGGTGTCCCAATTGTAAAAACATTACATACTCGGTTAAGTTGAAACATTCCTCAATGATTATGTTTTTTAGTAAATATTAAATTATTACCTTGAGGACATAAATATTGAATCTATATGATAACATTTTATGGTAATATCAATCATGGTACAAAACTTTCTTCAGTAACGAGTGATCAAAACAAAAATAAATAAAAATATATTAACACTATTTTCATTAAATCATTTTCAAATAACCTTAAAAAATAATGTTTAAAGAAGAGATCTTTTTTATTTTAATCACTGTATTAGAATTTTTTGTATTCCAAACATTTATATGTGATGCATTTGAAAAAAATGTATTTGATAGTGTTATTTGCACATTACTAAAACTTCTTAAAAAAAGAAATAGTACATCGAGGATAATATGTGCTTGATAGAAGTGGGGATAAAAGATGTGTTTGAAATTATAAAGGGTAAAAGGAAGACTTTTCTTCCCAACATTGCTTACACTCTATCTAGATAAGAAAAAAATCATTTTTTTATTTTCTTTAATAGTATAAAAGTTACATTGGTGTATTCATAAAATATAAATAATGCCATGTCAATTACTAATTTGAATTTACAAAGATACAAATAACACTAATGTCATGTTTTGATTCAGAATTTAATTCATGTTTCTTTCTTGTGCATTATTCCTCAAATTTATGACATACATTAACTAGACTCTACATATTTTTTCCAATCCATATATTGTAATGTTATTGACCCAGTCATGTTTCCCATCTTAAATATAAAAGTTGTAGTCATATTCTATAATTTTGAGATGTTATTCCCAGCATATTAATTTAATAATGTTCTACTGATGGTTTACATGGTTTTAGAGGTACAACTATGTGGTCTGTTCTATTCCAAATGGATGTAACCCATTGGATGGTATATAAATATTTTTGAAGCGTATGTTAAGAACTGATGTCACCCAGAAGGATATATTGCATAATGATATATTGTTGAAGAATAAATTTAATTCTCTTTAGATTACCTATAAGTATTTGAGAGTATTAGACTCCCAAAGTCTTGTCACAACAGTAGCCTTTTGGGATAAGGGATTTCATAAAGAGATTTTGTTATAATTACCTTGACTGAATGAGAGAAAGTGAAACTTTACATTTCATATAATAGTGAAGATGATGACCAATATATAGAATCCCACAATGACATTTCCCTATATTTGATTTTTTCTAAGGCTAAAGGATGGAAATCAAATATATATAATCAATAGTTTATAGGATGTTTCAAATAAAAAATTTATAAGGAGTTATCTAAAAATATGAAATCAGTTGTCAAATGAATTTAATGGGTTTTCAAGGGACTGAATGAAAATTTCATATCTTACACTAGTTTTATAATCAATGGTTTTACATTCTATATAAAATAACATGATGACTACAGTATGATGAAAAACAGTGGTGTTATGATTGTGGATGAAGTGATACACATATCTGGTTCTAAGTACAGAAATCCAATTTATAAAAATTTGTTATATTTTTACATTATCAAATGGATATATGAGTTGTATTATACAACATTTCAAGATCCAATTTGTTGATGCAAATGCGATGAAAATTTTAGTGGAGTTAATGTCAATGACATGGGCTTTGTGAAAGTTAATTTCATCATGTATGTGGTATACAACTAGGAATTTATAATGGAATAAAAAGTAGTGGACGTATTTTATTTTATATATCCAATAAAAAAAATTGTACGATTTTATTCCTAGTGACTAAAACAAATGTTATATTAGATGATGATTAATTCTAGGGTGTCCCTTTCATTGGGAGATAAAAGTAAACTCATACTAGTCCTAATTTAAAAAATTTCAAATATGTTAGAGGGGACCAAGAAGTGGGGATTTGGATTCATGAAAGGTTAACCAAATACCATAAAATTATAAAACAATACAAAGTGTTTAATGAGAAGGTTAAATTGTTTTTAATATGCTATGTTTTTTCTCCTAAAATTATATTTTCTTTACTGCATTAACAAAATCTAAATAAAATGCTTGACTACGCATGCAGACAATGTCTTCTACACGTGATGATGATAAAAATCCATCAGAAGAACAATCTATAATTAAGGAAACCCTTTGGAAATATGTATTGGTAATGTTATCATATAATGATTATGTTTTACTGAATAATTACATAATTTAATGTTGATTTAATTTTTATTATTCCTTGTAGAGTTCAATTATTTTAGAATATTTTTGTCCATATATCAAACTTTTATAGGAAGAGAAATGACACTATCTCTGCTCAATCATAGAGGTAATATTGTTATATTCACAATAAAATCATTTTCAATAAAATTATTGTACTGCTCCATATTTATGTTTTAATAATTTATTTTTAGTACTACTCACATAATAGATTAATTATTATACAGGTGAATTATTTTTTTTGTGTTGGGTGGTCTCCCCATCTGTCATTCCTTTCTATGCCAAAACATCCGCAAAATTATTCTCCCTCAAAAACGTTTCACCCCTTTTGTTTTACATTTTTAAAATTACTTCAGCTTCTCTTCACTAAGTTTTCTTGATGGGAAATGATGTAACACCTCAAGCTTCCATGATACACTTCTCTTTCAATAATTCAATAGCTTGCATTGTACGCAAGTTTGAGATTCTAACACACCACGACCAATCAAAGTAGCCATTATAAATAGTAATATCTAATTTTTGAAATTATATTAATTTTATAATTCAAAATGGAATTCATTTTTATATTCGGAATATCAAAATTATCCTAAGTTGAATTTTTTGTATTTTTCTGAGAACTTCCAATTTTCTATGAATAGTAAAAAATACTTAAGAACAACTTTTTTAATCAAAATAATTTATAGTGATAAATTATACTATTAAGTGGATTAAATGTATAATTAGAATAAATTTTTACCATTTTATCCAATGGTGATCATTAGAATTAATTTCACATTGAAATTTGACATAAACAATTGTCAATCATTTGATTGATATTGTTTCTTAAAAACACGCTATTTGTTTTGAAAGCGGGAATTAATTATAAAATTAATTAATGAAACATATATTTTTGGAATTTTGTAAAATAGACATCATTTTTTAATTAGGATTATCAATTATATATCAGAGTGAATTTTTGATATTTTTCTGAAAACCTTCTATTTTTGATGAATTGTGAAACCACTAAGTGGTAGTTAAAAGAACTAATTTCTCGTTTCAATGAAACATTACCACTTCTGTGAATTGAATTTAAAAAATCTGACATACATGGTTGTCATTATTAATTAAAATGTGGTTCAATGGGATTAAAATAATTTTTGGTGGATAGTAACTTTTATGTTCTATTAATGACGATTAAAAGTAATTAGTGTAATTTAAGGTAAATATAATGTTATAATAATATGAAATTACCTTTACACTTATACTACCCATATTGGATGAGTCATGTCCGACCAAAACAATCCATGGGTCAACTGGGGGACCCCATGGAGCCACTTGGGTATGAAAATGACATTAATAACTTTTTATTTAAAGTAAAAATAAAATTGTTACAAACATGTGTTGTTTTACTAAAATAATTTTTACAAGGGGTTATACAAGTTATCTTTTTGACTATAAATATTCATTGGAAATCTAAAACGATTTCCAACATCATGATATTTTTTTATAAATTTTAGACATTATATAAATTAAATATTTTATGACACAATGATGATGAATCGATTATCTCATAAACTAACGATTTAAATAAAATGAAAAGATAATGTAAAATAAAAGACATAAACTTGTCAAAAACCTATTGGATGAGTATATTTAGAACCCTTATCACCTTATCCCCAAAATATATAATTGTGGGACCTTTTAAATCCGAAAATAACTTCATAATAAGGTACATTTCATGACTTTCCATGAGTGCCCCTCCTCTCCTCTTATAAATGGCCCCCACCTCTACCTCCTTATTCACACCATCAAAGCCATTTGGCTCGGACAAACTATACCCAAATAATTTCTAAACTTCCCTCTCTTACTCCTAGAATCCTCAATTTGGGCAGATGTCTTCCCAAGGAAGCCTTTGTCTCAAATCAAAAAGAGTTACCCAATTTTAAGGTAATGTCTTCTCTTATGTTCTTCTGTTTTATTTTGCTTCTCCAACCCCTTAAACTCTTCTTATTTATTTATCTTTTAACAACAACAGTACTTAAAATATACTAGTATTTTTTCATGAGAAGTATTTTATTTACACTTACACATACCTTCGTCTAATGGTTAAAGAACATACTGTTTAAGTGGGTGGTGAATTACTGCCTCACGAAACGATGATTGTTCAATCTTCTTTTAACACCTCTCATGGTGGCCATTAAGATGTCACTATATTTATATATGATATTTATTAGGTTTATTTTTTCCTTATTCTCCTTATTTTACATTTATGGCATACCTTTATGATTTCCATTATGGTTAAATGCAATAATTTCATTTTAGGAAGTGCGGACTTCCGCCCCTCAAAGTGATTTGAATCGTTAATACCATATGTGGGATGTATAAAAGATGGATTAAATGATATTATATATGATATTGTGCTGGAATTATAATATTATTTTATATCATTATTATTTTATTTAATTAAATACGAAATAGAAATGAAAGTAGCGTTCATGTGTACGTACGGCTTACCATCTCCATGAACGGTGCATTTCATTTCATACCTCTAAATGTTATGTAATATTATAAATGAATTTATATACTTTACATATATGATATATATGATATCTACATCATAAATATAATTCTTGATATAATGTATATTTTACCACATGAACGTCTTGTAATTATAAGAAGTTTATTTTTGACTCAAGTACAAAAGATCGACAAAACGACCGTTATTAACTCAAATAATTACATAATGTTCATAACATGGTAATAAGTGATATAAAAGGAATAATGAAGTTGAAAAGTTTCTTAATAATGTATATATAAACTCTAGTTTATTATTCATGAGATTAAAGAATGATCGAGTCAAGTCAGACACGAGGTAAGGGAACTTCTTAACCCAATTTCCGTTCTTTGGGTTAATCTCCTACATTCAAATTATGTCATGATATTATTATGTCCTATATTTTATTTCTACTTTCATTGTGTGTACTTATAGTGAATACACATAATAGATCTATTTTATTTAAAAAATGATCTTTGTATGGACTTCGTCTCAATCTCCTTTCATTGAGACATATTTTATTTTATACACAACTTTCATTTATATGGTGTATAAACCCCTTTGACTTTTACATTTATTCAAAAGGAATCTTTTTATACATAGCGTTTTACTAAATGACCGAAAATGAATGTTTTTATTGTCATACATATATGGCGACAATGACTTCTCTGCTGCCGTGACCATTATTCGAATTTCGGATTCCTCTACAAGCCATAACATTTTTTAAATGAAAAATAAATACCAAGTTTTAATTTTAGTTTATTTTGGTATTGAAAATGGTTTTGATAATGTTTTTATTATATTAATGTGTTTTATTGATATCTTGTGATTTAAATGTTGAAATGTTATGTTTCCTTTATGCATGTTTTATGTGATACGATTATGTTATGGTTTATGATATGTTTAAACCTGTTCATATGAGGAATGAATTGGACTTAATAAGTGACAGGTGGAGCCTGCTATAGCATCTCGATGAATCGATAGGTCTCATGAGACAAACTAGTGTCTTGGCACGAGGCCTTGACAAAATCTTATTTTTAATCTTCGCACGATGCCTTGGCTACGTGGTTATGATAGTCTGGCATTATGCATTCCATCATTATGAAAGTGGTTATTTATATTGTGTGTCATTATTCGACCAGTAGGATATCCATGTGAATAAGTAAATGAAATTATTTCATTTTATTTTTTCTATATTATGCTGATGTTCAAGTTTAAAAGGCTTTTATTTTAGTTATACATTGCCTTAAATGTTTATGTTTATTTATGAAAGTTTCCGCTGTATTGTTATCATTACTGAGCATCTGAGCTCACCCCTTTCAATGTTTTAATTTTTCCAGAATGTGATGAAGAATATTATGAATGACCTGCAGGGATAGTATGATGGGATATGAAGACAAGATGTTGTTGTAGTTTTGTTTTACTTTATGATGTAATGTAATACTTATGAATGTATCTAGTGTTCCCAAGGCTACTAAACTAATCGGTCTTTCGAGACTTCATCTTTTGTGATCATGCCAATGTTATGTAATAATGCACCGACTCTGGGTAAATGGGGTCGAGGCGTTACAGTTGGTATTAGAGGCAGTTTAGTACTAACATTAAAAGCTAGATGTAGATAAACTCTTATTAGAGAACATAGCCCAAAGATAGACATTGTGGATTAGTATAGAAGAACTTCCTAGAATTTTGGTATTATAGAGATTTTGTGAGTTTTCCGAGCAATACATCCCTGTCTGGATATGAGCAGGTAGAGGCGGCTCTCGCAGAGATGTACCTAGGGGTAAAACCCGAAAACACTCCTTTGAGGTAGACTCGAACGGGAACTGGTGCACGACAACAGGCCTTGCTACACTCTTTGTTACGACACTCCTGGGGGATATGCTTAGGATAATTCTTATTTTCATTACAAACCATTATGAAGGGTTTTTGAGTATATACTTCATCAAAGAAAACATTTTTATGATTATAGTTCAATTTATGTTATGTTTTTTACAAGTATGGAATTATGTATTTTGATTTATAAACTAATCTAGTTTATGCCATTGTTTAGAAATGGTCCCTAGTGGGAGGAATGGAAATCGTATCAATGCACGCACTCCATGTAGGGATTTCCCTCCTACTCAAGGTAATTATAGTGGAGCTGGAGATACAACTGGTGCTGATAAAATTATCACCATATTAGGAAAATGTAGAACCCCGGGACACCCTGAGAGGGGAGGGGTGAATCAGGGTGTCAACTTTTTCTTCTTAAAGTTGTGGATCTTGTTCCCATGTTGGTAGGAACTACTTAAACCTGTATGATGGATATGATCAGCAATGAAATAATCACATGCAAATAGATAACACATCAATTTTACTTGGTTCACTACTAAGGGCTATGCCCAAGGAGAATACATCGACAAGATGTTGGTCATACCAAATTCCACTAATCTTCACTAGTTGTGGATTACAATGGTTAAGGAACAGTCACTCTGTCCCAGGCTCACTGCCTTTACAAAAGGATCATGGATAGCTCACTGCGTCCCTCGGGTCACTCCCATTGACTCCCCCTAGCTCACTGAACATGGTGAAGTCCCACTCAGTTTATAGATGTGAAGGTCTCTTCAATAGTTTTTCATTGAAGTCTTTGTCTCCTGTTCAGCATGAGACTTTGCTTGCATCAGAGTCCTGAGTTGATTCTCTTTTGTATTCAACCTTCTACTTTAGTGCATTAACTGAATGCACTGTATCTTCTTCTTATCTTCCTTTGATTCTCAATACTAAGACCAAAGTGTATTGATATATTCCCCTCTTTCTGTGTATATCTGAGTTTAGTTTCATGAACCGTTCTTCTTCTCTTCGCAAAGCACAATGAGGATGTTAAACAACAGTCATGTGTGTGTGGTACCACTTCTATTCATAAAACCAGATTGTTCATTGTTCTTCCGTCTTTGCAAACGAATGCATCATCTTTTGCACTGAAGGTATAGAGAAATATTTCAGCTTTCGTTCAGCTCTGAAAGGACGACCCTACTCCAACAGCAGCTGGCGCTTTTCTCCATGCCCGACGCGCAAGTCCCAATACGGCGCACAAGTCCAAACTGGCGCGCAAGTGTCACCAAAGCACTTGCGCGACGCTTCCTTCCCCAACTACAAACTTGCACGACCCACTTCCTTTCTCTCCCAAACCACCTTGGGCGCGCAGCCAACAACCGGCGCACAACCTCTACTTGCGCGACACAACTACCACTTGCACGGCTCAATCACCTGTGCGACGAGAGCTCAAACAATCTATATGTATTGAACTACGTGAGAAATGAGGAGGGGTCGACATGTATTTATTGTCAAACTAGACCCCCTGTGCGGTGACGTTCAAGGCACACCTTGGCGCGCATGTCTCGGCGCGCAGCTCATCTCCGCTAGCCTCTGTCGCGCAACTCACTTGCGCGACCCAACCAATACTTGCGCGACCATATTTCCATAGCCATATTTTGATGTTATGATCCTCAAAATCATATGGTGCGCAAGTTTCCTCTCCTTCAAGTGTACAGCGCGCAAGTCCGTTTGATAAAATCAGTCTTATTAATTTGTTTATTTTGAGGCCCTGAAATTTGGCAAACACTGGAAAATGGTGCCGCCTTGTATCTGCTCTTTTTGTACTGCCTCCAGATAATCCATTCCTCTGTCGATGTTCTTGAATCAAACATAGATCATTGACCAAAAATCTTGAACTCGACATGACATCATGAAATCCCTTTTTTCAACAAATTTATATGTCGTTTGATTGCTTTTTCAACAAGAACAATCACCTCAAAAACACTTCTTCTAAGTGATTTCAATCCTTCAGCAACTCTTCTACTGTCATCACAAACTGCACTATCGTGGTATGTATTCTTTGAAGGAACAACTTTAGAACCATCATCTTCTGATACAATGTGATGTGAATGGCCATCTCATAATTTCAATCTCTGCATGGCCATCATAGAAGTCCAATACCTTTCACATTGTCTTCTTCATTAGCCATCATTATCTACTTCATGCAAAGCATATTAGTCAATTCTTCAAGAAGTCTCTTGAATGGTTCTCATGCAATCATGATTAATTTTATGGTCTTCATCAAAACCCCCATTCTTCTTTAATCATCCTCAGAGGGATTAATCATCACATTCGTCATTGTTGTAAACAATGTATCACCTTTTCACATGTTCTTTGAACTTATTATCAGTACAAAAATCGTCTGAATTTCCATTCCTCCACTTCATCGGGGTACTTCCTGATCTCCTTCATTTTGATCTTCCATTCCTCCATTTCATTGGAGTACTTCATTATTTCGTTCATTTTGATCTTCATTGAAAACTATTGACAACAAATACAACCTTATACACAATGAGGTTCCAACAATCTCCCCCTTTTTATTTTGTTGTTAATACCTTATACAACTTCTAAAATCGATTTGTCAATGTCAAAATGAGAATCTTCTTCTTCAGTCGACTTTTCTTTTCAATCATTCATTTCACTTTCTCTCTCCCTTATTGACATGAAATACAAAGATTATGGAAGGGAGGGTATCAATATATACTTAATCAATGTTTCATTAATCATTTCACTCTAAGTCTACTTGAGCAATGCTCGATGTAGAAAACAAGAGGATTTGATTAAGTCAACAAGGTTGTCCATTATTCACAGATCATGATAGCAACATGAGATGAGAACTTATGTATTTTTTCTTCAAGGGTTTAGAACTTTTATTTCAGGTAGAAGAAAAAAACAAATGTGATAGGGAATAATCAACCTGAAAATCCAGCACTCACATCAGCAAACAGATAAAAAACATTCAAGTGCCATCGGCAGGATAAGTGACCTTGGGGCACATCCATTCTTCTTACTTCACTGATCAATTCGGTTACTCCCCCTTTGTAGAATGATCTTTTATCTGAGTAACCAAGGGATAGAGATTGAGAAATGGCATACCTTCTCCATTGACATTTTCTTCAAGAAATTTACAGAGTAACTGCTTTTGAGTCCAGCTAGAGATGATATTGATTGAAACCGTGATTATGGAAGCTTCTTCATTTTTCTCCCCCTCAAGGGAAACACTCCTCATCATATTCATCAAGAGTGATCCTTCATCATCATAATCTTTGAATAGAAATTGAAGAATCTACTAAGGATGGAAACTTCTTTAGCTTGGATATCAAGAGTTGACAGCATTCACTACTTCTCAGGTTTTCCCCCTAAGATCATGCTTCACCTTCAATTCCCTGCATTATCAGCACAAACACAATACACAAATGAACAAGGGAATAAGGTGGTTCCTTCTTGCTTCATCAACATGAATTGCATGGTTGAGGTTATTTTCTCAACCAAGTTCCTCTGTTCACTCCAGTCTTAATGCCTTCACATTTGAACATATGTTATGACATCTGTTGACGAGGCGTGGCTTTCTTCAAATACTCTTCTACTTTGTGTGGGGAATTGTTCTGCTTAACATCCATCATGAATGATATATTCTTACTACTCTTAAGGACTGCTTCTTGATCTGGTATTAAGGTTAGGCAACCTTTTCAAATGTGACCAGATTTCTTAAATCTCTCACACAGAACATCTTTGACACGTGTGATTCTCTTGGTACGCAATCTCTCATGAACTCTATATTTATCACGTGAAATTTTTCTTTCTTCCTTTGTCACCAGCCTTGGCCTTTTCATCTTCAAGATTCCTCATTCTTTTCAAACCTTCTGGCCAGATGACCAACAAGTCATTTGTAACTGTTTCAGCTGGTTTGGAACATCCACATGGGTTATTCTGATTTTCATCCCACTTTGTTTTTCTTTTGGATGAATGAACCATCAATTTCATGGATCTAAAATCTTGGGGCTTCTCATCTCTCCTACTTGAGATCTTCTTGTGAAAATGTTTGTTCACAAAATTCTTCTGATTTCTTCCCAGGGTACTTTCTTTATGCTTAGCCGGCATCGAAGGTATTGTTTTCTTAACAATAGTGAAATCATCTTGATATGGACATGTGCTTGCCTTGTAACAACTACTGTTTCTTACATCACAAATTTTTTCAAGAATTCAAAATATGTTTGTGGTAAACAGATGCTTCTAGACCTGTGGATGTTGTTTCTTCTTCTCTGGATTCCTTTCCTTTGATATAGGCTTTCCTTGTGCTTTTCCATGTAAGGGATTATAAAAACAATCCAGTGCACAGTGCCCAAATCTTTTGCAGCACCAACATTGACCCACAACCCTTACCTTCTTTTTATCTTTTGTAAAAGGTAGTTGGGCCTTCTTCCAGATGTGTTTTCATCTATCTGGGGAACCATCTTCTAATTTTTTTATCCTATCCACCCTAGCCATGGTGGTAGGTTTCTTCTCCTTACCTTTTTTCATCCATACTTGTTTAGAATTTTTCTTCCAACCTGCACTGATAGTGGGAATGTATTTAGAAACATGAGTACAAGTTGGTTTGGATGGTACCTTCACTTTCTCAGTTGCTTGTGATAGATCAATGAGTGAAGTCACGATCTTCTTATCACATGTTGGAGGTCTTTTGACAATAGAGTCCTCCAGTGAGCATTGACTACCAGCAACAACTGATTATTGATGTGGATAATCAAGAGTTGTCATAATATTCTTGTCACATGTTGGATGTATTTCAGATTTAGATTCCTCCAATGAACATTGAGTGCAAGCATAACTTATTTCATTCTTTTGTGAAGTCTCAATATGTTTATTCTTAATCTTGGTCAACCGGGATTCCAATTTTTGACCCTCAATATTGAGGATGATCTTATGATCTTCAATCATGAGCATCTTCTCTTCACAAGTCTTTTTCAATATTTCAACCTCATCTTCATGCAACTTAACTTTTTCTTGTAACAAAGAGTCATGTTCCCTGAATTCCGTGGAGGTTTCTTCCAAACAAAAACTCTTGACTTCATTGCTATTCTTCAGCTCAGCTTCAATTACATGGTTCTTTTCTTTTAGAGTCTTATTGACTTCCTCTTTTTCCGCAAATATTTTCACCTGTTTAGTGATCAGTAACTTTTCTTTCCAGCCCCTTTTCCATATTGTCAGCTTCCCTTTATAATCGAGTGATCTCAACCTGCACAGATTGGAATAGGCTACAAATAATAGCAACCCTTTCTTCAGGAATATCATGCAGATATGTTTTGAGTTTTTCTTGAAAGCATGAATTAGGGGTGTCATCCATTCTTCTCGAAGAATCCTGAGCCACCTGGTTGATACTTTCCAAGACTGATGTTTCTTCATTATTGGAATGGCATGGAAAACAAGACACGAAATCTTCTTTGGGCATGAGGGACTTCTTTGTTAGCTTCTTCTCTTTCTTTTTCCTATTTTTCAAAGTCTTGGTGGATATAGATTTCTGCTGTGAATCTTCATCAAAACAACTCTTCATGGTTGACCTTAGGAATGTAACTCAAATCATCTTCTCAATATAATTACTAGAGAATATCGAACATATGTTAACCTCCCTTTGATACCACTTGTAGATCCCCAAGACACCCTGAGAGGGGAGGGGTGAATCAGGGTGCCCACTTTTTCTTCGTAAAGTTGTGGATCTTTTTCCCACATTGGTAGGAACTACTTAAACCTATATGATGGATATGATCAGCAATGAAACATTCACATGCAAAGAGATAACGCAACAATTTTACCTGTTTCACCATTAAGGGTTACGTCCAAGGAGCATACGCCGACAAGTTGTCGGTCATACCAAATTCCACTAATCTTCAATAATTGTGGATTACAATGGTTGAGGAATAGTCACTCTATCCCAGGCTCACTGCCTTTACAAAAGGTTCAGGGATAGCTCACTGCATCCCTCGGGTCACTCCCGTTGACTCCCCCTAGCTCACTACAATTGGTGAAGTCCCACTCAGTTTATAGATGTGAAGGTCTCTTCAATAGATTTTCATTGAAGTCTTTTTCTCCTGTTCAGAATGAGACTTTGCTTGCATCAGAGTCCTGAGTTGATGCTCTTTTGTATTCAACCTTCTACTATAGTGAATTAACTGAATGCACTGTATTTTCGTCTTCTCTTCCTTTGATTCTCAATAGCAACACCTGAGTGTATTGATATATTCCCCTCTTTCTGTGCAGATCTGTGTTTAGTTGCACCAACCGTTCTTCTTCTCTTCGCAAAGCACAATGATGATATTAAACAGCAGTCATGTGTGTGCGGTACCACTTCTATTCATAAAACCAGATTGTTCATTGTTCTTCCGTCTTTGCAAAAGAATTAAACATCTATTGCACTAAAGGTATAGAGCAATCTTTCAGCATTCGTTCAGCTCTAAAAGGACGGGCCTACTCTAACAGCATCTGGTGCTTTACTCCAAGCCCGACGCGCAAGTCCCAATACGGTGAGCAAGTCCATACTGGCGTGCAAGTGTCACCAAATAACCTGCGCGACGCTTCCTTCCCCTACTACAAACTTCCACAGCCCACTTCCTTTCTCTCCCAAACTGCCTTGGGCGTGCAGCCAACAACCGGCCCACAACCTCTACTTGCACGACCCAACTACCAATTGCGCAGCTCAATCACTTGCACGACGAGAGCTCGAACAATATCTAAGTCTTGAACTCCGTGATAAATGAAGAGGGGTCGACCTGTATTTATAGGTAAACTGGTCCCCCTACGCGGCAGCGTGCAAGGCACTCCTTGGCGCGCAAGTCTCGGCGTGCCGCTCATCTCCCCTAGCCTATGTCGCGCAACACACTTCCACGACCCAACCAATACTTGCACGAACTTCTTTCCATAGACATATTTTGATGTTGTGATCCTAAAAAACATATGGTGCGCATGTTTCATCTCCTTCAAGTGTACAACACGCAAGTCCCCTTGCCAAAATCAAACTTCTTAATTTGTTGATTTTGAGGCCCTGATATTTGGAAAACACTGCAAAACGGTGGCACCTTGTATCTGCTCTTTTTGTACCGCCTCCAGATCATCTATTCCTCTATAGACGTTCTTGAATCAAACATTGATCATTTACCAAAACTCTTGAACTCGACATGCCATCTTGAAATCCCTTTTTTCAACAAATTTTTATGTCGTTTGTCTGATTTGTCAACAAGAACAATCACCTCAAAAAAACTTCTTCTCGGTGATTTGAATCCTTCAGCAACTCTTCTGCTGTCATCACAAACTCCACTATCGTGATATGTATTCTTTGAAGGAATAGCTTCAGAACCATCATCTCCTGTTACAATGTGATGTGCATGGATATCTCATAATTTCAATCTCTGCATGGACATCTTGGAAGTCCAATCCCTTGCACATTGTCTTCTTCTTTAGCCGTCATTTTCTACTTCATGAAAAGTATATGAGTCAATTCTTCAAGAAGTATCTTGCATGGTTCTCATGAAATCATGAGTAATTGCATGGTCTTCATCAAGAATCCCATTATTCTTTAATCATCCTCAGATGGATTACTCCTCGCATTCTTCATTGTTGTAAACAATATATCACCTTTAACACATGTTCTTTGAACTTATGATCAGTACAACAATCGTTTGAATTTCCATTCCTCCACTTCATCGGAGTACTTCATGATATCCTTCATTTTGTTCTTCCATTCCTCCATTTCATTGGAGTACTTGTTGATCTCATTCATTTAGATCTTCATTGACAACTATTGACAACAGATACAACCTTATACACAAATTGGTTCTAACAGACAACTCAATTATGTTATGAATAATAACCTTACTCGTATGGAGCACCCTGATCCGTAACGTGGAGGATCAGTGCTATACCGCTTCATGACAAAACAACCACCAACATTTAATGGGGGTAAAAATACATTAGTAGCTGAGTAATGGATAAACTCCTTATAGAAAATATTCCACGGCTTGGGGAGTCGCGAAAGAGAGAAGGTTGTCATGAAAGCTTATCGCCTCATTGGAGATGCCGATCAATGGTGGTCGTTGATTCAAAACACAAAGGAAGATGAAGAAGTATCATGTATGGAATGGAGGGAGTTTAAGGAAATTTTTTTAGAACAATACTTTCCTCATGACCATAGAGAAGATATGGAAAGGAAATTTCTGAGTCTCAGACAAAAGGAGGATGAGAATGTCACAAATTATGAGGATAACTTTACAAGGATAGCGAGACATGATGCAGATTATATACGTAACCCATGATATAAGATTGATCGTTTCATTGAAGGTTTAAAATCATTTCTCTGCCAAGATTTAGTATCACAATCCTTCTCATTGTACGAAGATATTGTGTCATGTTCTATGAAGACAGAAAAGTAATTCTCTAAATCTTATGACAATAAAGTAAAGCAATAGAAGAAGAGAACAGCCGAACAAGAGACATATAAAGGGGAAAAGGGAAAGAAGGATTTTCCATTATGCGATAATTGTGGGAAGAATCACCCCGCTAGTTGCCTAAAGGGAATGAGAGTTTGTTACAAATGTGGAGAAAAAGGTCACCAGGCTCGTGATTGTAAGGGAAAGAAAGAGGCTGTCAATGTTTAATGCTACAATTATAGAGAAATGGGGCATTATGAAAATAAATGCCCTATGCTCTAAGGAAACATTCCTCAGAAAAGGCCAAGGGATCAAGGCCAATCGTATGCTGTTACTACAGTTGAAGTTGAAAAATTATTGTGTTTGTGTTTTTGGACTCAAGAACTATATTTTGGTTATAAGAACAATGTGATATATATAAGGATTATACTGTAGTATATATTGTTTTCATTAAGGTTTTAATATGATGAAGGTAATCATATTTTTAGTATGTGATAAAAATAGAAACATTACATTTTTTGGGGAATCTAATGTTATAATTGATTTTGGAATTTAGAGACCTTCTGGAGAAAGTCTAGACAGAGGTATTTTGGATAACTATAAAGGTCCTAATGGATTAATTTGAACATTGGATAATATTGTTTAAGGGTAAAACATTTCTTGAAGATTATTTTTGGAATATTATAATACTATATTTTTAGGAAAAGGAAAACCTACAGGTTGGGGGATAGCCAGTCACATCGGACAAAGCTGTAGGAATCGAACCCACAACCATAGTGCGACAAGCCTTTATTACCTACCACTAGCCTACAGGAAGTCCCTGGTTATTACAAAATAGTTTTCCTAATCTAATTGGTATGTGTTAATATTTGGAATCTTGTGCGATTAGGATAAATATAATATTTTTGAGTTCTATTATATTTTTGAGGGAAAGATGAGTCTGTGGTAAAAATTTATTAAAAATGATTGTCTACATGACATGTATGTATATTTCCTTACTTTCTTAGCAAATATCCTAAATAAATTCCTCAACTTTATTAACGGTAACTTAAAACAAAAACTTCATCAGTTAACTTTTCCTACTGGGGAATCAACGATCGTTTAACCAATCACAAGTTTGTGATTTTCTTGTAGTTAAACTTTCTCCTAATCTTGTTTTCTACAACTCTCCATCAGACCTTGATGGTTTTTTTCTCCACCATATCCATATTTTCAAATAATCCTAGTATGGGCTATCTCAGGTGACCTTTGTACTTCTCTTTCTTTCTTTTAATGTTATATTTTTATTTACCCAATTTCCGATGTGGGTTTTCCACAAAGGTATTTTCTATTTTCAACGATTTATTTTCAATGAAAAATTTAAAATTGCGAGGACGCAATTTATTGAAGGAGGGGAGAATGTAACACCCCAAGCATACATGATACACTTCTCTTTCAATAATGCAATTTCTTTCATTGTACGCATGTTCGAGATTTTAACACACTGTGACAAATCAAAGTAGCCGTTATGAATAGTAATAACTTCTTTTTGAAATTATATTAATTTTATAATTTAAAATGGGCTTCATTTTTGTATTTGGAATATCAAAATTATCCTAAGTTGAATTTTTTGTAATTTTCTGAGAACTTCCAATTTTCTATGAATAGTAAAGAATACTTAAAAACAACTTTTTTAATAAAAATAATTTATAAGGATAAATTATAATATTGAGTGGTTTTATAGTAAAATTAGAATATATTTTTACTATTTTATCCAATTGTGGTCATTATAATTAATTTTACTTTGAAATTGGACATAAACAATTGTCAATCTTTTGATTGATATGGTTTCTTAATAACACGCTATTTGTTTTGAAAGCGGGAATTAATTATAAAATTAATTAATGAAACGTATATGTTTGGAATTTTTTAAAATAGTCATCATTTTTGAATTTTTAATATCAATTATAGCTTTGGGGGAATTTTAGGTTTTTTTTAAAAAATCTTCAATTTTTGATGAATAGTGAAACCACTAAGTGGTAGTTAAAAGAACTATTTTTTCTTTTAAATGAAACATTACAACTTCTGTGAATTAAATTTCAAAAATCTGACATACATGGTTGTCATTAGTAAGTAAAATTTGGTTCAATGGGATTAAAATAATTTTTTATAAATAGTAACTTTTATGTTCTATTAATCATGATTAAAGGTAATTAGTGTAATTGAAGGTAAAATAATGTTATAATAAAATGAAATTACCTTTACACTTTTCCTAACCTTATTGGATTATTAATGGAAACCGAATACAATCTATAGGTCAACTTGGGGACCCCATGGAGCCATTTGGGTATGAAAATGACATTAATAACTTTTTATTTAAAGTAAAAATAAAATTGTCACAAACATGTGTTGTTTTACTAAATTTTTTTTTAAAAGGGCTTATAAAAGTTATCATTTTGACTACAAATATTAATTGGAAATATAAAAATATTTCCTACATCATGATATCATTTTTATAATTTTTAGTCATTAAATAAATTAAATGTTTTATGACACCATGATGATGCAGCGATTACCTCATTAACTAATGATTTAAATAAAACGAAAAGATAATGTCAAATATAAGACTTAAACTTGTCTAAAACCTATTGTATGAGTATATTTCTAACCCTCATCACCTTTTCCTTGAAATATATAATTGTGGGACCGTTGAAATCCGAAAAGCACTTCATAATAATTTAACATTTCATGACTTTCCAAGAGTGCCCCTCCTCTCCTCTTATAAAAGGCCCCCACCTCTACCACCTTATTAACACTATAAAAGCCATTTGTCTCACAAAAATCTACCCAAATACTCTCTAAACTTTCCTCTATTACTCCTAGAAGCCTCACTTTGGGCATAAGTCTTCCCAAGGAAGCCTTTGGCTCAAATCAAAAAGAGTTACCCGATTTTAAGGTAATGTCTTCTCTTGTGTTCTTTTGTTTTATTTTGCTTCTACAAACCCTTAAACTCTTTTTATTACTTTATTTTGTAAGAAAACCAGTATCTAAAATATACTAGGATGTTTTCATAAGATGTATTTTATTTAAACTTACACATACCTTCATCTAATGGTTAATGAACTTACTATTTCTGTGGGTGGCGAATTACTGCCTCACGAAACGATGATTGTTCAATATTATTTTAACACCTCTCATGGTGGCCATTAAGATGTCAATATAATTATATATGATATATATTATGTTTATGTTTTCCTTATGCTTCTGTATTTTTCATTTATGGAATACCTTTATTATTTCCATTATGGGTAAACGCGATAATTTCATTTTAGGAAGTGTGGACTACCACCCCCACAAAGTGATTTGAATCGTTAATGCCATATGTGGGATGTATAAAGGATGGAGTAAATGATATTATATATTATATTATACTGGAATTATAATATACCTTTATATAATTATGATTTCATTCCATTAAATACGAAATAGAAAGGAAAGTAGCGTTCATGTGTACGTACGACTTACCATCTCCATGAATGGTGCATTTCATTTCTTACCTCTAAATGTTATGTAATATTATAAATGAATTTATATACTTGATATATATGATATATATGATATGTAAATTATGAATATAATTCTTGATATAATGTATATTTTACCACATGAACAACTTGTAATTATAAGAAGTTTATTTTTGACTCAAGTACAAAAGATCGACAAAATGACCGTTATTAACATAAATAATTACATAATGTTCATAACATAGTAATAAGTGATATAAAAGGAATAATTAACTTTAAAATATTCTTAATTAAGTATAAATTAACTCTAGTTTATTATTCAGGAGATTAAAGAACGATCGAGTCAAGTCGGACCCGAGGTAAGGGAACTTCTTAACCCAATTTCTGTTCTTTGGGTTAATCTCGTACATTTAAATTATGTCATGATATTATTATGTCCTATCTTTAATTTGTACTTTATTTATGTGTACTTTGAGTGAATACACATAATATATCTATTTTATCTAAAAAATGTTCTTTGTAAGGACTTCACCTCAATCTCCATTCATTGAGAAATATTTTATTTTATACACAACTTTCTTTTATACGGTGTATAAACCCCTTTGACTTTTACATTTATTCAAAAGGAATATTTTTATACGAAGAGTTTTAATAAATGACAAAAAAGGAACGTTTTTCTTGTCATACTTATGCGGCGATAATGACTTCTCTGCCTCCGTGACCATTATTTGAGTTTTGGCTTCCTCTACAAGCCATAACTTTTTTAAATGAAAACTAAATACCATGTTTTAATTTTCGTTTATTTTGGTATTGAAAATGGTTTTGATATTGTTTTTATTATATCAATGTGTTGTATTGATATCTTGTGATTGAAATGTGGAAATGTTATGTTTCCATTATGCATGTTTTATGTGATATGATTATGTTATGGTTTATGATATGTTTAAACCTGTTCATATGAGGAATGCATTGGACTTAATAAGTGACGGTTGGAGCCTACTATAACTCCTCGATGCATCGGTAGGTCTCATGAGACAAACTAGTGTCTTGGCACAAGGCCTTGACAAAATCTTATTTTTAGTCTCGGCACGAGGCCTTGGCTACGTGGTTATGATAGTCTGGCATTATGAATTGCATTATTATGAAAGTGGTTATTGATATTGTGTGTCATTATTCAACATATAGAATATCCATGTGAATAAGTAAATGGAATTAATTCATTTTATTCTTTCCATATTATGCTGAAGTTCATGTTTAAAAGGCTTTTATTTTAGTTATACATTTCCTTAAATGTTTATGTTTATTTATGAAAGTTTCCACTGTATTGTTATCCTTACTGAGCATCTGAGCTCACCCATTTAAATGTTTTAATTTTTCCAGGATGTGATGAAGTATATTATGAATGACCTGTAGGGATAATATGAGGAGATATGAAGACAAGATGTTTTTGTAGTTTTGTTTTACTTTATGATGTAATGTAAGACTTATGAATGTATCTATTGTTTCCAAGGCTACTAAACTAATCGGTCTTTCGAGACTTGATCTTTTGTGATGATGCCAATGTTGCGTAATAGTGCACCGACTCTGGGTAACTGGGGTCAGGGCCTTACAGTTGGTATTAGAGGCAGTTTAGTACTAACCTTGGAAGCTAGATTTTGATATACTCTGATTAGTGCGCATAGCCCAAAGATAGACTTTGAGGATTAGTATAGAAGAACATCCTAGAATTTTGGTATTATAGAGATTTTGTGAGTTTTCCGAGAAATACATCCCTGTCTGGATACGAGCAGGTAGAGGCGGCTCTGGCACAGATGTACCTAGGGGTAAAACCCGAAAACAACACTTTGAGCTAGACTCGAACGGGAACTGGTGCACGACAACGGGCCTTGCTGCACTCTTGGTTACGACACTCCTGGGGGATATGCTTAGGATAATTCTAATTTTTATTACAAACCATTATGAAGGGTTTATAAGTATATACTTCCACAAAGAATACATTTTTATGATTATAGTTCAATTTATGTTAAGTGTTTTACAAGTATGGAATTATGTATTTCGATTCATAATCTAATAAAGTTTATTCCATTGTTTAGAAATGGCGCCTAGTAGGAGGAATGGAAATTGTATCAATGCACACACTCCATGTAGGGATTTCCCTCCTACTCAAGATAATTATAGTGGAGCTGGAGATACAACTGGTGCTAATCAACTTATCACCATACTGGGACAACTCACTCAGATTATTAATAATAACCTCACTCGTATGGAGCACCCTGATCCGCAACGTGGAGGATCAATGTTAGACCGCTTCATGAGGTAACAAACACCAACATTTAATGGGGGCACAAATCCATTAGTAGCTGAGAAATGGATAAACTCCTTAGAGAAAATATTCCACACCTTGGGGAGTAGCGAAAGGGAGAAGGTTGTCATGGCAGTTTATCGCCTCACTGAGGATGTCGATCAATGGTGGTCGCTGATTCAAAACACAAAGGAAGATGCAGAAGTATCAAGTATGGAATAGAGGGATTTTACGGAAATTTTATTAGAAAAATACTTTCCCCGTGACCATAGAGCAGAAACGGAAAGACAATTTTTGAGTCTGAGACAAAAGGAGGACGAGAATGTCGCAATGTATGAGGCTAACTTTACAAGGATAGAGAGACATGCAACATATTATATATGTAACCCAAGAAGTAATATTTATCGTTTATTTGATGGGTTAAAACCATTTCTCCATCGAGGTTTAGTATCACAACCCTTCTCATCGTACGAAGATATTTTCTCATGAGCTATCAAGACAGAAAAGGGATTCAAAAAATCTTATGAAAATAAAGTAAAGAAAGAGAAAAAGAGAATAGTGGAACAAGAGACATGTAAAGGGAAAAAGGGAAATAAGGATTTTTCATTATGCAATAATTGTGGGAAGAATCACCTCGGTACATGCCTAAAGGGAATGAGAGTTTGTTACAAATGTGGAGAAAAAGGTCACCAGGCTCGTGATTATAAGAGAAAGAAAGAGGCTATCAATGTAGAATGCTACAATTGTAGATAAATGGGGAATTATAGAAATGAATGCCTTAATCACCAAGGACAATTACCTTAGAAAAGGCCTAGGGATCAAGGCCAATATTATGCTGTTACTACAGTTGAAGTTGAATAATTATTGTGTTTGTGTTTGTGGACTCAAGATCTATATTCTGGTTATAAGAACAATGTGATATATATAAATATTGTACTTCAGTACATATTATTTTTATTAATGTTTTAATATGATGAAGGTAATAATATTTTTAGTATGTGACAATAAGAGAAACTTTACTTTATTTGGGGAATATGATGTTACAATTGATTTTGGAATTTTGAGTCCTTTTGGAGAAAGTATAGAAAAATGTATTTGGATAACTATAAAGGTTGGAATGGATTAAGTTGAACTTTGGATAGTATTGTTTAAGTTTAAAACATTTCTGAAGATTATTTTTGGAATATTATAATACTATAGTTTTAGGAAAAGGACGACCTGCAGGTTGGGGGATAACTCGTCACGTCAGACAAAACTTTAGGAATCGAACCCACAACCATAGTGCGTCAGGCCTTTATTACCAACCACTAGCCTACAGGAAGTCCTTGGTTATTACAAAAAAAAATTCCTAATCTAAATGTTATGTGTTAATCTTTGGAATCTGGTGTGATTAAGATAAATATAATATTTTTGAGTTCTATTATATTTTTGAATGAAAGATGGGTTTGTGGTAAAAATTTAATAAAGAATGAAAGTCTACATGACAAGTATGTATATTTCCTTATGTTCTTAGTAAATATCCTAAATAAATTCCTCAACTTTATGAAATGTAACTTAAAACAAAAACGTTGTCGGTTAACTTTTCCTACTGGGGAATCAATGATCGTTTAACCAATCACAAGTTTGTGATTTTCTTGTAGTTATTCATTCTCCTAATCCTGTTTTCTACAACTCTCCATCAGACCGTGATGGTTTGTTTCTCCTCCATATCCATATTTTCATGGAATCCTAGAATGGGCTATCTCAGGTGACCTTTTTACTTCTCATTCTTTCTTTTAAAGTTATATTTTTATTTACCCAATTTCCGATGTGGGTTTTTCACAAAGGTATTTTCTATTTTAAACCTTTTATTTTCAAAGAAAAATTCCAAATTTCGAGGACAAAATTTATTGAAGGAGGGGAGAATGTAACACCCCAAGCTTCCACGATACACTTCTCTTTCAAAAATGCAATAGCTTGCATTGTACGCAAGTTCAAGATTCTAACACACCGCGACTAATCAAAGTAGTCGTTATGAATAGTAATAACTAATTTTTGAAATTATATTAATTTTATAATTCAAAATGGACTTCATTTTTGTATTCAAAATATCGAAATTATCCTAAGTTTAATTTTTTGTAATTTTCTGAGAACTTTTAATGATCTATGAATAGTAAAAAATAATTAACAACAATTTTTTTAATCAAAATAATTTATAGTGATAAATTATACTATTGAGTGGTTTTAAAGTATAATTAGAATATATTTTTATCATTTTATCCAATGGTGGTCATTATAATTAATTTCAATTTGAAATTGGACATAAACAATTGTCAATCTTTTGATTGATATTGTTTCTTAAAAATAGGCTATTTGTTTTGACTGCGGGAATTAATTATAAAATTAAATAATGAAACTTATATGTTTGGAATTTCTTAAAATAGATATCATTTTTGAATTCGGAATATCAATTATAGCTTAGGGTGAATATTTGGTCTTTTTCTGAAAAAGTTCAATTTTTGATGAACAGTGAAACCACTAAGTGGTAGTTAAAAAAACTAATTTTTCATGTAAATGAAACTTTACCACTTCTGTGAATCGAATTTCAAAAATCTAACATACATGGTCATAATTAGTAATAAAAATGTGGTTGAATGGGATTAAAATAATTTTTGGTGAATAGTAACTTTTAAGTTCTATTAATCACGATTAAAGGTAATTAGTGTAATTTAAGGTAAATATAATGTTATAATAATCAGAAATTACCTTTAAACTTGTCATAACCTTATTGGATGAGTCATGGCTGACAAAGACAATCCATGGGTCAACTTTGGGACCCCACGGAGCCACATGGGTAAGAAAATGACATTAATAACTTTTTATTTAAAGTACAAATAAAATTGTCACAAACATGTGTTGTTTTACTAAAACAATTTTTACAAGAGGTTATACAAGTTATCGTTTTGACTATAAATATTAATTGGAAAGATAAGAATTTTTCCTATATAATTATATTTTTTTATAATTTTTAGACATTAGATAAATTAATTTTTTTATGATACCATGATGATGCAGTGATTACATCATTTAGTAACAATTTGAATAAAATGAAAAGATAATGTAAAATATAATACATAAACTTGTAAAAAACCTATTGGATGAGTATATTTAGAACTCTTATCACATTATCCTTGATATATATAATTTTGGGACCTTTTAAATCCGAAAATAACTTAATAATAATGTAACATTTCAGGACTTTCCATGAGTGCCCCTCCTCTTCTCTTATAAAAGGCCCCCACCTCTACCACCTTATTCACACCATAAAATCCATTTGGCTCGGCCAAACTCTGCCCAAATACTCTCTCAACTTCCATCTCTTACTCCTAGAAGCCTGACATTGGGCAGAAGTCTTCCCATGGAAGCCTTTGGCTCAAATCAAAAAGAGTTACCCGATTTTAAGGTAATGTCTTCTCTAATTTCGTTTGTTTTATTTTGCTTCTCCAACCCCTTAAACTATTTTTATTCCTTTCATTTGTAAAAACACCAGTATCTACAATATACTAGTATTTTTTTCAAGATAAGTATTTTATTTACACTTACACATACCTTCGTCTAATGGTTAAAGAACATACTGTTTCTATGGGTGGCGAATTAATGCATCATGAAACGATGATTGTTCAATATTATTTTAACACCTATCATGGTGGCCATTAAGATGTCAATATATTTATATATGATATATATTATATTTATGTTTTCCTTATGCTTCTGTATTTTTCATTCATGGCATACCTTTATTATTTTCATTATGGGTAAACGCGATAATTTTATTTTAGGAAGTGCGGACTACTGCCCCCTCAAAGTGATTTGAATCGTTGATGACCTATGTGGGACTTATAAAAGATGGAGTAAATGATATTATATATGATATCATACTGGAATTATAACATACCTTTATATCATTATGATTTGATTCCATTAAATATGAAATAGAAATGAAATTAGCATTCATGTGTACGTACGGCTTACCGTCTCTATGAACGGTGCATTTCATATCTTACCTCTAAATGTTATGTAATATCATACATGATTGTATATAATTGATATAGATGATATATATGATATCTACATCATGAATATAATTCTTGATATAATGTATATTTTACCACATGAACAACTTGTAATTATAAGAAGTTTATTTTTGACTCAAGTACAAAAGATCGACAAAACGACCGTTATTATCTTCAATAATTACATAATGTTCATAACATGGTAATAAGTGATATAAAAGGAATAATGAACTTTAAAATTTTCTTAAGAAAGTAAAAATTAACTCTAGTTTATTATTCTAGAGATTAAAGAATGATCGAGTCAAGTCGGACACGAGGTAAGGGAACTTCTTAACCCAATTTCCGTTCATTGGGTTAATCTCCAACTTTCAAATTATGTCATGATATTATTATGTCCTATCTTTTATTTGTACTTTCTTTATGTGTAATTATAGTTAATACACATAATAGTTCTATTTTATTTTAAAAAAATATCTTTGTAAGGACTTCGTCTCAATCTCCATTCATTGAGACATATTTTATTTTATACACAAATTTCTTTTATACGGTGTATAAACCCCTATGAATTTTATGTTTATTCAAAAGGAATATTTTTATTTGAAGCATTTTAGTAAACGAAAAAAATCAATGTTTTTCTTCTCATACGTATGTGGCGACAATGACGTCTCCGCCGCCATTACCATTATTTGAGTTTCGGCCTTCTCTAAAATCCATAACTTTTTTAAATGAAAAATAAATACCAAGTTTTAATTTTCGTTTATTTTGGTATTGAAAATGGTTTTGATAATTTTTTTATTATATCAATGTGTTTTATTGATATCTTTTGATGGAAATGTAGAAATGTTATGTTTCCTTTATGCGTGTTTTATGTGATACGATTATGTTATAGTTTATGATACATTTAAAACTGTTCATATGAGGAATGCATTGGACTTAATAAGTGACGGGTGGAGCCTGCTATAGCTCCTCGATGCATCAGTAGGTATAACGAGACAAACTAGTGTCTTGGTACGAGCCTTGAAAAAATATTATTTGTAGTCTTTGCACGAGGCCTTGGCTATGTGGTAATGATAGTCTAGCATTATGCATTCCATCATTATGAAAGTGGTTATTGATATTGCATGTGATTATTCGACTAGTAGAATATCAATGTGAATAAGTAAATGGAATTATTTCATTTTATTTTTTCCATATTATACTGAAGATCAAGTTTAAAAGGCTTTTTTTATTTATACAATGCCTTAAATGTTTATTTTTATTTATGAAAGTTTCCGCTGTATCTTAATCCTTACTGAGCATCTGAGCTCACCCCTTTAAATGTTTTAATTTTTCCAGGATGAAATGAAGTATATTATGAATGACATGCAGGGATAGTATGATGGGATATGCAGACAAGATTTTGTTGTAGTGTTGTTTTACTTTATGATGTAATGTAAGACTTATGAATGTATCTAGTGTTTCCAAGGCAACTAAACTAATCGGTATTTCGAGACATGATCTTTTGTGATCATTCCAATGTTATGTAATAATGGACCGACTCTGGGTAACTGGGGTTGGGGTGTTACAGTTGGTATTAGAGGTAGTTTAGTACTACCCTTGGAAGCTAGATTTAGATAAACTCTGATTAGAGAACATAGCCCAAAGATAGACTTTGAGGATTAATATAGAAGAACGTCCTAGAATTTTGGTATTATAGAGATGTTGTGAGTTTTCTGAGAAATACATCCTTGTTTGGATACGAGCAGGTAGAGACGGATCTGGTACAGTTGTACCTAGGGGTAAAACACGAAAACACCGCTTTGAGCTAGACTCGAACGGGAACTGGTTCATGACAACGGGCCTTGTTGCACTCTTGGTTACGACACTCCTGGGGGATATGCTTAGGGTTATTTTCATTTTCTTTACAAACCATTATGAAGGGTTTTTGAGTATATACTTCCTCAATGAAAACATTTTTATGATTATAGTTCAATTTATGTTAAGTGTTTTACAAGTATGGAATTATGTATTTTTATTCATAAAATAATCTAGTTTATGCCATTGTTTAGAAATAGCGCCTAGTGGGAGGAATGGAAATCGTTACATTGCACGCACTCCATGTAGGGATTTCCATCCTTCTCAAGGTAATTATCGTGGAGATGGAGATACAACTGGTGCTGATCAACTTATCACCATACTGGGACAACTCACTTAGGTAATGAATAAAAACCATACTCGTATGGATCACCCTGATCCACAATGTGGAGGATCAATGTTAGACCGCTTAATGAGGCAACAACCACCAACATTTTATGGGGGTAAAAATCCATTATTAGCTGAGCAATGGATAAACTCCATAGAGAAAATATTCCATGCCTTGGGGAGTCACGAAAGGGAGAAGGTTGTCATGGCAGTTTATCACCACACTGGAGATGCCGATCAATGGTGGTCGCTGATTCAAAACACAAATGAAGATGAAGAAGTATCAACTATGGAATAGAGGGATTTTAAGGAAATTTTCTTAGATAAATACTTTCCTCATGACAATAGAGAAGATATGGAAAGACAATTTCTGAGTCTGAGAAAAAAGGCGGATGAGAATGTCACAAAGTATGAGGCTAACTTTAAAAGGTTAGCGAGACATGCTGCAGATTATATACACAACCCAAGAAGTAATATTGATCGTTTCATTGATGGGTTAAAACCATTTCTCTGTCGAGCTTTAGTATTACAATCCTTCTCATTGTACGAAGATATTGTCTCGTGTTCTATCAAGATAGAAAATTAATTCTCTAAATATTATGACAATAAAGTAAAGCAAGAGAAGAAGAGAACAGTAGAAAAAGAGACATATAAATGGAAAAAGGGAATGAAGGATTTTCCATTATGCGATAATTCTGGGAAGAATCACCCTGGTAGTTGCCTAATGGAAATGGGAGTTTGTTAGAAATGTGGAGAAAAAGGTCACCAGGCTCGTGATTGTAAGGGAAAGAAAGAGGCTGTCAATGTTGAATGCTACAACTGTAGAGAAATGGGGCATTATGCAAATGAATGCCCTAAGCGCCAAAGAAACTTAACTCAGAAAAGGCGTAGGGATCAAGTCCAATCTTATGTTGTTACTACAGTTGAAGTTGAATAATTATTGTGTTTTTTTGGACTCAAGAACTATATTCTAGTTATAAGAACAATGTGATATATACAAGGATTATACTGCAGTACATATTTTTTTATTAAGGTTTTAATATGATGAAGGTAATCATATTTTTAGTACGTGACAATAAGAAAAACTTTACTTTATTTTGGGAATCTGATGTTACAATTGATTTTGGAATTTAGAGACCTTTTGGAGGAAGTCTAGAAAGAGGTATTTTGGATAACTATAATGGTTAGAATGGATTAAGTTGAACTTTGGATAGTATTGTTTAAGGTTAAAACATTTCTGAATATTATTTTTGGAATATTATAATACTATAGTTTTAGGAAAAGGACAACCTGCAGTTTGGTGGATAACCCGTCGCATCGGACAAAGATGTAGGAATCGAACACACAACCATAGTGAGACAAGCCTTTATTACCTACCACTAGCCTACAAGAAGTCTCTGGTTATTACAAAATATTTTCCTAATCTAAATGGTATGTGTTAATATTTGGAATCTTGTGCGATTAGGATAAATATAATATTTTTGAGTTCTATTATCTTTTTGAGTGAAAGATGGGTTTGTGGTTAAAATTTATTAATGAATGAAAGTCTACATGACAAGTATGTATATTTCCTTGTGTTCTTAGTAAATCTCCTAAATAAATTCCTCAACTTTATGAAAGGTAACTTAAAACAAAAACATTGTCGGTTAACTTTTCCTACTGGGGAATGAATGATTGTTTAACCAATCACAAGTTTGTGATTTTCTTATAGTTAAACTTTCTCCTAATCTTGTTTTCTACAACACTCGATCAGACCCTGATGGTTTTTTTCTCCTCCATATCCATATTTTCATATAATCCTAGTATGGGCTATATCAGGTGACCTTTGTACTTCTCTCTCTTTCTTTTAAAGTTATATTTTCATTTACCCAATTTCCAATGTGGGTTTTCCACAAAGGTATTTTCTATTTTCAACCTTTTATTTTCAAATAAAAATTTCAAATTGCGATGATGAAATTTATTGAAGGAGGGGAGAATGTAACACCCCAAGATTCTACGATACGCTTCTCTTTCAATAATACAATAGCTTTCATTGTACGCAAGTTAGAGATTCTAACACACCGCGACCAATCAAAGTAGCTGTTATGAATAGTAATAACTACCTTTTGAAATTATATTAATTTTATAATTCAAAATGGACTTCATTGTTGTATTCGGAATATCAAAATTATCTTAAGTTGAATTTTTTTGTAATTTTCTGAGAACTTCCAATTTTCTATGAATAGTAAAGAATACTTAAGAACAACCTTTTTAATCAAAATATTTTATAGTGAAAAATTATACTACTGAGCGGTTTTAAAGTTTAATTAGAATATATTTTTACCATACTAACCAATGGTGGTCATTATAATTAATTTCACTTTGAAATTGGACATAAACAATAGTCATTCTTTTGATTGATATGGTTTCTTAAAAACATGCTATTTGTTTTGACAGCGGGAATTAATTATAAAATTAATTAATGAAACTTATATGTTTCGAATTTTTTAAAATAGACATTATTTTTGAATTTTGAATGTTAATTATAGCTTAAGGTGAATTTTTTGTATTTTTCTAAAAAACATCAATTTTTGATGAATAGTGAAACCACTATGTGGTAGTTAAAAGAACTAATTTTTCGTTTAAATGAAACCATACAATTTCTCTGAATTGAATTTCAAAAATCTGACATACATGGTCGTCTTTAGTATGTAAAATGTGGTTCAATGGGATTAAAATAATTTTTGGTGAATAATAACTTTTAAGTTCTATTAATCGTGATTAAAGGTAATTAGTGTAATTTAAGGTAAATATAATTTTATAATAATATGAAATTACCTTTACACTTGTCCTACCCTTATTGGATTAGTAATGTCTGACCAAGAAAATCTATGGGTCAACTTGGGGACCCCATGGTGCCACTTGGGTAAAAAAATGACATTAATAACTTGTTATTTAAAGTAAAAATAAAATTGTCACAAACATGTGTTGTTTTACTACAAAATATTTACAAGGGGTTATACAAGTTATATTTTTGACTATAAATATTCATTGAAAATCTAAAAAGATATCCTACATCATGATATTTTTTTATAATTTTTAAACATAAATAAGTAAATTTTTTATGACACCATGATGATGCAGCGATTACCTCATTAACGAACGATTTAAATAAAACGAAAATATAATGAAAACTATAAGACTTAAACTTCTCAAAAACCTATTTTATGAGTATATTTCGAACCTGTATCACCTTATACTTGAAATATATAATTGCGGGACCTTTGAAATCCAAAAAGCACTTCATAATAATGTAACATTTCATGACTTTCCAAGAGTGCCCCCCTCTCCTCTTATAAAAGGCCCCCACCTCTACCACATTATTCACACTATCAAATCCATTTCTTTTGGCCAAACTCTACCCAAATACTCTCTAAACTTCCCTCTCTTACTCCCTCACTTTTTGCAGAAGTCTTCCCAAGGAAGCCTTTGGCTCAAATCAAAAAGAGTTACCCGATTTTAAGGTAATGTCTTCTCTTATGTTCTTTTGTTTTATTTTTCTTATCCAACTCCTTAAACTCTTTTTATACCTTTATTTTGTAAGAAATACAGTAACTAATATATACTAGGATGTTTTCATAAGAATTATTTTATTTACACTTACACATACCTTCATGTAATGGTTAAAGAATATGCTGTTTCTGTGGGTGGCGAATTACTGCCTCACGAAACGATGATTGTTCAATATTCTTTTAACGCCTCTCATGGTGGCCATTAAGATGTCACTATATTTATATATGATATATATTATGTTTATTTTTTCCTTATGCTTCTGTATTTTTCATTTATGGCATACCTTTATGATTTCCATTATGGGTAAACGCGATAATTTCATTTTAGGAAGTGCGGACTACCGCCCCCTCAAAGTGATTTGAATCATTAATGCCATATGTGGGACGTATAAAGGATGGAGTAAATGATATTATATATTATATTATACTGGATTTATAATATTCCTTTATATCATTATGATTTCATTCCATTAAATACGAAATAGAAATGAAATTAGCATTCATGTGTACGTAGGACTTACCGTGTCCATGAACGGTGCATTTCATTTATTACCTCTAAATGTTATGTAATATTATAAATGAATTTTTATACTTGATATATATGATATATATGATAAATACATCGTGAATATAATTCTTGATATAATGTATATTTTACGACATGAACAACTTGTAAATATAAGATGTTTATTTTTGACTCAAGTACAAAAGATCGAAAAAATGACCATTATTAACATAAATAATTACATAATGTTCATAACATGGTAATAAGTGATATAAAAGGAATAATTAAATTGAACAGTTTCTTATGAAAGTATAAATTAACTCTAGTTTATTATTCAGGAGATTAATGAACGATCGAGTCAAGTCGGACATGAGGTAAGGGAACTTCTTAACCCAATTTCTGTTCTTTGGGTTAATCTCCAACATTCAAATAATGTCATGATCTTATTATGTCCTATCTTTTATTTGTACTTTATTTATGTGTAAAATGTTTGAATACACATAATAGATCTATTTTATTTAAAAAAAATTATCTTTGTTAGGACTTCGTCTCAATCTCCTTTCATTGAGACATATTTTATTTTATACACAACTTTCTTTTATACGGTGTATAAACCTATTTGACTTTTACGTTTATTCAAAAGGAATTTTTTTATACGAAGCGTTTTAATAAATGACAAAAAGGAATGTTTTTCTTGTCGTACGTATGCGGTGACAATGAATTCTCTGCCCCCATGACCATTATTTGAGTTTCGGCTTCCACTACAAGCCATAACCTTTTTTAAATGAAAGATAAATATCAAGTTTTATTTTTATTTTTTTGGTATTGAAAATGGTTTTGATAATGTTTTTATTATAAAAATGTGTTGTGTTGATATCTTGTGATTGAAATGTTGAAATGTTATGTTTCCTTTTATGCATGTTTTATGTGATACGATTATGTTATGGTTTATGATATCTTTAAACCTGTTCATATGAGGAATGCATTGGACTTAATAAGTGACGGGTGGAGCCCACTATAGCTCCTCAATGCATCGGTAGGTGTCATGAGACAAACTAGTGTCTTAGAAGGAGAACTTGAAGAAATATTATTTCTAGTCTTGGCACGAGGCATTGGCTACGTGGTTATGATAGTCTAGCATTATACATTCCATCATTATGAAAGTGGTTATTGATAATGCATGTGATTATTTGACTAGTAGAATATTCATGTGAATAAGTTAATAACATTTTTTTTATTTTTTCCATATTATTCTGAATTTCATGTTTAAAAGGCTTTTGTTTTAGTTATACATTACCTTAAATGTTTATGTTTATTTATGAAAGTTTCCACTGTATTGTTATCCTTACTGAGCATCTGAGCTCACCCCTTTCAATGTTTTAATTTTTCCAAGATGTGATGAATTATATTATGAATGACTTGCAGGGATAGTATGAGGGGATATGAAGACAAGATTTTGTTGTATTTTTGTTTTACTTTATGATGTAATGTAAGACTTATGAATGTATCTAGTGTTTCTAAGGCTACTAAACTAATCGGTCTTTAGAGACTTGATCTTTTGTGATCATGCCAATGTTTCGTAATAATGCACCGAATCTGGGTAACTGGGGTTGGGGCATTACAAATGAGGATGAATCTACTAAATCATAGTGGTAATCTTGATTTTTAAACACTAAAATATTCTTTCCCAGGATTAATATGTGGTTTCATGTTTATGTAATATTTATTTCTTTTTTGTATTACTCACATATTAATTTTTTCATATATATGTGGATCTCATATTAATTTTTAATTTATTTAATTTTTTATTAGTCACATAATAATGTTTTTCATTAATATATTGATTATTTAGATCAATTTTTGGTTCTTTTCCCACCGATCATGTTTATCTAAACCAAAAATTTCCCAGACTTATTCTCCCTCAAAATCATTCACCCCTATAGTGTTGAGATTTATCAATTTATATAGAATTTCCCCCACTAGTCAATCAGAGAGGAAATCCTGTTGTTTCAACAATTTTTTCATTGTCCATAATATTAATATATTATTTCATATGTTTGTAAATTATTTTCATTTTTTACTCATATAATATTTTTTCTTTTTAAAGTGGATTCATTTTTTCAAGTTGACGATGATTGTTTGAAGATACTTACATAGTGTGGGATGTTTGAAAAATAATGTTAATTAAAATCATTGTAACATTGATCGTTAATATATTCCTGAGGCTTAGAGAACTGTATAAATCAACCATACCTCAATCTAACACAAGGTGTGATAGGTATGACTCCATGTACTACTTTCTATTTAAAATTGACATTAATTTTAGTAAAAAATAAAACTAACATACTCAAAATTAAGGAAATATATTTAGATGGTTTCTATAAATTAATAAGACTATATATATGTTAATTATGACTATTAGGAATTAGCTTCACCTTAATCCAAATAATGGTGTGATCAATATGACTCTAACTTTATTTTGATTAAAAATTCACATCAATTTTAGTAAAAAGGAAAAATAACCAAGTAAACACTGAACAAACACATTAATATTGATCTGATACTTTAGTAAAATGATCCAGATGTCATTTGAGGCATGTAAGAATTTGTCAACCCACAATCCGACAAACATTGTGACCAGTATGAATCCCAGGGTGTGTTTTTATTTAAAATTGATATTAATTTTAGTAAAATGGACAAATGACCAACATAAGACCAAGAATAAAAATTTAGACAATTAACACACTTTAGGATTATGATCCGTATATAATTTTGTGTTTGTAGAAATCAGTAATACCTCAATCTGATACACGATGTGCCTGGTATGACTAAATGTTATCATTATCATCTTAAAATCGATATTTTAGTTCAAATTTTTTTACTCACTAAAAAAATCAAACATGTTTTGATTTTCTTATTAAATTTTAAAAAAAATCAAAATTAATTTGTGATTTGAATGAATCTACATCATATCAAACTAATACACGATGAGATCTGAATGATTCAAAATGCATGTTTCCCATTCAAAATGACATTTTTGTATAGAAGGTAAATATTGTACTATCAATCAAGATAACACTTTCATATTCTTTTGATAATTTAGGAAAATGATTTATATGTCATTTGGAATGTTTAAAAATCATATGCACCTCAATCTGACACATTATGTGACCGGTATGACTCCAAGTGCATCTTTTTATTTAAAATTTTCATCAATTTTAGTAAAGTGGACAACTTACCTACTCAACACTATGAAAATACATTCATATTTTATTGATAATTTATGTAAATGATCTATAAGTCTTTTCTAATATGTAGTGATCATAATCACCTCAATATGATTTAAAATGGTCCCAATATGACTCAAAGTCACTATTATCAGTTTAAAATCATCATTTTAGTTAAAAAAGTTTCACTCACTAAAAAACATCAAACGTGATCAGATTTTCATGATAATTTAGGAAAATAATTCATAATCTATTTTTTGTGTGTAGGAATTGGTAAAACCTCAAACAGATACATGATGTCGTCATTATGAGTCAAAATGTCTGTTTCTAGTTTCAAATGAGGTTTTTGTAATAAATAAAAAAGTCATACACAAAAAAATGAAAATACATTTGTATTGTTTGGATACATTAGTAAAATGATTCAAATAATTTGAGATGTGTAGGAATTAGACTCACCTTAATACGAATGACGATGTGACCTATTTGAATCAATGTACATATTTTTAGTTAAAATTTACATCAATTTTTAAAAAATGGGCAATTGGCCTACTCAAAAAACAAATAAAATTTCAGGTAGTTCTAAAAAATTACAAAAATGATCCATATTTAATTTTTGAAGTGTAGGAATAATAAACACCACAATTAGATACACGATGTTCTTGGTATTACTCAAAGTTTTCATTATGAGTTTAAACCCAACATTTTAGATCACAATGTATCACTCACTGAAAAATGATCAAACCTACTTGAATTTCTGTTATAATTTTATATAATGATTCATAAGTAATTTATGGCTTGTAGTAATCATTTTCATTTCAAACTGATACATGATTTGACCAGAATGAGTCAAAGAGCATGTTTCCATTATAAAATTATATTTTAGTAAAAAATAAAACTGACATACAAAAATCCAATAAAACACATTAAGATTGTTTTGATATATTTTTAAAATGATAAATATGTATTTTGAGTCATTTTGGAATCATCATCACCTTAATATGATTCACAACGTGATAGGTATAACCCTAAAAAAGACCTTTTATTTAAATTTAACATAAATTTTAGTAAAATTAACACACTCTATAATTAATTTCATTATATTATTACAAACATAAGAATTATTTTCTGATACAAGAGTGTTCCTTTACTCAATCGGGGCTGGTTTGCTCAACAATATAATGATTTTGGTCTAGGATTAAAAGAAAAAGTAACATTCATGTTTTTAAATGTATGTAATAATTTGTTTTTATGTTATTGTTTTAACCAATGTTTGAAATGTATATAAAATATTGTTTTTTCATTAATTTAGGTTTAAAAATTAATTTCATTTTAATTTTATATTGGATCCTTTTTTGATAACTAGTGTGTTTCAGGTTCTATGGTGTGTTGTTATAGCACACTATGTTGGTGTTTTAGTGTGTTTTTGAAGCACACTGCATTATGTCCCTTTATCAACACTGATAAATAAGGTCGTTATCTGCTTTAAATAAATGTGCTTATAAAGTATCCATTTATCAATGCTTTTTTAGCACCAATAAAGTACCCCTTTATCAGTGATTTTTAAGCACTGATAAAAGAATATGTATTTTAATCTTGATTAGTTATTTAGTGCTTCTCTAGCACTCATAAAGTCCATTTTTAGTGAAGTTAAAGACTCTTTTGTAGTGGTGATATAGAATTTATGAATATTGGGACCTAATATCAAATGCAATGTGAAGTAATTTATGTAATAATTCAACCCCACCTCACCATGTATATTTATTTATATTATAACGAAATATTTATTATCTAAAGAAATAATATAAAATCTTATAAACTATTAATTTTATAAGGAATAAAGGTTATTCTCTTGTTTTTAAAATTTTTAGGATCTGGTTCATTTTTCATATATAGCATACTTTCATGCGGAAATTTAATTTATATTATGGTTTGGGAAAGGGATACATAATATAATATGTGGTTCTTGGTGTGGATATAGTACTAGTGATACCATGAGCATGAGATTCATGGTTTCTAACATACCAGACATCATTAATTATGTTGATGATATCAACTGGGACTTGTGTTTGGAGTGTTGAATGGAATCATCCATCGTTTTAACTACCATAGGAAATTCATAAAACCCAAAATGCTATTTTGATTGAATAATCATGATCATTATATCTCTTAGATATTCTCTATCGATATTTACAAAAACAATTCTTATGAAAGTTACTTGTTTAGTTAATATGTAAATCCTTTACTCTATGCAATTTTATTTGTAACACTAGAATTTTCATACCATTATAGTTTGAGAGGTTACGAATAGTTTTATTCTTTATCATGAATCAAAATTATAATATGAAATTAAATTAATTGATTTTTAAATTATAGATAGATCCATCAGGTATATTTTTATAACATATAAATACATGTCCTTTTATGGTTGGAACAAATCATATGATCAATTTCATTTTCTATTGCATTAGATTTCACATCATAATTCCATATCAATATTAATATTTAATTGAATTATATTATATATGGGTCATACAATTAAATGTTATGAATTTTTAATTTCCCATCTTAAGAGGCAGAGGATAAAGATATTCCCATTTAATATACAGTTTTATTTTATTCAATATTGGAGAACATCATTCCTATATGGTTTCCAGCTGAGTGGAAAGGTATTCCATGTATTCATGAAGATAAAATTAAACTATCACCTAAGATAATTCTCATTTATATTCAATAATTGGATCCTGACACGTTTGGTTTTCTACACATGTGGCTGATAACCATCATGAGTAACATTAGGATGATGTCCTTCGATATGTCGTTATTTTTGTCATAGTCGATATAATTATTTATAGTCCCCCAATATTGGGATTGGGTGGACTACATTTCATTACCCCAAGTTGGTTAGATAGATTAAATATTATGTTTTTGGAAAGAAATATTCTTTTATTAAAGATTATTTACAAAAGGGGGCATGGAATCCTCATCTTGAGAGTTTCATTTGGAGGGTATATTTACTTTGGGAAGTTAAATAATGATTTGAATCAAAATTTCCATCTAAACATAATTCAATGAATCATTTTCATCATTATAAAGGGATTTTACTTATTTGGGTGTTGTGTGGGATATGAATATTGCCACACCGTCCACATTTTCCATTGTAAAACCCACATATTTGTTGATAGTGTGATGTTTGGAGGACCTCCCTTGTCCCGATCCTACCTATCATATCGACTGTACACACCCTCTTCTCAAACATCAATTTCAATCATGTTTCAAATGTATTCCTCTTCCCCAAGTTAGTTTTTTCTGTATTATTCTCTAAATTATCTATGGGGTTGACATAAATAACCTTTTATTATTTCCAATCACCTGGTAAGGATCAAATCCTCATTCACGTCAATGTGTAAGGGAGTTTCACCATCCTCTAAGTATCCCTTGAGGGTTTGATCATAATCACATTCCAACATTTCTTTAAAAGGGGATTTCTAATAATTAAAACTACAATAAATCTTTTCCTTTTCCTATTTAAACTCACCAATAAATGTTCTACGGATGGTAATTTTGAGATATTTTCCACGGATTTATTCTAACATGATCCTAACAGAGGGGTAGAGTGATTAAATGTTGGAATAAAAAAACATGGGTGTACTTATTGAAATGTTAATCCCTATTTGGAGAAGAGTAACTTTATTATATAAGGAAGGTGTAAAAATACTAATATCTATATGATATATGGAAACTTTTTTTCTACAATAGTTATAGATACTCCTCATTGAATGTTTTATGGATACATAGGTGGTGGTATAGACAAAAAATCCCCTTCTAATGAGGGTTAGGGATACACTTGTACTGCCTCTCAAACTACTACTATGTCCCTTTTATATTTACATGTGTTTACTCTAGTATGACCATGATGAATCACAATTCCTTCCAATTTTATATTATTGGTATTTTGGCTAGTGTTTATTTTCCACTCATATATTTCGTTTTCACGAAAATGTAAAAAAAATTCATTATCCTATAACATGGTGAAAAATCATTAAAATGGATAATTAGCGCCAATTTTGTCTTTTATAAGATCTAGGATAGTGTTTTTTGGTTTGATTATCCAACAAGCATGTCACACCCCAAAATTTTAAAGTAATAACATTGTATCTGAGAGCATGTATGGCACACAACACCATGTATGTAAGGGAATATAATATCCTGAGACTTCACTATTTCCAATAAATTCATTATATTTCAATACACAAAAACAGAAACACTAATTTTTCTTTCCTCACAAAAAAGAATGGCCATGTTCGATAGCTTCTGTTACACGCAAGTCCACGTTTTACAAAACAACATTATATTATTTTTATATTATTATTAAATATAATAAGACTTACCCAAGATCTTAATTTTTCATTTATGAATATTATTAACTAACATATTAAAAATATATAGATTATATAATTATAAAATTTATCCATTAGTTTCCAATTAATTATAATTTAAGATAAGAACTAATTGAATATAAAGGAATTGTTTTTAGGTTCACAAAGTTGGTTTACCTTAGTAAATTAAAATTAATTACAATTTGTAAGTTATATTAATGTAATAAATATATAAATATAAATATATATATATATTATTAAATATAATATTTTTGATATTAATACAATATATTTTATATGAATAATATATGAACAAACCCATTATTACACAAAATCCTATATTTTTATAAAGACACTTTAACCAACTTTTAAAGATAATCCAAATTTAAATATAATTTATGGATAATTTATATATTTTATATGTATATATACCCTTCATTTACAAAATATAAACATAATAATTAACATAGGGTGATTGTTTTCTATTCTTCTGTGATTATTCATTTGTTGATGGATAATGAAAACACCGAATTTTATTTCAGAACTCCTTTTTCATAAAATTTATTTATAGTGTTAAATTTTATTTAAATTGTATATAAAGTCAAATTATATAATTTTTACATCCATTAATCAAATTTATGTTTTTTAACTAATTTACGTTTAAAATTGGATATAAAATCATAGAAAACCTTTTAAATACTTACTTTAAAACCACACATTGCCATCCAGTCTATGGGATTTATTTTAATTAATTTAATTATGTTATATAATTGGAATATGTAAATATAGATTCCATATTTACAGTAATTATAATTTATAGTTTATAACAATTTCAACCTACTTTTTGGCAATAAATATTAGTGAAATAAGTAAAATTAATTATAACAAATAAGCTAATATTTAGATTAATAAGGTTCAAACCATAAACTTAATGGCCCAAATGACCATGAAACATGTAAAAATCCCTTTTATGGACATATTTATATTATATACTCACTTATATTTAATAAAGTCCATTATTGGAGTCCTGTGACATAAAGTGTTTTCTTTTTTATATTTACTAGAATGTCACTCCTCCACCACTCTGGAAGACTCTCACCCCTAAGACTTCATCACACCTATAAAGACAATTTTTCTCAACCAAAATCTTCCCCAATAGTTCCAAAAAAATCACTCATCTCATCCTATAATCCTATATTTGGGTATAAATCCTTCAAAGGCCACCATTTGTTACAAACCAGAAGGAGTTAGCCAAAGAAGAGGTAACATCCATTCTCATTTTTTTATATTAATTATACACTCCCTAAAATATTCACATTAATTTATAAAATAATAACCTCATTATCCTTGGTATAGTAATATTATTTATTCCATGGAATCTACCTAAAATTATGAATATATCCATCTAATGTGTAATGAACTAACCATTCATTTACAATGAATTACTGCCTTATGAAATGACGATTGGTCATTTTTCCTTTACAACCTATCATGGTTAGGAATTATGGTGGGAAAACAATTTATAATTTATATATATAATATATATGATTTATTTATCCTTCCATTGTTGTTATATAACTCATAGCTTCATGCTTTCCATAATTTATATATATGAAAACATCATTTGTGGAAGTGTGCACTACTGCCTCCTCAAAGTGATGTGATTTGTTAACGTGGTACATTGAATGTATAAGGGATCATATTAGTATCGATATATGAAATATATGAAATTAATATGATACTATAATTAAAATATTCATATATTACACAAAATTGTTTTTATTTTTAATACAACTATAATATGAATGTAGTGTTCATGCCTATGTACACCCTACCGTCTCCATGAATGGTGAATTTCAGTTCATATCTTCAAATATTATTGTCTATTATAAATAAATATATAATTAATATATATGATAATTATTTCATGATTTAAATTCTTATTATTTTTATATAATTATCTAAGTAATAGGAAAAACAAATAACAATCCCAAACATACTCAAAAAACTATACAATGAACACAAGAAATTATGAAGATAATGAATGATTATCATCAAATGGTTAATAAGATATTATTAGAAGATAATATATGATATTATAAATATAATTATGGTTCTGGATAAGTTATTAACATTAATAAAACCATTATATAGTATTTTATATATTGTTTATACAAAAGGTAACACCAGCTAATAGATTTATATCTCACTTGTTTAATCTATGGCATAAATGCCATAATCACCAGTTTTTTTGTGTGGGAAATATACTTACCCTATTGATATATTATATCATTGATACATTTATATTATTTTTATATATTCTTTTATATTAAATTATCTAATCCTATGGGTTTTGACAATAAAATTACCAAGTGGTAAAAGTTGTATTTTTAAAATCACTTTTTATAGTGATTGTGAACTTTCTATTGAAATAATCACTTTGTTGTGATAATTTTTACTATTCATTTTTTTCTCGTTAATATCTATATTATCATGAAATGGATATATTAATTTCCTATTCTTTTTCCTTTTTACATGAATTTTTCACATTGATAATATGATTAACAGAGGATTTATTGATAAACTTGTATCTTTTATTCGATATGGATATGGGATATAGAATGTTTTTCATTAATTAAATAATCAATTTTATGTTTGTGTAATTATTTGGACATGGAAGACATGGGTTGGAGATCATATAATGAAAGCCCCTTGATTCATTGATAGTGTCCTAATATGAATTTTTTGGCCAAATCAGAATATTTTATACTATCTTGAGAATAACCCTTAATAGTTAGGGTATCATATTTCATGGAAAACTGGCATCCAATAATTACTCATTGTATATTTTTAGAAATTAGTTATTATGATTATACATGAGAAATTTTCATTTAAATATTTAGTAATTCATTTCATTCTCATTCTATTGACTAAATGGAATGTGTTTCAGTTATAAACTTTTCCATTTTGATTATTACTTATCCAATTGTTTGGGTGGAATTAGTTATCATTTATATTCCTTTCCATGATTATTACGATTATTGGTTAATAATTTCTTCGATTTTACATACCCTTACTGATAATTTGATCTCAAACTTATTTTTTCCTTTCCCTAGTGTATAAAGAAGAAATATTTGAATGCGATTTCAAGGATGCAGTTCATTTAATTTTATTTTATATGAAGATATGTTTTCCATTACCAACGTATTATAGGTATAAAGTATGTAATCAAGATTTCAAAAACATCTAAACTATTTTTCCCTTCGGTATTTTATTCATTTTACTCAATAAAATTTAATAAAATAACTCATTAGCTCTAGGCTTATGGGGTTGGGGAATTATAATTGGTATCTGATGAATTATAGATGTAACCATAAAAACAAGATGAATAAAACTTAGATTATGATCATGACCCTATGATTTGATTTGTGTGTAATTATAGAAAAACAACCTATGATTTTATTAAAATATTTATTTTGAGGGTATTCTTTGAAATACATATCTTCTTAGATACTACAAGTGGACATGATTCTGGATTAGACGTACCTAGGGATAAAAAATCTGACAATTTGCATCGAGCCTAACTCGAGCATATCCTATTACATGATAATGTTACTTACTTTGAACTTAGTTTAACAATCATAAGGGATATCCTTAGGATAATTCACATTCCCATTACATACCCATTCTATAAATTTTAAAGTAAATATATCCCCAAAGAGACCATGTTTATTGTTATATGATTAGTTATGAAAATATTCATTATTTTATGATAATAGTTTCACAAGTTTTGGTATTATAAATTATGTTACATAATGTAATGATCTAATCTACTTTATTCTATTATTTATAAATGGTGCATTGAATGAAAAATGGTATCAATACTAATGGAAAATTTAGATATTTCCCTACTGATAAAACCAATACAGCTAGTTTTAGAACATGGAAAATTAGTGGGAAACAAGGGGAACAGAATCAGGTAATTAAAAATAACCTTTCCTAAATAGATCATGTTATTAAACAAAGAGAATATCATATGTTGCATCACTTTAGGTGATATACCCCCCATTATTTAGGGAGTCTATTGACCAAAAGACATTTGAGAAATGGATTAAGTCTTTGGGGAAGATATTCATGTAATTGGTCTTCAGTGAAAAGTAAATGTTTAAAATTATAGGGTATTGTCTCAATGGGAATGAGAATAAATGGTGGTCATTGATCTAGAATACCTGGGAGAAATAATAATTATAACTCATGGAATGGATAACTTTTAAGGATGAATTATTTTGGAGATACATCCCTCATGATCAACAAATTTAGATAAAGAGAAAGTTACTTATCACAAAGAAAAATAAGAAGAGAGTGATTCATATTATGAAGTTACCTTTGCAAGGTTATCAATGTATACAATGGTGTTAATATGAGATATTGAATTAAATATTGGACATTTCATTGAAGTAATTAATCCAAGCCATTGAAGGGGATTAAAGTATTAGAGATTTTATTTATATGATGAGATAGTCTTATGTGCTATTATGATATAGAAATAATTCCCCATGTAATATGGATTCAATGTAAATCAAGAGAAGAAGATAATGGAAGATAAATAAAAGATAAAACATATAAGGAAAAGAAGTATTTTCCCACATGTGATAACTATCAACTGAGTCACCCTAGAAAATTCTTGAATGTATTGGGATTTTTTTATAAGTTCGTAGAAAAGGTTCACCATCAAAAAAATGCAAAAGAAAAAGTAAAATACTGCTATTTGGTGTTACAACTACAAGTATATGAGGAACTTTACCAACTAATGTCCTAATATTAATTGTAAAATACTTCAAAATATGACTTTATTTTCACTAGAATTTTTTTTTCATCTCTAGAGAAGAACTAACTACTTGAACATAATTAATATACCTATTTTTTATCAATTCTAAAATTGTTCTGATAAATGGTTCCTTTATCGGTGCTAAAAATAGAGTTAAAAATGGTTACTTTATCAGTGAATTTAGACATGTAGATAAAAGACCACATTTATCAATTCTTTTATTTAGCACTGGTAATGGCCCCATTTATCAACACTTATTGAAACTATACTAAAAGGTAACATTATCGGTGCTTATAAATGGGTCCATTATTTGAGTTGTTAATATCACTAATAAAGGTACATACTATAGTGTGCTAAAATAACACACTACAACATTATTGTAGTGTGCTATAACAGTAAACCACATAACTAAAAACCCACCAAGTATCAAGAAGAAATACTTAAATAGAATAAAAATGAAATGAAATTCACCAAACAAATAATAGAATAAACACTATATTATAAACATTTAACACATTAGTTTATACAATTAAATAAAAGAATTATTACATAAATTCAAAAAAATCAATGTTTATTTTTCATTTAATACTGACCCTGACTCATGGTATTTCCAGATACACCACCCCTACTCAAGAAAAATAACACAGGTGTATAGGGAAAAAATTATTATGTTAGTAACAAGATATATAAATATATTAACCGAAAGTGTAAATTTTACTAAAATTGATGTATTTTTTAAATAAGAGGACCCTAATGGATTCGTACTGACCACACCATGCATAAAATTTAGGTTTAATAGTTCTAACCCATATTAGATGAATTTTGGATCATTTTCCTAATGAATTAATACAATCTGAATTTGATTTCTGTGTTTTTTGAGTACACGAGTTGCCTTTTTTTCCCAAAAATGGAATTTTAAACTAGAAACATTCACTTTGAATCATTAGGATCAAATCATTTATTGGTTTGACATGAAACTAATTCCTACAAATCAAAAATGAATTATGGATTGTTTTCCAAATTTATCCAGAAAATATTACTATGTCTGGTCATTTTTTAGTGACTGACGTTTTTTCTTACTAAAATGTCAATTTTCAACTCATAACAGACACTTTGGGTGTTATATTGGGATCATCATGTATCTGATTATTGTCTGGATGATTTCTACTCATCACAAATGACATATGGACACTTTTATTTATTTATAAAAATAACTTCATTGTGTTTGATTAGTTTTTATTAGGTCATTTGTCCATTTTATAAAAATTGTTTTCAATTTAAAATAAAAATACACAATTTAGGTCATACCAAAAACCCCATTGGTCAGATTGAGACACTAATGATTCCAACACATCTTAATTGATAGAGGGATCATTCTTATAATGAATCAAAACAAAAATAATTTGTTTTCATAGTATTGAGTACGTCCACTATCTTTTTTATAAAAATGTAATTTTGAAATAGATTCACGCACATTGACTCATTCTGATCACATCATTTATTGGTTTGATGTGAGACCAATAACTATATGTTACCAATGATTTATGGATCATTTTCTTAAATTATTCAAAACACACAAATGTGTTTGATCAATATTTTATGAGTGAAACTATTTGTATAGAAATATCCATTTTGAACTGATAATAGCTAATTTGAGTCATATTGAGAACATCATGTATTGGATTGAGGTAGATTTTATCTCTACATGTTAAAAATGAATTCTGGATCATTTATATAAAGCATAAAAACTATCTAAATGCTTTTTATTTGTTTTGAGTTGGTTTGTTTTCCATTATATTAAAATTGATATAAATATTTTTTTTAAATGATGCAGTTAGAGTCATTCCAATCACACCATTTATCAGATTAAGATGAAAATGATTCCTACATGTCTTAAATGACTTATGGATTTATTTCCTAAAGTAGAAAAAAATGAAGGTGTTTTCTCAGTTTTGAGTAAATTAATTATCTTTTTAACTAAAATGTCATTTTAAATAGGAAACACACACTTTGATTTATTCTGATAACATCCTATATTAGTTTGACGATATACTAATTTTCCCCCATTAAAAATCACATATGAGTTATTTTCAAAAATTATTAATAATATTCGGGATTATTTGATCATTTTTTTATGATGGACTAATTTTGAACTAAATTTTTATTTTAAACTAATAATGGACCCATTGAGTCATACCGGGCACATTGTGTATCAGATTGAGCTACGACTGATCCCTAGACATAAAAAATAAATTATGTATTGTCTTCCAAAAAAATTAAACAATATAAATGTTTTTTCTTTGTTTTGAGTAGTTTTGTTACCATTTTTACTAAAATTGATGTCAATTTTAAATAAAAAGAATCACTTTGAGTCATAAATGTCACACCATGGATTAGATTGAGGTTCAGATGATTCCTACATATCTCAAATGACATATGGATTGTTTTATTAATGTATAAATATAATGTGAAAGTTTTTTTTAGTTTTATGTATGTTAGTTATCATTTTTACTAAAATTTATGTTAATTTAAATAAATATGAGCTTATAGTCATACCAGTCACATTGTGCATTAGATAGAGTTGTGTATGATACCTATATCTCAAAATCGACTTATTTATCGTTGTCTTAATGTTTCAAAACAATATGAATATTTTTACTTAGTTTTTAGTATGTCAGTTTTCTTTTTTCACTAAAATTAATTTTATTTGTAAATTGAAAAATTACAGGGAGTCATACCGGTCACACCGTGTATTAGATAGAGGTGACGTTGGTTTAAACACATACCAAAGACTCAAAATAATCATAAATTTCATTGTTGCCAGGATATCCACTGAATTCCTTTTCCAAACTAACAAAATAGCATGATATGACTCAAAAAAACCATATCAATTTGAAAAAAAATAATCCACCCATATAAAAAGTCTATTATTATTTGAGTAATACTAAAATATATAAATTAAAAAATAATATTAAACAAGACATTAATTCTATATAAAAATATTTTACTTTGGAAATGTCAAAATTTCCATTGTGATTGAACACTATAGGGGTAAAAGGTTTTGAGGGAGAATATTTCTATCGATATTTTGTTATAGAAACACAAGAAACCTAGAGAGTGAACCCCATATCAAATAAGAGTATCCACTGATATAAGAAAACTTTTATAATGTGACTAATACTAAAAATAACTAAACTAAAAAAATAGGAAATCCAAATGTATAAGTAAACAATTATTAGGTGATAAATACTAAAAATAATAAGAATTAAACCTAAATATAATTAAATTCATTAATTATAAGAACAATGATTATACTATGAATGCTTAAATATTGGAACTATGGTTGAGCAAAGTCAATTTCATTGCCCTTCCTCAAAAATCAGTGGGGAGAACATCTAGGAAAGAGATAAATGCAACACTGTAGGGGTGAAATTTTTTTCAGGGATAAGAAGTATGTTGATATTTCAGAACTAAAAGACATAATATATGGATAGACCACCCCACCTTGATCCAAATAATTCACCTATATAAGAAAAATATTCGTATGTGAGTAATAATAAAATTAAAATAATAAAACATTGTTATAGAAGAAGAAATTAATTGTATTGAAAATTATGTTACTCTAAAAACATCAATATTATCTCTATGATTGTGTAGAGAAATCACATTTTCTCTTCAAAAAATGACATGAAAGATGAACATAAATATTCTAAAATAAATGAATTCTGTAAGGAATAACCAAAATTAAATCAACTATGCATTATATATTTTTTCTCTAAAATAAGTAATGTATATAATAACATTACAATTACATCTTTCCAAAGAGTTTCTTTCATTATATTTTGTTCTTCCCAAGGATTTTTAACATCATCATGTGAAGAATAAATTGTCTGCATGAGTAGTCAAACATTTAATTTAGATAATGTTATGGCAGTGGAGAGCATATATTATTCTATATAAAATTTAGTATTTTTTTAAAAAAAATTACATTTTCATTGAACTAACATTATTTTTTAAAAAGATTAAATTATTTGGTTTCCCTATCAAGAATCAATATCCTTTTTATGGTCCCCTTTAATAAACATGACATTTTTTACATTGGGAATAGTATGAACTTATTGTGATCTCCCAATAAAAGTTTCATCATTGATTGAATTTTTTTTCTGTTCCAACATTTATTTAGTCCCTAGTAGGACAATCAACCAATTCTTGGTTTCTCTATTTGATATATAAAATACATTCACTTCTTGTGATGTCTTTTTTAATAGTTCCTCTTTTTTCCGTTCCATACTGAAATTCAAATTCATGAAGACCATTTCATCAACTTTAAAAACACTGATATTTTTAACCCATTTTCAATAGAAAATCATAACATCAAATGTTATCTAACATCACTCATATATATGTTTGATATGTCTGAAATATGACATATTTCCATTAATTGGATTTCAATACTAGGAACTAGAAATTTGCATCACTTCAACCACCAGCATAACACGACTATTTGGAATTATAGTAAATTAATCATGTTATTTTTTATCGAATTTATAACTATTGATTACAAAATCAATGTAAGATATAACATTTTCATTTTGTCCCCTGACTAGCCATTGATGTCATTCTACAATTGAATTTGGATTTTTAGATAACTCCTTATAAATTTGATCTTAGTACTATCCTCTAAACTGTTGTTTATGTGTATTTGATATCCATAACTCATCCCTTGATGGATACAAATCTCTAATAATTTTTTGTGGGATTTATAGTATGGGTTATCATCTTTGCTATAATTTAAAATGAAAATTTGTGATTGCTATCACTCTATGAAGTTAATTGCAACAACATCTCATCAAAAAATCCATTCATCCATAATGTGATCATTATGATGATAATTTAGGAGACCGATGCTGTCAACATCTGAAATGTTTTTAGTACAAAATTCAATACCCACTTCAATAATTTATCATTATTTAATACAACCATCAATCCGACTTCGATTCATGACATACCCATTCAAAATATTCATATACTATTCAATGGGGCACATCAATGTGTAATGGACATGACCATATAGTCAAACATCTCTAACCAAGTGAAAAATAAAGTGGACCATTAAATCAATAAATGATGGTGGGAAGAATATCTATAATTCAAATAATATAACTGAAACTTTCTAATATGTGATGGGAAACTTTTGTGGTTGTTTACATTTACTGTATACAAATTTTAAAAAGAAACTTAGTCTAGTTATTGTATTCCATACATTTTAATGCATAATGAAATAGAAATAATCATGCACTCAATATTTCATCGAACAATGACAGTTATGTAATTTTAATCCATGTAACTTCAATTTAGTCATTGATATAAAATTCTTGATATTTGGATAATACCCATGGAAAACTTTTACACTATTATGGGAAATGAAAAATGGTAATTTTATTATCTAGATAGAGTGTAATTTGTCCGAGGAAGAAAATTCCTCCTTTTTCCCCTCAATTGTTCCAACTCATCCCCTGTACCCGTTTCAGTATATTGTAGTCATTGATTCCATATTTTTTTCAGGAACATTTAATAACGTTTCAATACCAAAATCAAATTCATTTTTTATACCTGTATGAAATCAAGATAATGTCTGACTTAAAAAAAATTCAAATATGTTAATTCAAATAAAATTTATCTCTTCTACCTACCTGATTTAGGTGGGGTTTTCAAAAATTATATAATAAAATATTGTAAATATATTTTACTTTATTGTATATCTTATCACCCATTACTAGAGACATTGGTGTACCTTGTTCGATATTACAAACAAATGTTATCTTCTAGGATCAATATTTATGTCATCAAGGTATAAATTTCTGTTGTCCAAAAAATGTAGTCTTCAAGGAATGTTTCAACTGAATTGAGAAAGTTTGTTTTTTGAAAATAGTAATCAACTAGCCAGATAAATTTCCATAAGTGGGGAAGCCATTTATCACCCCATAAAACATGGACCTTGATGTGAATTCCTCACTTGTATGAGCATCTTACATTATAAAACTTTTAACCCACATCTATTCTAGATCTATAATCAGTGGATCCAAATATACATCAATGTCATTATGGGGTTTCTTTGGTATAGATATAAGAAAATAAAATATAATTTATTTTCCCTTAATTAATAACCATAGATGGATGTTATAATTTAATAATATGAAGGTCAACTTACTAGGATTATTACTCTATACACCAAAATAATTTATTCCATGTATAGATAATGCAAGATGAAGGTTCCATAGCTGATTTCCAAATTCAAGACACTCATAATAAATTTTCTTCCAATTTAGGTGAATATTGTTGATAATGTATGTTCCCATATTTAATTATTATATATTGATCATTTGAAAATTGTCTCATGGTTTCCTAACATCCATATATACTTCTAAACCATGGAATGATATGAATGTATCAAAAGGATTTTGTAGTACTTGATTCATTTTTCTTATATTGATCTATTCCACACTTAGAGAATTTTATGATTGATTCATGGTTATTGGGAAATTACATACATTCATTTAGACAAACATATATTTTATTAGATATCATACCCATTGGGCATAAAATTATTTTAGAATCATATTTTTGACTTGGTTGTTCTTTTTTTTTTGGTAGCATATCATTCAAGAGAACAAGCATTTCTCTAAATCTTGTGTCACCCCAGCTGCTACCATCATTAAAATTATATATCATCAACACAACTGGAAATTTGGGGTATTTAGTTCTATTGTTATACAATTTTTTCTTGGAATAACTCTTTAACTCATCTAAAAACTTTGGACAATCATAAAGGTCATCTTAAAATTATTTTTTCATTTAATCCATGTGATCTCCATTATCATTTACACTGTAATTCATATCAAATGATCCATAAACTGTATTATCATCCAAATAGGTGTCCACATTCAATTTTGCCACATGTTTCCCTAACATTTATTACTCTCATATATTCTTTAACAAATCATGTGTTCTTCTAACTATTCAAACCAATTTGTCTTGAATAAAAACAATGTAAACACAGTATAGGATTTGAGAGGGGTCGTATGCATGATCTCATTCAATTATGATTAAATCTTTAACTACATCATCACACTCTCTTGTCAAACAATTTGAGGGAATCCATTTTTATTCATATCCATCCTATTGGGTTCATAAAAGATTAATTTTGTAAAATAAATAAATTAGAACACATAAGATATTCATTATCAAGGGTGGACTCTATAGAAAATATTAATATGTAAAACAAAACATTTTATTTTTTCAATTGAAAATATAATATATGCTATTATGTAGGTAAAATAAACCCCAAAATGATAAAATAATAATAAACTCTCATTCAATCAACTAGAAGATATAAAAATGAATTGATAAAAGATTTTAGTAATTAAAGAGTTATTTGATTGATAGAAATCAAAGATTCTTATGGGTGGAACCAATAATTTTAATACTAAATTGATGAATTCCTAAAATTAATTTCAAATATAAATAATTTGACAAATTCCATTATATTATTTGGAAGAACTGATATAACAACCTAATGAATTATTACATTCATATTTAATAGTATGTTAAATATTTAAAAAAATCTCAAGACTCTTGGGATGTCATATCCCCACTCCCACCCATCCTAAAGATTCTATAGAGGTTATCACATGAGATCTACCCATATAAAGGAATCTAAAGAGTCCATCTAATATACATTGACCCATCCCAGAAGTTCTAGGGAGGTCTATAAAGAAGTTAGTGTAAATAAACAATACATATGAATAAGATATATCATAAACAATGGGGAAAAACACCAACCCTTACAACTTATATTTCATACATACTTGAATTTATTGAGATTAAATGACTTCAATGAGGTCACATTTCCAAAGTTGAATACCTTTATTTCACTTAAAAATCTAAGTGGAATCAGAAAATTGGTTGATCTATAAAAAACCACTCCCCATCTAGAGTCCCTACTACACAAATGTGAATAAAACTAGTCAGTTTAATATTCTTGGAAGCAGTCTGATAGTCTACGCTACTACCGTCATATAAATAGATATATAAAAAATTACATAGATAACAAAAATGGGATTGGATTCTATGGTACAATTAATTCCACTATTTGTCCAACAATATTAAAACATGATTTATTCACACGATTAAAAAATTAAAAGAGTAGCTCAGAAATCCCATAAATTACTTCACAACAACAATTGTGAAGGATTGAGATCCTATTATTGTGAATGATAGAAGCTGGGAAGGCTCACATTATAGGTGTTTCACACACTAAAAATTCCATGCAAAAAAATGGATAATCTCCATCGAGAAATCTCTAGAATGGCTAACTCAGCACACTCACAGTTGCAAAAAAACCTCCACCATGGAAAAAACCATTACTAATATACACCCCTAAATCCCCAATATAATTTTGATAGAGATAAAAAATTAGCAGAATGTTGAGAAACACTTTAATTTGATCCTTGGACTCCTTTAACCCTTGAATTATTCAATCCACGAATTTGCGCCTAGGATTTGTTTGAGCCTTAATTTGATCCATGATTTGATCTTTGATTCACAGAGGATGAGTGACGGTAGTGGGTGGATTCCTTGAAAATCTTCTAATATCATGATAGTCTTGCAAATGGTTATGGTTTTTCAAATTGATCGTGATACTTTTATCCCCACTGCTAAAAAAGTAGAGATTACGGGATTTTTAATTAGCACTTATTACTTAGGCGATGATAAAAGATTTATAATTATATTTGTAAATAAAAAATTTTATAAATATATATATACAAATTTAATAAATATTTATAAATTAAAATATAGTAAATATATTCTTTGTTTTTTATATTTATTATTATTTTAAAATTATATAAATATAAAATTAATTATTTTCATTTATAAAAATATATTTCAAAAATAATATTTATATAATTATATATATTTATCTATTTATCTATTTATATATTTATATATATTTATATAAATATATATATATTTAATAAATATATATAAATATACATATAGTAAATATATTCATTATTTAAATAAATTTATTATAAAATTAACAATTATTTAAATATATATTGTTAGTTATTTTTAATTATATAAAAAAATTAGATAATATTTATTTCTTTATAATTTTAAATATATAATCCTATATATATATATAGTAAATATACATTTATAAATATATTTATTTATTAGAATTTTATACAATATTTTTAATATTAATAATGAAAATAAAATTATAAGTGAATGCATATTAAAAATGAGTGACATTGAATAAATTAAAAATAAGTACACTTTAACAAATTTGAAAAAATGGATATGTTGTGTGTGGGTGCATTGTATAAAAAAATGCAAGAATTTTGTATATGTGAAACCAATATAAAACACATTTTATCTAAATTCAATTAAAAAATCATATATCACTAAATTATATGTCCACTGCTCAATGCAATTATTCAGTATTCTTAAAACATATTGATTTTTAATTATATAATGTTATTCAATAAATTTATAGCTATTTAATTTAAAATGGACAATGAATATTTTTTAATATACAAATCATATTTAAATACATTCATATATATCTATTTCAGGGGGGGGTCGAGTTCTGGTCAATTCCTAGAACCCTACAATTTATTCAAACAAAAGGAGGATAAAAGTTACATGAGTCGAAATGAGGGAAATTTTTTAGAATATCTAATAAAAAAGGGATCAAATCCGAAAGTAGATCATTCCTCCAAGTGATCTCATGAGAGACTCCCATGCTGGCGAGACCGTCGGCGATCTTGTTTGCTTCACGGTAGGTGTGTGTAGCAATGAAGTTGAGACTGTTGAGCGAGTTGAGGCAGTTAATCCATCGGGGGTGAGAGTCCATGCTAGGTGAATCACAACCTTCCAGATGGCTTGCACAATGGTAGAAGAGTCACTCTTAGTCCAGATGTTGCTCCAGTTGAAAAGTTTTTCAAAATAGATGGCATTAAAGATACCCAACATTTTGGCCTCCAGAGCAGAAGCAATGCCACAAATTCCATAGAAACATCTAAGAATCTAATCAAGATGGTCTCTGAAAACACCTCTGAATCCCGAAGGTCCAGGGTCTCCTTTCAAGGCTCCGTCTAATTTTATATTTTCAGGTATCTATATATTTAATAGTTAATATTAATTTTTATTTATAATTTATATATAGTGTAATAAAGTTATTCATTTTTATCAATAATTTTTTAATTTATAAAATTTATACTATTTTTTATAAAATATTTTTATTTTTTTTATTTAATTCATTATATCATTTTAATAATTTCTGCCTTTATCAGTACTGAAAAATCACTGATAAATGATTCCTTTGTGATCACTAAAAATGAAGCACTCATAAAAGGTTAAATTTATCAGTACTATTTTTGGTAAAGATAAAGATTCCATTTATCTGGGCTTTTTTGTAGTGCTGATAATTACAGGTGATTTTAAAGTCCCATTTTTTAGTAGTTGGAATGTACCACAGAATAGTCCATGGGGAGATTTCCACGCTTATATTTTTTATATAGTTGAAGTGGAATGATAAATGTTTTCCATTATTAGGATCTTGGAATAATGTAGTAACGTTTTTTTGATGATATCTTGGTTATAATCATTATAGAATGTATAATGATTGTACTTTATTAATATTTCATTAATTATTTGAGATCATGTGTTGAATGATACCAAGAAAAATGAATTAGTATAAAGTTAAACATTTTTTTAAAATACAAGGTTGATGGAAAGATAGTCCGTAATATTTTCCTAATAATGTGAAAATAATGGTTGAATTAGGAGAAGATTAATACAGATAAAGTATTTTAGATACAACTAACTTCCATGGTAATGAATCTAAAGTGGTGGATCATAATATTTTGAAAGTTTAACCATTTATTAATGGTTTAAGTTGATCTTTGGACTATATTTTTGAGGTTTACGAATAACATAACTTTATAATGGATCCTGTGATGAGAAAAGACATATGAATAGTTCAAGGAATGACTAAATGTTAATATTTTGATTATATAAACATATCAATTATGTATGTTTTCTTATATTGTTATATAATTAATTAATTCCTCAACAATAAGAAAATTTTCTCGAAATATAAATGTTTCCCTACTGTCAATATTTTTTTATGAAATCAATGAAAATTATTCATACATATAGTTTATGGCTTTTGTCAAAAAAAAATTCATGAACATGTGTTCTATCACTATTAATAATAAAAATAAGTGTTATATTTCCCTCCCATATTCATGTTTTCACTATGATCCCCTATTTGAAATCATGGTATTGTAGTAACATTCACTTTTCCTTTTATATATTATTAAGAATATTTGTTGTCAAACCTATTTAAGATGTGGGGTTTTAAACAATTTTATTTTAAAATATCTAACCCTAAACTATTATGATCATCTTTAAATTTATTTAATTCAATTTACTTAATATGGGGACAATGTAACACCCCTAAATTTTACAGTAAGAATATTGTATATGAGAGTGTGTATGACACGTAACACCAAGAACATATAGTAATATAATATCCTCATAATTGAATATTTATAATATATTCTAAATATATCAATACATATAAACTCAATGTAATCTTTCCTTGCACACAAGAATGACCTTGTTCGATAGCTTATGTTACAGAGAAGCCCCATTTTTACAGAACCACAGTAGATTTTATTAAATTATTATATAAAATGATAAGACATAACCTATAATTTAAATTAGAGGTCATGAATATTATAATGTAACATATTAAAATATATGTATTACAAAAATATTAAATGAAATAATTCATTACCAATTAATTAGAAATGAATATAAGAGACAATTTAATTTAATGAAAATGTTTTTATGCTCACAAAGATTTATTATCCTAATAAACTAAATTTACTAAAATTAGTGAAAAATATTAATTTAATATATATATATATATGTATTTAATATTTTTTTATTTTTTCCAATATATTTAATATGAATATGGCAATAACAAATCTAGTATTACACATAAAAACCACAATTTTTAAAATAGAACTATTACTGACTTGTAATGGAGAACCAATATTAACTATGATATTTAGAACTTTTATAAATTTTTTATGTAAAAATAAACATCATTTTTTAACAGGAAACAAAAAAAATTTCTTTGGGTTCTTTTATTTTATTTTCAATGAGGTATCATTTTTGATGAATAGTGAGAGAGACTTAATTTTAATTCAAAACTGTTTTTTTATGTAGTTTATTTTTAATGATAAATTATATTTTAAATTTTTCTTATAGTAAAATTGTATCAATTTTACATCATTTAATGTAATATAGGTCATTTTTATACATTTCACAATGAAATTGAGTACAAAAACTTATCAAACCTTTGGACATTTTTAATTTTAATACTCGCATTATCATCTCATCTGCAAGATTAATTGTAAATTAATTTCTACCGATTACGTTATTAGAATTTTGAAAAATTTATTCCATATTTGGAATCATAATAAATAATATTCTAAATAAGGAAAACCTATTTTTGTGAAAACAAAATATTATTAGTGAATTTAACTAAAAATAATTTAGAAAATAAGGTAAAATTTATCTTATTAAGGGAACAAACCATAATCTTAAGATCTAAAATGACCTGTAATATTTTTCAAAATATTTTCAATGGAATATTTCGACCATATGATTCATTTTATCAAATATTTACCATTATAGGTGGCACATTATTTAATAAGGACCACTCACAGGTGTTTACCTTTTTATATTTACAAGAATACCACTCCTCATCCACTATAAAATGCACTCAACCCTCCAACTTCCTCACACCTCTTAAGAAACATTGGATAGACCATAATCTGGAAATATATCTCCCAAAAACCATCCCATAAACATATAATCCACACATGGGTAATAAATCCACCCTATAATTCCTTTTGGGCATACCAGAAGGAGTTACCTAACGAAGAGGTACCATCCTTCCTAAAGATATTTTGTATTATTTTCATCCTCCTCCAAATTTTTTAATTATGTTATTTTATAATAACTTAATTATCCTCAATATATAGACATTATTTTAAAAATTATTTTACCTACACATACATACACTTTCATCTAAAGGGTATAAAAATTATCATCTGTGTACGAGGAACTACGACCTTACAAAAAAATTATTATTCTTCTTTTCATTTACCACCTATCATGGGTTTAAATTATAACAGTCATTATATTTATGTGTTAAATTTTTTAAATTTTAATGTATTCTATAATTTTTATATATATCAAACCTTCACTCTTTCGATTTTGTGTAAATTCGATAAAATCGTTTGTGGAAGTGTGGACTACCATCTCCACAATGTGATGTGATTCATTCACGTAATATTTGGAAGGTATAAAATATAGATTTAATAAAAATATATGAAATATATAAAATAAATATGATATTGGAATTATAATATATATATATATATATCATTTAATTTTCATTTATTTAATACGATGAGAAAATTATAGCAACATAATTTGTACATACGGCATACCGTCTCCTTGAATGTTGCATTTCAATTCCTATTTTCAAATAATATGGAATATTATAAATACATATATACATAATATATATTATAATTAAAACATATTTTACATTCATTATATGATGAAATCTGGATCTATATAATTGGAATGAAAAATAAAATTCAACATATACTCGAGAAACTAGGTAATTGACACATGATATAGTGGAAATAAGGAAATATTGTTTTCAACTAGGTAATAAGATGTTGTATGAAGATAATATAATATATTATAAATATAATTATTGTTTTTAATAAGTTAGTAACATTATTTAAACTGTTATATAAGAGGTTCATGTTCATTCACAGAATTGGAAATACACGATAAGGGATTGGCATCTCGCTTTTTTTACTTATGTGAGATAAATCTAATATTCATCATTTGATTCTTTTGTGTAATGTATCTACTATACATTTTGATATATAATTTCATGAATCATTTTATCATCATGTAATTTGTGTATTTACTTTAAATAATCTCATCAAATGGGGTTCGACATAATAATTATGAAGTTGTAAATGCTATCTTTGAAATATAAAATTCTTTGGTCACTATTAACTATCACTTGAAAAAATCATTTACATAAAATAATTTTTATAATAAATTTAATTTATCTTCAATATCCATATTATCCTGAAATAGATATTATTATTTATTAAACCATATAACATTTTTATAGACGATGTTCACTTCAATAGTCATATGATTAACTACAAAATTATTGGTAAATCTATATCTTTTATTTGATACTGATATTTGATAAAGGATTTTGTTGATTAATAATATAAATTATTAGATATATGAGGACGAATTTGGACATAGATTACATGCTTTGGGGAAATTTAAATTAATCCCCTCGATGCTTCAGTAGTCTCAGGGGATGAATCAGTTGGAAAAATTAGAATAGTTTAAACTGTTTTTGGATAACTATTCGTGGTAAAGGTATCATGTTCCTGGGAAACATGATGTCCAATTGTTAAAAATTTCATTTATTTATAATTCAAAGATTATTATTATTATCCGTGATAATTTTTATTTGATATCTCTATATATTCATTTCTTTCTAAGTTTATTTATTAAAGGGCATGTGTTTCAATTATCAATCATTCCATATTGATTATTCCTTATCCATTTGTTTTAGTGGAATGTGTTCTCCATTATCTATAATGCCATTATTAATAAACTTATTGATTAATTATTACTTGTGTTGTACATACCCTTTCTAAAAATTTGAGCTCACGCGTATTTTTTCCCTTTACCCATGACATGAAGAAGAAATCTCTTAATGATATTTGAATGATGCGGTTCATATCATTTTATTTAATATCAGGCATTATTTTATTTTCCCAATGTATTATGGGTATCATATATGTAATCTGGATTTCCAAAACATCAAAACAATTTTATCCCTAGATATTTGATTCCTTGTATTCATTCCTATGAAATACAATAACGCATTGTCTCCAGGCATCTGGGGTTGCGACATTACATATGATATGATGATATTATGAAAAATAATTTTCTTAAAATGATGGAACCATAAACTATATTTCCCTATTAACCCTATTATCCAACAAGGGGGAATATATCATGTCCTAAAATCACACTAATCTACAATTTATATCTTCGATGGTATGCCTCTAATCATTCCATGAATTATTTTTATGTTATGCATAAATAGTTTTGATTTGGACATATTTTTTTTAATGTTCGGGCTCACAGGTTTCATTAAGCGTTGTGAAATAAACATGGATTAATTTTTTTTCCCGTATCCTGAGGTGATTATCATATTCGTTGCTAGATATATGCTAATATTTTTTTGTGATTAAAAGTCACCCGCTAGTTGAAATGTGTATATGTTACATATTATTCTATAAATGTTTTAGGAATATCATATATAGGAGTGGTAATGATCGAGAACATGATAAATATTATACCTTCATGTTTTTTTCTTCGAAATATGAAATTATTATCCTAATCATAATTGATTTTTGAAATTAATTTTTTCATAAATGTATGTATTTCTTTAAATTCGTCCAATCCCTTGATGATTTTTCATTTTTGTTTAAACCATGGTGACCAAGCAATTTGGTGGGTCAGTATTCATATAAGAAAAAGATTGTAGGAGGGTTTATATATGGATATAGGGAAAATCCATGACATGTATTTAAATTCACAATGGTTAATTTAAATACATAGTGTGTATTATTTTGGTCAGACAAATGAATTTCACAAATTGGTTTTTTCTGAAGAGAGTAACAACTAGAGATTTACATGAGGTGAATAATATATAATGGTAATGAAGAATAAATATTGTCTATATATAATAAATCCCATGAAAATATTGAGTATTGGGCATGAGGACGCAGCCCACTATCTCGAGTGATGGTCCTGACGTTGAAAATTCTTATGAGATTCAATTAATGTACCCTTTATCGAGCCTATAGCTCATTAGAATATGCATGGGCACATGAGTTATGCCTTAGGTCAATATAGAACCTAGTATCTATGTATATTCCTTTATATATCCTCATATATATAGTGAATAGACATATATACTTAATGTATATTATTACATATAAATGTATGGACATAGTAAACTAAGATTTAAGTTATCCTAACTTATGCTGAAGCAGGTAGTGTTATCCAGGTGTCCCCTATGAACCTAAGTAGACAAATTTATAGATTTCATCATTTTTTATTATTTCTTATACATGTACTATACTTTTCTATACACCCAGAATGGATTATTCTAGACACCATTTGTGGTGGCCTACTGAGTTTATCTCACACCCTGTTCATGCCACCCATTGGTACAGTGAAAGAAATTAAGAATGTAGGAATGGATGAAGGAATGTTAATTTTCATGTATTTTTTATCCTTTTTTTCTTATATGATAGAAAATTGGAGAAGGGGAATGAGAATATGATGCTTTTCTAGATTGTTTTTTGGTATTTTGTTTTTTTTTCATCATGTTGTGTATTCATGGACTTTTTATACCCTATAACCCATTTTCATATATCATCATGAAATGATATCACTATTATACTCATCTTATTGATTTGGATTATTATTATAGATTGGGTATTTCATGTTCCACTATTTTTTGTTATGGTATCTATTTTTGTTGTGATGTTATTTATCTTTTTTACTTATTCATATTATTATTTATCTTTTTTCAATTTGATACTATAACATGAGAGTATATTCTAAATACATTACCACATTATACACTTTATAATAGTTTCTAACCTTTGGAATAGGGGGAGGGTCACTTTTGGCCTTGAGACCCCGTATATTAGGGAACCATTTTATTGGCTCCAAGGTCGAGACATGCCAAAGTGGTATCAATGGGTTTTATTTTATTTTTCCTAATAATTATGGAATCCTAGACAAGATATTATTAATTTTTTAGATTTTGTTAATGAAACTAAACTTGGGATTATCTTATATAAATTTGTGGGAAAAACCAAATTACTGGGTTGTGATATTTCTTTTCAGGTTTTTGACTGTTATAGTTGAATGGATTTCAATATCGGGTGAAACAGATGAAATTGTATGTTTTAATTATAATATTAATGACAATATATATTATCATTGAACAATCATGATAGGAAGATACTTGATAATGCATCATTTTAGTCACTCCATGACTCACATATCATGCATTCTACAATTCCAAATAATTTCATATAGTTTCTTTCATTCCATGGATTTTTTATGGTTTCAAAGAGTTATTGATTGTTATAACTAGAAGTGTGTAAATTATTTTTTGGGGAAATTGAGAAAAATAACTGTTCACTTAAATTACATTCATTATCTTATTAGTGTTATCCTTCATATCTAAATGGGGACACCTTAAGTGGTCAATTGTTTCTTCTTCAGTCATTGACCATTGGTAACATGGGCTCATAATTGATCGTTATTGTGAATTAAATGGATGCCACATTTAAAATAATAAATTATATGGGATAATATTAATAGGAAATGGTTAACCATATAATTAAATCATCTCAAGGGATTACTATATAAATATTTAATAAATTTTATAAAGTTTATATTTAAAATTATAAGGTGATTGTTAATTGTGAATACATTTTTTCAAGGTGGAATTCAATGTAATGTGATATCTTAATCCAAACTAGACATGACTAGTGATAATACAGTGTGAATCTTGTTTTATTAATGGCCTTCACCCCTGAGATTAGGATTTTGGAGTAGGCTGAGCAGTGTGAACATTTCTGTAGAAAGTTTGTGTACCTGTCCTAATATGTATCTATGATCATATCACAATAAGATTATTTGCTAAGGCATGCATTAAGAATCATAGAATCATGCCACTATGAAAACCTTAATTAATATTCTAGTTTAGTGGTGAAGACTATGATCCAATGGTGGTGTCCCTTAGCCACCAATAATACCTCCATTAGTGCATCAAAAGGAACTACCCTCTATTTCCGTATTGGGAACTGATTCCTAGTTTTGAGAGGGTTTTCAAGATATGATGTATTCAATGTAAGGACTTGTGACTCCTACACCTATTATGTCAGTGTTGACTCAAGAATTATAATAGCAGCATCCACCTATGTTACTAGGGGATATTGGAACTTCGATTACTGATACATGTCAAGAGGACATGGTTTCTATAATTTTTCATCTATAGATTTCTCCATATGGGATTTTCAAGATCACTAATTATCTATTAAAAAGTTATTTCAAATGACGGTGGTATTTCATTACCAGAGAAGATTGTCATTAAAATAAGATCTAGACAGAATTTTAGAATATATTTTATGATTATTTCTTCCTATAGACATTGAGGGTAGATCGAGCTATAGATTTAATGAATATCCAGTAGGGATCCATGTTTGAAATGGAGTATTATTACCATTTTATCAAGACACAATGATTTTCAATGACATTAGTTAGTGATAAGATTATAACTACAATGTGATTTTAAGATGATCTCGTATATTCCGTCTGATTAGACGTTAATGTTTTCTGGTTGACTATTATATCTAATATAGTCAACCAGTGCCTCATTACTAAGAATAATTTGATAGAATATGAATGTAAAAGCTAGGGTGGTTCAAAAATAATATATTTTGCTAGTTCTTATAGAGGAAGCAAAAATATATTCATGTTTTTTAGGGTAATTGGATTATAGATAGATTATAAAAACAAATCCATTATATTTCATCAGTGTGGAAGGTCATGGTATAAAAACCCTAGTGTTAGAATGATCTACTTGAATATATAGGTTGTGGGAGGATGGGTCATATTCAGTGTTTCTAATGGATTTTACCACCCAATCCTCATGATAGAGGATACACATCGACTTCTGTTCTAGATTCGGGCCTGTATCACATCATTAGGAAGGCATATTAATTACCACTATCCACTAATAGAAAAGAGGTGATCAAAGAAAAGGGAACCATAATCGTGATTCACAACATCAACATATAATGAATTTAGAGGGAATTTAGGTTATATCATGGGCCTTGGTATATGCTAGTTACATATAGTGAAACCTAAGATGGAGGGTTGGAATGGAAATCCTTATACTATTTTAGGAAGTATTCTAGTAATGTCTACTCTATTTTCATTTTTTTGATATCAGTACCACATAATAATTTATTTTGGTGGAAATTATGGAGTATATGGTCATTTGGATAGACTTTTTAGGTTCCAAGATTTCACACAATACCCCATTAGGTATCTGATCAAAGTCTATTTGTGGATATATGGAATTCCCATAAAGGTGGGATGTTATCTATTTGCGTGGAATCATTTGATCCTCAATATAAAAGGTTTATATAATTATTATGATGGATTGGATGATTCTATATTAAGACCATATTGATTTTTATCTCCAAATAATGACATTCACACAACTAGCTGGGAGTAGATATATTCATCAAAGAGAATTGGATGTCCATGAATCTCAATATGCACATGAGAATAAGGGAATGAGTAGAATAAAAACCTTGATGATAAGTGTATATCTATTTGATAGTGGTATGATACCAATCATTTTCCCTCCTATGGTGGATAATTTCATAGACTTTTTCCAGGGGATTTTTTTGGGATACCTCCAATATTATTAAGATATTATCAGGAGTGAAACCAATGTCCATTCCTCCTTACCACATGAGACCTACAGAACATTAGGAGCTCAAGAATACATTGTAAGACATTGTGTAAATGGGTTTTATATGACCCAAAACCTCTCTAGGGGGTTCACTGATCCTTTTTTCAAAGGAGGGTCGTACCCTCAGGAATTCCAAGATTACTGATGGTTGGAGTATCTTGTGGGTAAGAACTATTGTACACTTCCTAGAATAAATGACCTCTTTTACTAGATCTGAAGTTCAAGTTTTTTCTCAAAGATCTACTTGATCTCAATCTATCAGCAAGGGTGTGTTAGATCCCTATAAATTACTCAAATATCTTTATAGGGGGGTATATAATTTATGATTATTTGGATATGTTGTTCAGTCTTAGGAATGTTCATGCAGATTTCATATCTTTTATAAATCTAGTTTTGTAATCATATATTGATTATTTTATGGTTGTCACTATGGGTAACATCTTGGTGTATTCTCATACATGAAAGCGCCATTCCAAATATCTTGAGTTCTTGAGGGACACAGTAAGGGGGTATCATCTCAATGCTAAGATCACTGAATTAAACATTTCTATCAAAAAGGTCCACTTCCTGGGACTTATAATCAAAATTAAATGTGTATTAGTAGACCCTAAAAAAGATGGAGCTGTAGTTTCCCTGGAGCATCCCAAGAATGGATTTGATATACGTATTTTGATGGGGATATTCAGGTGCTACATACACATTATTTATGAGTTTTAATGCCAAGAATGACCTGTTTTGGGCCTAACTAAGAAGCGTGTGAAATTTTTATGGTCTAAGCTATATTGGAAAGACCTTCAAGAGTTAAATGGAAGAATAAATTTAGAATTGATTATTATTATACCAAATCTGTTAAGAGTGTATAAATTTTGTTATGATGTACCAGGAATCGGTCTTGTTGTGGTTTTTGATGAATAAATAAATATTCATAGCATATAGGTCTCATTTGTTGAGGACTCTTAAGAAGAATTACTAGAAGAATGATATCAAGCATTTAGTTTTTTTCATTCCTTAGGTTGTTCGATGTATTATTTTTTATTGGAGGATATTTTTTGGGATTTGATAGACCACAAAATTTAGAGGTTCATCTTTAAAAAGTTTGATTTAAATCTTAGTAATCCCATATGGGTTGAGTATCTTTAGTCCTTTGATTTTGAGATTTCCAATAATCCTGGAATGGTATGTGCAATGACAAATTATCCTATCTATAAGAATCTAACTCAGGCATTTATAGAGTCCATCGGTGAGTGGAAACGTATTATTTTGGTCATCAAAAACTCATTTGGGGGACTTGAAGAAGAATGGGAGGAAAACATTCTAAAATTAACAATCACCTTTACACATTTGGAGACGTTAAATGTGAGACAACATTTTGACCCCATTGGACTATCATAATGGGAAATTATCTTAGAAAAGGATTCATCATCTATTTTTATAGTGGATGAATAATATATCTTACACATACATGGGTGTGTGTGGCTTCCATTAGACATATGAGAGGAAATGATGTACGAATCGCATGCCTTAGGTTGGTCTATACATCCTGTTGTTACCAAAATGTACCAAGATATTCTTTTCCTATATTAGTGTCCTAGTATGAAATGGTGGATATCTATATTTTATACGTGGTGTTTCACCTATGTGTAAGTGAATCCAAAAAAAATTACTATAAGGAAAATCGTAATATTTTTTCACTCCTATGAAATAATGGGTTGATGTCAGTATGGGTTTCATTATATGTTCTCTGATATCTCTTCAAGGAAACTATAATGTATTGGTGTAACACCCCAAGATTTTATAGTGTGTTATTTCTTCAAAATAATTCAATAACTTTCACTACACGCAACACCAAGTTCAATCGCACCAGGACTTACCAAACAAGCTGTTCAAAAGAGGTTATTAATAGTGTTAACTAAATTTTAAACTTTATATAATCCTTATAATTTTAGAATCCATATTATGAGTTTCTTAGACATAATGTAAGAACAAATTCATTTTCAGTATTGCACTTTTACCAAATTTTAATAGTGAACCCTTTTTAGATACTATATTTTAAATTTTTTGACTAAATGGGGACATCAAAAATTTAAAATGACACATCCCAAGCTTCCACGGTACGCTAGCGTGTGTTGTACGCAACACCGAGTTCTAACACACCGTAACCAATCAAACTAGCCGTTATGAATAGTAATACCTACCTTTTGAAATTATATATATTTTATATTTTAAAATGGACTTCATTTTTGGATTCGGAATATTAAATTTAGCCTAAGGTGAAATTTTGGTACTTTTCGGATAACTTTCATATTTTGATGAATAGTGAAAATTACTAAATTTTAATTAAAAACAACTTTTTTAATCAAAATAATTAATAGTGATAAATTTTGAATTTGAGTTGTTTTAAAGTATATTTAGAATATATTTTTACCATTTAATATAATTTTGGTCATTGGATATAATTTTACAATTAAACCAAACATAAACAAGTGTCAATCTTTTGATAGTTATTATCTCTTAAAAACACGCTTTTTGTTTTGACAGCGGGAATTAATTTTAAATTAATTTCTGCCACTTTTGTGTTTTGAATTTAGAAAAATGGATTCCATATTTGGAATCAGGATGTCCAAATTGTGTAAATAGGTAACTTTTATTTTTAGACATTTTGAATAATTACTGCGGTAAATATTTTATTTACCATGGTTAAGGGTAAATCCGGTAAATAAGGGTTAAAATATAATATAATAATAATACTAAATTACCCTAAAACGTGTCTTAACCATATTGGTTGATACAGGGTCGACCATGGGCATCTTTGGGTCGATTTTGGGACCCCATGGATCCACTTGTAAGTGATAATGACACTTTATTTTAATTAAGTTAAAATGAATACAAAAATGACACAAGCATATATCTTTTAGAAAAACAATTGTTACATAGGGTTATATATGTTTTATTTTAGATTATAAATATTCATTAGAAAGATAAAGAGATTTCCTACATAATTATAATTTATTTATAATTTTTAGACATTAAATAATTTATTTTATTTATGACACAATGATGATGAAATAATTACTATAATAGTGAAAAATTAAAATAATTGATATTATAAATACCCAAATAAATATAATATGAAGCTTTTAATTAATTAAACTAATTTTCTAGGATAATATGATATATTAGAATTGATTTAAGTGACTTTTTTCGAAGTAATCAATCTGTTATGAGTTTCACAAAAATCAACTATTGAATAGTGTCAAAATTGACATAAAAGAGTTCTTTAAACAAATATTATATTATTAATTGATATTAAATTACTAAAAATCTAAGGTTCGGCCAAGAGACTTATATCATGATATTTGCATCATTAAAGGACCACTTGAGGGTCTCTTGGATGTATATATTAAGTTTATTAACCATATTATATAAAAATACAAAGAGACATTGTAAAAGTGAAACTAATTAACTTAGAGTTAATACTTAAAGATAAGGTTAATATAAGTACCCAAACCTATCTAAATTCTATTAGATGAGTTGTTTTCGACCCATCCCCACATTAACCTTTTAATAGTAAACTTTGGAGCCATTGGAAACCGAATATGAATTTATTATAAATTAATATTTCTAGATTTTCCAAAGGTGCCCCTCACCCCTCTTATAAAAGGGCACTCCTCCTTCTCATTTCTTTACAGCCTAAAAGCCATTTGGTTCGGCCAAACTCTGCCAAAATACTCTCCCAACTCCTCTCACTACAACCTAGAGGCCTTAGTTTGATCAGAAAGCCAACCTACGGAGCCCTTTTGATCAAATCAAAAGGAAGAACCCGAAGAAGAGGTAATGTTTTCACCACCCCTTTTTAAGTTCCTTTCTTCTTCCACTTCCTCTTTCTTTGTTATTACCATTATAAAATAATAACTCCAGTATCATATATATACTGTGATGTTATTATAAATATGGTACAACCATATTCAGTATTTTATCCATCCTTTGAATAACATGTCACCATACGTGCGTACGTACGGCTTACCGTCTCCACGTCGTGGTGTAATTGTTATTCAATATATTATTATTTGAATGGGTATAATAATGATGTTTAACTCATGAAAATAATAAATATAACATGATAATGATTCTGTATATATGATATAAAATCCAATTATATATCATTTTAATATCAAAAGAATGATATTGTCGCTCGTGCGTATGTACGGACTACCGTCTCCACGAACGCGATGAGATTCATTGTCCATCATATCCATTCAAGTATAATTATAATTTTATGACTTAAAAATAGTATCTAAGGACTTGATATCATTCTGGATATGAATAATATAAATCCCATTAATAACGAATATGGCTCACATAACAAAGAATATAAAGTAAAATGAACCCGTTAACACCCGAAATGACGATAATTCTAAGATATTATTAACAAATCAATGTTAAAAGATCATATATGATATCATATTAACGTAAATGATTCTTGTATTATTCAATAACAATTATTTCACCATTATACAGGAGGTAAAACTACCATCGACCAAGGAAAAAGTACAAAGTAAGGGATTTTCTTATCTCACTTTCAACTCCGTGAGATTTCCATTGTTCGCCACTAAATTATTGAAAGTGGTGTATTGTGTATGACCATTTGATATATATATTATCATGATTATCTTTATATTCATGTTATTCTTTAAATCATTTTGGTGGTTATTAACTTTTGTCCATACGACTCAGTTGATTAATGTGGTAAGGGGTTTCTTATCTCACTTTTAATTTCGTGAGATTTCCATTATTCACCACTTAATTATTGCATGTGGGGTATGTGTACTACCCATGATTGCATTCATTGTGTAATATAATTTAATTTATGGGTATTTACATCACCAGGGTATGATACTTCTTTCATGGGTGAATGTTTCGTAAGTTACCTAATCCATAAGGGAATTTGAAATTTCAATTTCCACTCATTTGGCTTTACGCATATTTCATTGATTATATTACCCCAAGATTATGTGTGGAATCACTATTCATTTGATTATGTCATAATTTCCACTCCCCTTCCTGTGGATATAAGTTTGATACACATAATCACTCCATTGATGATTCTCAAGTCATTGATATGAATTTGATAACAGTAATTTTAAATCATTCTCCATTTGTTGAGTTAAACATCCAATTCGTTGGTATTGTTTTTACAAGAATATGTGTGAATGTCCTTTGATTGTTTTAAACTGAATATCCAATCATATTTAGTGTATTTATATTTGTCACACATAATTATGTCATTGATTTATCCTTAACCTAAGGATACAACCTTTATGAGAGATTTCATCTCAATTTACATTCCATTGAGACTTCTTTGATGATATACACCAAATCACTTTTATGTGGTGTATATAATGTATTTTGACATAGTATATCATGATTCCATTTATTCTCATGATATTACAAAGTTTTGATTACCTCAATTATTTGTAATCAAGTGTCTCTTTTGGTTAGAATCTCGAACTAAAATACCATTTTTAAATGTTTTAAAGACTTATTCATCTAATCCTTTCTCATTAATGTCCATGTTTTAAAAATGGTTTTAAGGATTTATTTATATGGACATTAAAGTTTAGAAATCAAAACTCCTTTTAAAAAGTTTCAAAGTGGTATGGGACACTTTGATTCAAAAATCTACTTTTAAATGGCTTCTTGACAAATAGTGTGACTTTTAAATGTTTTCAAGAAAAGGGGGATATTTCTCTCAAATAGTTTTGATAATTATTTTCATCTATGTCAACATCCTTCATTATTATTGATTGAGGTTAATGTGATACAATACAATCTTCCATATTGTATCGAATGAGTTATGTTTGACTGTGGATGTGCTGTTTTTATACCATTCATGGTTTGTGGTAAAAGTATTGACATTTCGTATGCTAGTTTTAATACGAATGTTTATGTTATGTTTAAACATGTTCATATGAGGAATGAATTTGACTTAATAAGTGACGGGTGGAGCCCGCTATAGCTCCTCAATGCATCGGTAGGTCTCATGAAACAAACTAGTGTCTTGGCACAAGGCCTTGGAAAAATCTTATTTGTAGTCTTGGCACGAGGCCTTGGCTATGTGGTTATGATAGTCTGGCATTATGCATTCCATCATTATGAAAGTGGTTGTTGATATTGCATGTGATCATTCGACTAGTAGAATATCCATGTGAGTAAGTAAATGGAATTATTTCATTTTACCTTTGCCATTTTATGCTGAAGTTCAAATTTAAAAGGCTTTTGTTTTAGTTATAAATTGCCTTAAGTGTTTATGCTTATTTATGAAAGCTTCTACTATAATGTTATCCTTACTTAGCATCCAAGCTCACCCCTTTCAATGTTTTATTTTTCCCAGGATTATGAAGAAGTAATTTATGAATGACCTGCAGGGATAGTATGAGGGGATATGAAGACAAGATGTTTTTTTGATGTAATGTAAATATTTATGGATGTATCTAGTTATTCCAAGGCTAGTAAACTAATCGGTCTTTCGAGACTTGATCTTTCTCGTGATCATGCCAATGTTATGTAATAATGCACCGACTCTAGGTAATTAGGGTCAGGGCGTTACAGTTGGTATCAGAGGAAGTTTAGTACAAACCTTGGTAGCTAGATTTAGATAAACTCTGATTAGAGCACGTAGACCTAAGATGAACTTTGAGGATTAGTATAAAAGAACTTCCTCGAATTTTGGTATTTTAGAGATTTTGTGAGTTTTCCGAGCAATACATCCCTGTCTGGATACGAGCAGGTAGAGGCGGCTCTGGCACAGATGTACCTAGGGGTAAAGCCAGAAAACACCGCTTTGCGCTAGACTCGAACGGGAACTGGTGCACGACAACGGGCCTTGCTGCACTCTTGGTTACGACACTCCCAGGGGATATGCTTAGGATAATTTACATTTTCTTTACAAACCGATTTAAGTAATATATACATAAGATGAGAGTAAATGACCTTGGTTAATCCTAATATGTTTCAAATTGAGAATATGGTGACATTTTAATCTCTAAATGATTTTACGACTACTATTACTCACACAATGCTTTCTGGTTTTAGTCAATGGATGGATTCCAAGGAAGTCATAGTGGCTTTGAGAATGATGTACAAGGTGGGAGCGGTGGTGGCGATGAGCAACAAAATGGAATGTTCATAGGCGTAAAAGATATCGTCTTTATGCCAAATCATTTTTCCAAAAATATGATCAACAACATATATATTAACCAACTCCCAGACTCAACAAGGAAGAGAAAGGTGATAAATGATAAGATCTCCAGCAATGGAGACCATGGAGAAAAGAAACCTCAATTTTCATCATGCATGAAATGTGGAAAGAGACACCCAGGAAGGTGTCTCAGTGGGACAACAAAATGTTTTACGTGTGGGAAGGAAGGACATAAAGTGAAGAATTGCCCAAGAAAAATGAATAGTACTATGGAAGAAGATAAAAATGGTCCCAATAGTCCATTTACAGTCATTTGCCGTAAATGTAGGGGACCTGGCCATTACCCGAGTGAATGTCCTATTCTATAGGATATTTTCTTGGTCAAAGAATAAGCTATGTGGAAATAAATGGTTGGAGAAAAATTTAAAAAGTATTAGCACTTCTTGTTGATGGGTTTACTTTGGAATAATTTTCTCTTGTATTTGTAACCCCGCAGTTTTCCATGTGAGAATGATATTTGAGGAATAATTGTCTCTTCTCTTGTGGATATAGGTATAAATAACCATTTGGTTTTATATGATCATTGGGGTTTGAGAAAATGATAAGTTATTATAATTTGGGATGAAAATGCAAAGTATGATATAACATTTGTGGTTAAATTATGTTATTTTGAGGAATTTATCTCATTTTGGAAATATTATAAAATATAGTTTTTGAAAAAGGAAAACACGTAGACCGTGTGACAACCCGTCGCGTCGGACAAAGATGTGGGAATCGAACCCACAACCAAAGTGCGATTGGGATTTATCGCCTACCACTGGACTACGTGATGTCCCTGGTTAGTGAGACTATTTTTTTTTGTTAAATGATTTTATTGATCAATAATAAGATGATTTGGGTTCTTATGTCTTATCAAATGAATACCATTGGTATAGGAAAATGATTTGGTGATTAAGTGGTAAATGTTATTTTAGAAGATGTTCGTTTTGTTAGGAACACTATATGCCCAAGGAAAATAGAATACAATGAGGTTTCATTTGTAGAGTAATGGTGGATTTTTATCTACGTTTTTATTGTTGATTTATAGTGATTTGGGTTATTTATGGAAATGATTAACCTATAACAGAGAATATGTGATGCTGTTAATTACTTTTAAGTATGTGACTTTAAAAGTATTTGATGTCATTTGGAGATACAATGTAACATGGGAGACTACATAATCAAATTCTTCTATGTTTTGGGTTTCAATATTAGTTTGGATTATATTAAATGATTTTAAGGACAATTCGTTATTGAATGGTATCTATTTAACTTTGGGGTATTGTTGGTTTAATTTTAGAAATTAAGATTAGTGCATATTTATCTCAATGAATATCCTTTTGGGGGATCATTAGATAATTCACTAACCATTTTGGTTTTGATTAATCTTCAAAGACAGTGTAAATATATGGTTTATCCTACATGGATCATGTGATTCTATAAAAGTTTATTCTAGCTCCTCCAGTGTGACCAAGTCTTCTTGAATACTCATCGTTTAAAAAAAAATTGAGTTAGTGGTGGAAATTTATTAAAGAATGAAAATCTACTTAAAATTTAAGTATATCTCATAATGTTCTTAGTCAAAATCATAAATGAATTCCTCTTCCTTATGTAATGTAACTTAAAAAAAATGTTGTCCTAGATAGTACATTAAATCATCACTAATTTATGGCTTTGTGATTTTTGGCCTTTTCATAGCCACAATCTCTACCACTCTCCATCAGATAATTGATGGTTAGATTTCACTTCCATATCCATATTTTCCTACATGGAACCCTAGTATGTGTTATTTTCGGTAATATTCATACTTTCCACTCTTTATTTTAAATAGAGGCCTCATTAATTCATTTTTCAATGTGGGATTTCAACTAAGATATTTTGAAACGTCAAAAATGTGTTATCCCAATACCCTATGTTTTCTTGGACCGATGGTATTTCAAATCATCATAGATTGATGAGTTTAAGGACCTCAATTTTATACTTGTTTGTGATTGATGACCTCAATCACTACCTATAAATATTTATGTTTTTCCTCCAATTATATGTCTCTAATTACCACCAATGTTCTCCTAATCGAGATCATAATTTGGTGGTGATCCTTTCATTTCTCTTTTCCTCATATTAAGACTAAATTTTAGTAACCCAATTTCCGATGTGGGTTTTCCCACAAAGATATTTTCTATTTTAAACCTCTTATTTTCGAAGAACAATTTCAAATTGCGAGGACGCAATTTATTGAAGGAGGGGAGAATGTAACACCCCAAGATTTTATAGTGTGTTATTTCTTCAAAATAATTCAATAACTTTCACTACACGCAACACCAAGTTCAATCGCACCAGTACTTACCATACAAGCTGTTCAAAAGAGGTTATGAATAGTGTTAACTAAATTTTAAACTTTATATAATCCTTATAATTTTAGAATCCATATTATGAGTTTCTTAGACATAATGTAAGAACAAATTCATTTTCAGTATTGCACTTTTACCAAATTTTAATACAGAACCCTTTTTAGATACTATATTTTAAATTTTTTTACTAAATGGGGACATCAAAAATTTAAAATGAAACATCCCAAGCTTCCACGGTACGCTAGCGTGTGTTGTACGCAACACCGAGTTCTAACACACCGTAACCAATCAAACTAGCCGTTATGAATAGTAATACCTACCTTTTGAAATTATATATATTTTATATTTTAAAATGGACTTCATTTTTGGATTCGGAATATCAAATTTAGCCTACGGTGAAATTTTGGTACTTTTCGGATAACTTTCATATTTTGATGAATAGTGAAAATTACTAAATTTTAATTAAAAACAACTTTTTTAATCAAAATAATTAATAGTGATAAATTTTTAATTCGAGTTGTTTTAAAGTATATTTAGAATATATTTTTACCATTTCATATAATTTTGGTCATTGGACATAATTTTACAATTAAACCGAACATAAACAAGTGTCAATCTTTTGATAGTTATTATCTCTTAAGAACACGCTTTTTGTTTTGACAGCGGGAATTAATTTTAAATTAATTTCTGCCACTTTTGTGTTTTGAATTTAGAAAAATGGATTCCATATTTGGAATCAGGATTTCCAAATTGTGTAAATAGGTAACTTTTATTTTTAGACATTTTGAATAATTACTGCGGTAAATATTTTATTTACCATGGTTAAGGGTAAATCCGGTAAATAAGGGTTAAAATATAATATTATAATAATACTAAATTACCCTAAAATGTGTCTTAACCCTATTGGATGATACAGGGTCGACCATGGGCATCTTTGGGTCGATTTTGGGACTCCATGGATCAACTTGTAAGTGATAATGACACTTTATTTTAATTAAGTTAAAATGAATACAAAAATGACACAAGCATATATCGTTTAGAAAAACAATTGTTAAATAGGGTTATATATGTTGGCTTTTAGATTATAAAAATTCATTAGAAAGATAAAAATATTTCCTACATAATGATATTTTATTTATAATTTTTAGACATTAAATAATTTATTTTATTTATGACACAATGATGATGCAATAATTACTATAATAGTGAAAAATTAAAATAAATGATATTATAAATACCCAAATAAATATAATATGATACTTTTAATGAATTAAACTAATTTTCTAGGATAATATGATATATTAGGATTGATTTAATTGACTTTTTTCGAAGTAATCAATATTTTATGAGTTTCACAAAAATCAACTATTGAATAGTGTCAAAATTGACATAAAAGAGTTCTTAAAACAAATATTATATTATTAATTGATATTAAATTCCTAAAAATCTAAGGTTCGGCCAAGAGACTTATATCATGATAGTTTCATCATTAATGGACCACTTGGGGGGTCTCTTTGATGTATATAGTAAGTTTATTAACCATATTATATAAAAATACGAAGAGACATTGTAAAAGTGAAACTAATTAATTTAGAGTTAATACTTAATGATAAGGTTAATATAAGTACCCAAACCTGTCTAAATTCTATTTTATGAGTTTTTTTCGACCCATCCCCACCTTAACCTTTGAATAGTCAACTTTGGAGCCATTGGAAACCGAATATGAATTTATTATAAATTAATATTTCTAGCTTTTCCAAAGGTGCCCCTCACCCCTCTTATAAAAGGGCACTCCTCCTTCTCATTTCTTCACACCCTAAAAGCCTTTTGATTCGGCCAAAATCTGCCCAAATACTCTCACAACTCCCCTCACTACAACCTAGAGGCCTTAGTTTGATCAGAATGCCAACCTAAGGAGCCCTTTCGATCAAATCAAAAGGAAGAACCCGAAGAAGAGGTAATGTTTTCACCACCCCTTTTTAAGTTCCTTTCTTCTTCCACTTCCTATTTCTTTGTTATTACCATTATAAAATAATAAATCCAGTATCATATATATACTGTGATGTTATTATAAATATGGTACAACCATATTCAGTATTCTATCCATCCTTTGAATAACATGTCACCATACGTGCATACGTACGGCTTACCGTCTCCACGTCGTGGTGTAATTTTTATTCAATATAATATTATTTGGATGGGTATAATAATGATGTGTAACTCATGTAAATAATAAATATAACATGATAATTATTCTGTATATATGATATAAAATCCAATTATATATCATTTTAATATCAAAAGAATGATATTGTCGCTCGTGCGTATGTACGGACTACCGTCTCCACGAACGCGATGAGATTCATTGTCCATCATATCCATTCAAGTATAATTATAATTTGATGATTTAAAAATAGTATCTAAGGACTTGATATCATTCTGGATATGAATAATATACATCCCATTAATAACGAATATGGCTCACATAACAAAGAATATAAAGTAAAATGAACCCGTTAACACCCGAAATGACGATAATTCTAAGATATTATTAACAAATCATTGTTAAAAGATCATATATGATATCATATTAAAGTAAATGATTATTTTATTATTCAATAACAATTATTTCACCATTATACAGGATGTAAACCTACCATCGACCAAGGAAAAAGTACAAAGTAAGGGATTTTCTTATCTCACTTTCAACTCCGTGAGATTTCCATTGTTCGCCACTAAATTATTGAAAGTGGTGTATTGTGTACGGACATTTGATATATATATTATCATGATTCTCTTTATATTCATGTTATTCTATAAATCATTTTGGTGGTTATTAACTTTTGGCCATACGACTCAGTTGATTAAAGTGGTAAGGGGTTTCTTATCTCACTTTTAATTTCGTGAGATTTCCATTATTCACCACTTAATTATTGCATGTGGGGTATGTGTACTGCCCATGATTTCATTAATTGTGTAATATACCTTAATTTATGTGTATTTACATCATCAGGGTATGATACTTCTTTCATGGGTGTATTTTTCGTAAGTTACCTAATCGATAAGGGAATTTGAAATTTCAATTTCCACTCATTTGGCTTTACGCATATTTCATTGATTATATTACCCCAAGATTATGTGTGGAATCACTATTCATTTGATTATGTCATAATTTACACTCCCCTTCCTGTGGATATATGTTTTATACACATAATCACTCCATTGATAATTCTCAAGTCATTGATATGAATTTTATAAGAGTAATTTTAAATCATTCTCCATTTGTTGAGTTAAACATCCAATTCGTTGGTATTGTTTTTACAAGAATATGTGTGAATGTCCTTTGATTGTTTTACACTGAATATCCAATAATATTTAGTGTATTTATATTTGTCACACATAATCATGTCATTTATTTATCCTTAACCTAAGGATACAACCTTTATGAGAGATTTCATCTCAATTTACATTCCATTGAGACTTCTTTGATGATATACACCAAATCACTTTTATGTGGTGTATATAATGTACGTTGACATAGTATATCATGATTCCCTTTATTCTCATGATATTACAAAGTTTTTCTTACCTCAATTATTTGTATTCAAGTGTCTCTTTTGGTTAGAATCTCTAACTAAAATACCATTTTTAAATGTTTTAAAGACTTATTCATCTAAACCTTTCTCATTAATGTCCATGTTTTAAAATTGGTTTTAAGGATTTATATATATGGACATTAAAGTTTAGAAATAAAAACTCATTTTAAAAAGTTTCAAAGTGGTATGGGACACTTTGATACAAAAATCTACTTTTAAATGGCTTCTTGACAAATAGTGTGACTTTTAAATGTTTTCAAGAAAAGGGGGATATTTCTCTCAAATAGTTTTGATGATTATTTTCATCTATGTCAACATCCTTCATTATTATTGATTGAGGTTAATGTGATACAATAAAATCTTTCATATTGTATCGAATGAGTTATGTTTGACTGTGGATGTGATGTTTTTATACCATTCATGGTTTGTGGTAAAAGTATTGACATTTTGTATTCTAGTTTTAATACGAATGTTTATGTTATGTTTAAACATGTTCATATGAGGAATGCATTGGACTTAATAAGTGACGGGTGGAGCCTGCTATAGCTCCTCGATGCATCGGTAGGTCTCATGAGACAAACTAGTGTCTTGGCACAAGGCCTTGGCAAAATATTAATTGTAGTCTTGGCACGAGGCCTTGGCTATGTGGTTATGATAGTCTGGCATTATGCATTCCATCATTATGAAAGTGGTTATTGATATTGCATGTGATCATTCGACTAGTAGAATATCCATGTGAGTAAGTAAATGGCATTATTTTATTTTACCTTTGCCATTTTATGCTGAAGTTCAAATTTAAAAGTCTTTTGTTTTAGTTATAAATTTCCTTAAGTGTTTATGCTTATTTATGAAAGCTTCTGCTATAATGTTATCCATACTGAGCATCCGAGCTCACCCCTTTCAATGTTTTATTTTTCCCAGGATTATGAAGAAGTAATTTATGAATGACCTGCAGGGATAGTATGAGGGGATATGAAGACAAGATGTTTTTTTTTGATTTAATGTAAAAATTTATGGATGTATCTAGTTATTCCAAGGATACTAAACTAATCGGTCTTTCGAGACTTGATCTTTCTCGTGATCATGCCAATGTTATGTAATAATGCACCGACTCTAGGTAATTAGGGTCGGGGCGTTAAAATTGGTCAGCATTGGCCAGTGTTTGATGGGAACCCACTTAATACCTATTCAATATTTCATCCCAGTGGATAATTTTGGGAGGCTATATGTTAGGGAGATCATATGTCTTCACGGATCTCTATGATCTATTATATCGAATATGGATGATTATTTCACATCGTGGTTCATTAAGGAGTTTCAAAAGGAAATGGGTATACTTGTTCTTCTGAGCATGACCTATAACACTCAGATTGATGTTCAGATGTACTGTGTGATTCATGAATTATGGGATATGATCTCTACATTTTATCTTGACTTTTGGGGTTCGTGGTATGAACACATACAACTATTCTAGTTTTATCACAAACATTTTTCTAGGAAACAATCCAAATGATCCTTATAAGGCCTTATATGATTGTCCATTATGGTCAAATTTGTTCTAGTTATAGGATAGGAATACATATTTACTCATGCCATGTATTGTTGAGGAGACATTAGAGTACGTTCAATTGATCAGAAAGTGCATCATCATATATTAGACTAGGAAATAGTTATATACCAATCGTCATCGACACCCTCTAGAGTTTGAGGATGGGATTTTATTCATTCTTGTTTTGTCTAATTTGGTTAATTGAAGGATTTTTAAATAGGGAAAGCATTCAACTATTTATATTAGACATTTTTTGTTATAGAGATGGTTAGAATAATGGATTATAGAAAGAACATCCTCATTGAAAAAATGATTTCCATGACTTGTTTCACATATTCCAAATTCAAATGTATTTCCCAGAACTATTAAATATTAATAAAATTGAAGAGGTTGAGTTGGATTAGGATGATTCTTTATAGTATTATCTAGTTTATATCATGGATTAGAGCTAGAATATTCTTTGAGGTAGGTGAATTCCTCTAGTATGGGTGATATTGTAGAACATATGAGTGCAGAATGTGGCATATGAAATAGGGAATGGTATACATGCTTAGTGAACATTACTTTTCTCATAAATATCCCTACCACCCTTGTAAGAAAACGTTGGGGATGATTTTTAAGGAGGTATGTTGTAATATCTTGATTTTTCAAAAATGTATGGAGTATTTTAAATTCAATCAAAACCTCATTGATATGTCTTATTTTCCTAGAACATGGTGATCAGGCCTTTAGGATAGTTAGTTTTCTTCTGGGAAAATGAAATATTTGATCTAGATGTTGGATTCATTCCAATTAGAGGTGGTGTTTTAAAATAAACAACATTAATTGGTTTCGATGTGTCCATTACATGACATCAATTAGTTTTTACAAAGGGGAGAGCTTTATATGACTTGAATTTTATATACACATCAAAAATAATAAATAATGTGTATATATAATAACTTCTGTGAAAATATTATGGATTTTTATGAAATCTTTGGGACTATTACATTAACAAAACATCCTTTAACTTCCAACATAGGAGAGGGAATTCATGAGATCCTATCACTCGCACCTACACTAGGTTCCTCTAATTTATCATTATCCATGATCCGTTTCCACCATCCATAGTCATGTTAGATCCACAATGGGATTCTCTTCATTTTTATTTTTACTTTCATTGTTTATCTCATTATCTTTGGTGCTATTTTGGTGTATCCTAATTATCCCTATTTTCATGGAATTCATTTATTCATCTGATTTCATCCATTTTAGGATGAACCAAGGGAAAATACTAGACAAAGAGAGTACAATATGCTTAATATTGGTGGTCAAGAAATTTGACTTTAATTATTAGATGTTAAATCGAATATTTCATTATTTATCATGAATGGAAAATCCAAACGTTTCAATAAAATGTCATTATTATTTTTAAAATAATTTAAGCATTTTGAGATGTCTACTTTGATCCATGTTAGTCTATTAGAGAATGTATATCTCATTGGTTTCTACACGATTGGGTGTGTGGAATCAAGTCCCTTTATATTTTTAATGTTTAACTGACTAAGCCACCTCATATGTGGCATGGCTTGGCATAAAATATGTTTTCCCTAGTATAAATTAAATAGTATGGTTGGATTAAAGGGAAGTGAGTGGAAATTATACATAACATGTAATAAATGTAAGACAAATTTTTTAAATCTTGTGAAACCATAGAAAGAGTGGGTTTTTTTACTGTAATGAGTTATAAATAATACTCCTTTCTATTATTATGATTGGCCATGGATATTGGCCTTTGGACATCAATTAATGTATTTATTGAGCATGGTGTTTCACACTCCCTTAACGTGGGTGTTGGGTTTGATATCTCACACTATTTACTTGGACAATGGTCATGATGTTCATTGTTCACTTACATCGGGTGATGGGAATGACAAATCACACCACTATCTCGAATGATGGGAATGACATATCCAATTTAAATGTGAATCAGGTCTATTAACCTTTTAGAAGCATATATATTGTTACACTATTCATAGACACTTGAGTTACACACCAGGTCCATCTAGAACCTATTATATGTGTATATTCCTATATATTTCCTCACATATATAGTTAATCTTCATATATTCATATTATTTAAGTTTAATTACATATTTATGGACATGGTGAACTGATATCATAGTTATACCAGCCTATGATAAAGTTGGTAGTTTTAGCATAGTGTCCCATAGGAACTGAAAGTAATTAGTTTATAGATGATAGCATTATTTTTCATCCTTATACCTATAAACTGCTATGTTATAAACTATGATTGTATTATTCTAGTCACTCTAGGAGGTGGCCTTCTAGGTAAATTTTACACCCTATTTGGGCCATCCATTAGTATCCTAACAGACTATATGGACACATGTATTGATACAGAAAATTTCATAGTCATGGATGTTTGATATTGTTTTTATTAACGTGGGAATGTTGCAGAAGAGGACCAAGCATACACTCATGATGCTTTTGGAGATAACTTTTGGGCATTTTATATTTTGATCAGCATGTTGTATATGTCTATACTCTATATCCCATGTATCCTCTTTGTGTATATTAGCATGTGATGAATTCATTTTGTATATGAATAAACTTATGTCATTTTATTATTATTACTGCTTTGATGATGTATAGTCTACAATGTTTTATTAAGGTATATGTTTCTACTTTAATGTTAGTTAAATTTATTGAATATGTTAATTTTTATTTCTATTTTTTACATTGTTATAAAATAATATGTGTGTATAGTATCCACACCTTACCACCTTAGAACCTTGTAGTTAGTCACCATCCTCTCACATGTGTGGAGATGTTCTTAGGGAAATGTGACCCACCAATATAGGGTAACATTTTGGTTTCTCTTAGGTTAGGAATTTAAAAGTGATACTTCAACTATATTTAAATAAAAAGGTAATCTATTAACTATTTTATCTTAGGTAAGAGTGGTATTTATTTGTTATATTTAGACATATATTGGTTTAAATGATATGGGGGTGGAATGAGGATGATTTCGTTCCTAGTTTACCCATTGAATGTGATGGTACATAGGTGATCAGTTTTCAAGTTCCTACTATAAGTATCATTGAATTTTTGGGTGCCACTTCAAATGACGGTGCTTTTGGAATAACTACAACATGGGGTGGACCAATTTTATTAAGATTGTTTCATTATGAGTATGGACTTTGTAATAAATTCCCTATGGAGGATCATCAATATTATCGATCAATGATTCACCATTACAAAGAGGACCTCTTCTTCAATCAAACATTATTATAGGGTGGACCACTATATTATATTTTTTTGGGTATAACATCCATAGTTTTTCATTTGGTCACAAAGGGAAGGTCTTTTATGGAGATCAATTTACTATTTTTCATCAAGATAAGGACCTCCATTGCATATTTTTTCTACATGATCATCATGGGGAGGACCATTGTGATGGTTAATCATCACATGGATGGTATGGGGAAGGCTTTAATATCTATTGATATATATATTACTTTAAATTCCAACAAAAATATCTCCATAGGAAATACCTCTATGGCTACAATAGCATGTATCAATGTGGGTATGACCTCCACAGTGGGATCATATATCAGAAAATGTATGGCCATGAAAACATAGACTATATGGAGGAACTCCGATGATTATTGTTTTCAATCCACCATAGGGAGGACCTCCATGTATGGAATCCATATTTTCATAGGGCATAACATCATGTTAAGAATTATAAGGAAGACCTGTAGAGTTTTTTATTTTCACATGATAGTGGTGGGGTCCTCCATGCTTGGTATGTATGTTTTTATGGAGTGGACATTCATGATGGACACACTTGGGAGGACCTCTGGAGATGTTATCTCGAGTAACATTGGTAAGGATTCTATTTTTTATAATGTGTTAATTATAATTATGTGGTAGACATAAATTTAATTAATTTATCTTTTCATTGGGGGAACCACCGAAGAGAACACCCTAGGGAGGATTAGTAGTGTTTTTTGAGGTGATACTATGGAGAGTGACTCTATTGTGATTTTTTATCTCCCTCATCAATGAGGTGTTTTTGGTGTATCTTCGAATTCATTATTCAACGAGATTATAGAATCCTCACAAATAGTAATGTAAATCAATCCTTGAGAAAATTCTATGATTTTCCAATTATTCTCATATATGTTGGAAACATTATTGTGGAGTGCATTCCCCAAGATCTAATGATTGTTGGCCCATGGTAACCATTTATAATATTCACTCTAGTATAAATAATAAATAATGTGAGTTAAACAATTTATTTTAGAGAGATCAGGGGTATGTAATGGAAATGATGTCAGATGGATGAATCTCATTAGGGACACTATAATGTTACCATCAAGATATTAACATAGGATTTGATTATATAAATAGAATGTTTAGTAATAATTATATCCCATGATTAAATGTCTAGTTAACACTAGTGGTTCCTTTTTATGGGTGCTCTGGTTTAGACACAAGAGTTGAGGCCTTAACTATATCATCCAAAATTAATTCATTGGGATATTAGTTAGAAAGATATTGTTGGTTGTGGTTTTTGATGGTATTTTCTTTAGAAATCTCCAAATTAAACATGGGGATGTATTGGATATCTCATTATAATTTCCTCATATAGGAAAATATGGTGTTTTTTGATCTAGGGAAAGACTCCCATATTATTTAACAGTTGTATAAGATATATATATAACCCTATATATAAATTATTCATAGATAATGCATTGTATTTTTAGTTCTTTATGGCTTCAGAAGGTTTACTCCATACTGGTAATAACATTATTACATTAGTATTCCCAATCCAATGTGTTCCCCACCTATCGCTAGAGAAATTTAGTGGGTAAAAAGTTCCTTAAAGGAACAGAATCATTGTATTCATTTTCATTGTCACATAAATTTTAAGCATCCATAGGTTATGTATTGCATCTTGTGGTGTCCCATGGATTCCCCCTTAATGTGCAAGATATATAGGACTTCTAGGTGCATTGATTGAGAAATCCATTTTTATTTGGATAAAAAAATTTGGAATAAATAATAATAAAATAATATTTCATTAAAATATCATATTTAATAGAGTTTTCAATCAACCTATATTATGGGTAAAGGAATTCGAGTCAGGTTTACAATTTTTTACCCTTATTGTTTTACATTTATTATTTATTTGCCTATGAAAAAATGTTCAAAATGTAGATGGTCATTAATGTTATATAATGATACATATTATTTTATGACATGTCTAAAAGGATGGGGAGACATCTCATACCATGAATTGACTTATTTTTTAGTCCAATAAATTATAATATATTTATGTCATATCCATGAAATACTTATCCCTAACAATATTTGTTCCCTTATCATAAAATTTATTAACCAATATCATGAATAGATGTGAACATCAATATGTAACATAGGATCTCCATATATAAGTATGATAAGTTCTCTATATTTCTACTCATTTTTCGGTATACAATGGATTAAAATTATACATCTAAGAAATATGATATATATCACCATCAAAGAATATGATTGGATTTGTGTTGTTGGGATTATGAACATGATATGTGATACCTCAGTGTCCCAATAAAGGTAATGAAAAATTATGTAGTTTATCCCCCATTAACATCAATTTTTACACACATTATGTTAGTATGAAAATGGAAATTGTGGTGCATTTATTGTTATGATGTAATAAATAATAATGTTCCTTTTAAGTCCATTAAAACAGAATCAACATTCTTCATTTTATGGGCTTGTAACTAAAGATAATATTGCGAATTTTAAGTCTATGAATCCAAAACCATTATGTATTGTAATTTACTTTCATATTACTAGAAACTATTAAAAAATAAGTCACAATGAATGTTCTGTTGGGTAAATTATTCATAGGGATGGTTTATGTGTCTTAACGTGAAACGACTCTACTAATGGTTGTTAGTGAATTACACTAGGTTGGATTCAGCTATATATTTAAATGTGCCATTTATTGGAGAAGGTATATTGAACAAGGAGTTAACTGATCTATAGGTAAAAATGGAACCAGTTTAAAAATCAAAATTCGATGACCCGTCTTTTCTTATCTAAGATAATTTCTCATAATCATTCAACTATATGAATCCTTGTGATCCCTGGAATTCATGATTCATTGAATTATGAGGGATCTATGGGCTAGATAGGATTTGTATTTTAAATTTTCTACAAGATGTAAAATTACAATTATAAAATTAATAAATGATAAAAACCGATTCAAAAAAATGTGGTTAACCCAACCATGCACAAAAATAGACTATAGAAGAGGCCTAATTTTATAAGAGTCAATAGTGGGTTGGATTGGTCAGAAGAGTGTCAGAATGATCTTTGATGAAAATTATTTAGTTTTATTGGAAGACATTTATGAATGGGGAACTTAGGTGCATCTCATATTATTTAGAAATATCCTTATTAGAGGAACTATCATATGTTTTTTGATTTATGATAACTGAAATATAGGTGTGATACATTTTAGGGTACATGAGTAATATCATGACTAATACAGTGAACTCAGTAAAAGGGATCCTATTTATGGATTGGCGCATGTGGGTGGATAATAAGATGATATTTTCCTGACTCTAATTATGGGGATTTATGAACCTTTTTAATGAGACAGTGATTTTCATGAATGATCCTTAATAGTATTTCAGATTGATTGGGTTCCCAATTATAACCTCTAATGGCTAGCCACATCTCTTTTTGAAGGATGGATTGTGAATTAGGAGTTTGTTCCGTATTTTTGGGCGAAGACTCATTGATATAGGTTATTCAATATTATCTTGATGAGGTCCTATGAACATATGCATCTTAGATGGATATACTCATTAGTGTATGTAAACACCATATAATAATTTAATTTTCTATGATGTTATTATTCAAATATATAATTGATGGAATGAATGGAAGGCCTGGTCTTTGAATTTTTTTTATTCATATGCATAGATGATTTTATAATTTCTTCTAGTTCCCTTAATAATTGAATGGGAAGTCAGTGTCCTTATATAAGAAAGGGAATCCAACAACCTAGATATGCACAAATAATTGTTTGGGGAACCCAAATATTTTAATTGGGTATATGGTATGGCCATAAGGAAAATAAGGAAGGAGACATAGTGTTGTTAGACATGTCAAATAGCGTAGTGTATGTGAATACGTAATATGATATGTAGAATGAAATTGGTTCCAAATTATTCCTTATTCTTTTGAAATATTGTTAATTCCTCTATAGAATTTATGAATTTTATGCTTTATTCAAATTTATTCACCAAAAGTGTTTGATATTATAGACCCACATTTGATATGTGGTATACAACTAAGAAGAATTAGCGGTTCTTAGGATTTCTTGCAACACTACTAAGAGTAATAGAGATTAAATCCTAACACAAAGGATATTTTTATCCAGTTTGAGACTATCTCAAAGAATTAAGAAATTTCCGTGAAATACTTATAAGTTACGATATTTTTTACCCTGGTATTGAAAGAGATCGGTAGATATAATTCTTCTGTATATATAATAGGTTCTATATCATATCACATATTTATTGGTCATGTTATAGTATAAAAATATATATATAGACATAATATAATGTACCATCATTGAGGGAGGATTCTGTGTTGGGGATTTGGATCATGACTATAAAAGGGGAATAAAAAATATCCCCATGTGTAAGATCATAACCCACATATCTTATGTCTATTTATTAATGGATTTCAAACTATTTAACGTTATATTACAAAGACAATTAGAGTTATTTTTCTGTTAATGAATCTATGACCAATGATAAGACTTTTAAGGTCACGCATCAAAGAAAATTGTTCTTTGAATTTATTTTCATAATAATTGGCCATAATCTATGATGTTTATTGGTATCTACAGTGGACTACTAGGTGAAATGTATTTTGAAATAGTTTCTTATAATTATTATTCACAATCAATCCATTTTGGATAGGTCTTAAACCATGTTTGAAGCCCTAAATTACTTTTTTCCATTAATCGTACATAAGGAGGAAGACCTGATAGTCACGTTATTTTGATAGAAATTTGCTTAGTATATCAACCCTGCTCTTTATTACCCCCATAAATATGATTTATTACAAAAAAAATCTGATATGATAATTATGAGGATCAAACTATCAAGCGTGTTGTTTAATTAGGTACATTACATGCAACATAGAACATAAAACACAACATCTTTATTGAAAACATCTTTTACCTTACCACAACATTCATTTGTACATAGCATTGCATGAGATAACCTGAGGATATGAATAAGATAAGGGTGAGATATAAAGCCTAGTAAGGGAGTAAACAGTCCATAATATAAAAAATATAGTACATGTTTGTCAATATGAATATCATTGGATCACAAGAAAAACATGAACATAAAGGCATGATATAGCATGCTTATCATAACATGGAAATGTGGCAATATAATTTAACATGATATTTTCTTTAGCCAAGGATCATTGAACATGTAAAATGAGTAAAACCTCATTGCACTTGAATTATAATTAGTAAAACCCCATTTCACATGAATTAGAATGCGTAAACCCTCATTTCGGTTAACTTATCATGATACAAATCTTTACCCAATGCATTGGAGCGCTTTCAAGGCACACCATTAATAAACATTTTATTTGATGCATAAGTGGGAAACAAGGATCATACAACATATATTCATTAAAAATAATAATTTATTCCCTAAATAAGCGATGTGGAATAAATAAATTTAAGTCCTCAATCCATAAGTACATGTTCATAAATTTGAATACCCTTGATAGTGAAATGGGTATGGTATTCACTTACGCAATGATTTTTTCATGGGAAATTTTAGTGTATCATCGGCATCATAATGACATCAAATTAAAATCATAAAATGGGTTGATAAGAAAGAAAGAGGTATCTCATCATTTATACATTAAATGGATAGTAAAGGGGTCATATAACATAGTATCTCAACATATGTAATGAAATTTGGTTCATAATGTAAAATAATATCCTTAATGTAAATGAGAATAGAGAAATTCCTTACGGAATTTAGTAATGGTAAAATGTTCAAAAGGGATGAATTATTGATATAGAAATTGTTATATCATCATTAAAACACAATAACAGTAGTACGGGGGGTGCGTAATCATACACCAACAATTGTTTTTGGAAATAAAAGGGTATAACAACATAATGAAATTTGGGAAAAAATGAGAATGGAAAGAAATACCTAGCCTGGATAGTGGTCCCAAAGGAATGGGAGAGGCTTAAGAGAGGCTTATTGGGACCTTGAGGGACACTGGGAGGATTCTACAGAAGGTAGGGTAGAGTTTGGTCAATATAAAAAGTTTTTAGTGAAGAGGAGTGGGATCTTGTGTGTGTTTAAATAGGAAAATTGAAGGGAATTTCTGAATATCTAGGTTTGGACACTACACATTAAACAAATCAAAACCATAAAATATCCCTTGGTTTTTCCCATGGAATTTTCCATAGGGGGTGTAAAAAATTATTTTATAAGGAAAATTCCTAAACATATTAAAATATTATTCTTGATTATGTGTAGGTGAGTCACACTCTTAAGGAAATAATTTTAAAAAGATAAAATATTTTATATGATTTGGAGGGTCCACTAAGGCATAATTAAATTAATCAAACAAATCTAAAATAACATTATTTTAAAGGTAAAACATATATTAAACGATAAAAAATTTTATAGTATTTTATTACATCACTATTGTGTCATTATGATGTCATAAAACACATTATAAATTTAAAATGTATTTAATTTTTACCAAAAAATCTCACTATGTTAGCAAATTGTGAAGAAATCACCATTATATACTTTTGACATCTATAATCCAATAAATATATTCATTTTATCTAAATAATTGTCTAAATATGTGAAGTTCCATTTCTAAAATATAAACAAACATTTATGTAATTTTTCATCAAAAGAAGTGGCCAACCATGTATTCGAGGGTAACGACAAATCCGGAGGCGTATCGTGAAATCCCTATGAATTTTTCAATGTATGATCTGATTGATTCATCATATTTTTTCTTGTGGGAAAGGAAGTACCATCACATCTTATGTAAGAGGGTGCACATAAAATATTTATCAAAATTATTTTCTAGAAATCGTTCCGTTCCAATGCCTCAGTCTCTTCATTAGGATTCATATTTTTTTATCAATTTCCACCATTGATCAGCTTCACCCTCAAAATTATAATCAATCAAAATAACCTTCTATTGTTCAAAAAATTAATGAATGGTGAAGATATTTTCAAGGGAGTTGATCCATTTTTCAGCGATTGAGTGATCAAATGATCCATTAAGAGTAGGTGGTCATTGTCTAATAAAGCTCTCACTTGTGAATTTTTCAATCATAGGGTGGGTTGAACATTCCTCTTGAGAAGTGTTTCTATTAAAAACATGTTTTAACTAAGAGATTATCATGATTTTTTTTCAATTAACTTTCCCATCAGATTGGGCATCTCCTTAGAAGAATTATCAAATTGATCATTACATCAATTTTTAGCCCGAGTCCTCATATTACTGGCCACTGGTTAGAATAAAAGGAATTTTAGGGGTAACAGAAAAAGGGAAATCAAATAAAAAAGGTATAACATATAAATTACATTTATTTCATTAAATTATTAGTTTATGGGCTTCAATCTATTTAATCTATGATCAACATCCCAAAATATATTCATTTGGGAATATTTTTTATTCCTTTAATAATGGTTCCTACTAAGATTATGGATTAACCAAATAATATCCCTAGGGAGTGTCGTAAATAATAGTGCATAAAGTCCCGTTGTGGGGCACTAGTTCTCGTTTGAGTCTACCTAAAAGCGGTGTTTTGGGTTTTTACCCCTAGATACATCTTTACCCGAGCCACCTCTATTTGTTTGTATCCACACAAGGCTTTATTTTTCTTGGTAAACCACATAATCTATCCTTACAAAAATTTAGGTATGTTTTTATTATAATTAGTCTTATCTGTATATCCTTCACTAGGGTTTTTTAATCGTAATCCAAAAAATAACTAAACATATCCTCTTATATGAACTATAACAACTTTCTCTTTATTACACACATGAAAATGATTTATTACATAAAATTTCACTTAAGACAACTCTGAGGATCGAGAGGCCTAATTTTGTTGGATATTTGGAACATTAAATTAAAAAATAGAACATAAAACATAACATCTATATTGAGAACTTATTCTACATTACCACACGATTCCTTCATACTTAGCATTATATGGAATAACATGAGGACATGAATAAGAAAAATGTGAGCTATAAATCCTAGTAAGGGAGTAATAAGGCATAATATAAAAAATATCGTAAATTTTAGGAAATTGGCATATCAATGGATTACAAAAGAAAAATTCACCTAAAGAAAAGATATAGCTTGATTATTATAACATGGAAATGTGGAATCAACATTTAACATGATATTAGAATTATTTAAGTCTCATTGCACATGGAGCATGACTAAACCCTCATTGTACATGAATTAGCATGAGTTTACCTAGATTTCACTTGAATAATAATGAGTAAAACCTATTATATTTGATTTATTATGATAATAATCATTACCCAATGCATTGGAGTGTTATGAGGTAGCCCCCTTTTTGAACATTTCATTACATGCATAAGTGTGCCACATGGATCATACAACAAAGAGTCATTAAACATCATAATTTATTCAATGAATAGGAGATGTAGAATACATAAATATAATTCCTCAAGCATTAATTACTTATTCATAATGGTGAGTACCCTATATAGATAAATGGGTTTGGTATTCACTTACACAATTATTTTGTCATGGGAAATTTTGATGTAACTTCGGCAGCATAACAATGATAAATATAAATCGTAAAATGGGTTTATTAGAGATAAATTATTATCTCATAATTTATACACGAAATGGACTTTAAGGGGGTAAGGGAACAAAATATACTAATATATTTAATGTAATTTGGATTCAGAATGTAAATTAGTTCTTGAATATAAATTAGATGATATAAATTTCTTACAAAATTTTGGCATGGTAATAAGTGTACATGGGAGAAATTAGAGAGATAGATAAAGTGGTTTATCATCATTCAAACATAATATGGTCAGTATGGGGGAGGTGAGAAATCATACCCCAATATTTTTAATTGAAAATAAATACATATAATAACATTAAGAAATTTGGAAAAAAATGAGAAATGAAGAAATCCCATAGAACTGTGATGCCAAAGGACTGTGGAGGATTGAGAGAGGATTATAGGGAACTTATGGAGCCATGTGAGGATTCAAGATAAGGATGGAAGTGTTTGGTCTTGAAAAAAAGTTTTTAGTCAAGATAAGTGGGATCTTGAATAGTTTTATATAGGAGAACATAATGGAATTCTTTAATATTTAGGTTTTAGAGACTACACATTCTGCTAATGAAACCACAAACGAACCCATGGTTTTTTGCCATGTTTTTTTTTCCAAAGGGGAGTGTAAAACATTTTTTTATAGGTCCAATGGCCAAAATTATTAAAATATTTGGAATGATTTTGTGGAGGTGAGTGACACTCTAAAGAAAATCATTTTCAAAAGTGTAAATATTTTATATGTCGTGGAGGTCCACTAATGAATCCTTAAATTAATAAATCAAATATAAAATCACATTATTTTAAGGGTAAAAAATATATTGGCCGAAAATACCATTTATAAAATTTTATTACATCACTATTGGTTCATTATGATGTCATAAAATACCTTATATATTTAAATGATATTTAATCTTTACCCGAAAATTAGACCGTCTCAAAAAATTAGGAAAAATTCCCCATTAGAAAATTACTACATCATGAATCCAAAAATTATATTCATTTTATCTAAATAATTCTCCCTATTAGATAATTTCCATTTCAAAAATAGAATCTGACATTTATTTAAAATTAGTTTGGTTTGACAAAAATAGTTACCAAACCACAATAAAAAATAAAAATGTATTCCTAGAAATTATACGATTATTTAGAATTAATACAGTGTAATTATGTAATATTATTTTATTAAAATATTATTTAATTCAAAAATCCATTAATTCACCAAAATATATTTCAGGATTAAATTTAAATATTAAAAAAATACAATTTCTTCTTTAAAAATCACTTACAAAGTAACAATAATAAAATTAATGTACATTCTTGATACAACAATAATGCACATAATCATAGTGATGTGGTATTGTTACCTAACCCCTTATAACACCTGCATAAGATATAAGGGTAAGTTTTTTTATGGTGAAAAACTCTTTGGGAAGCTCAGATAGAATCGCTCAAGGGGTAACCTCTCTTAACGTCCACTTCTCTGGTAGGAAGTTCCAATCAAGCATAATGTGTTGAAGCATAGCATGGGCTTTTTCAAGAGTGAAGCCCAGTGATGCTACCTTCTTTTTGAGCTCTAAAAAATCATCTTACTATGGAGCAACTTTACTGGATGATACCATCGCTTACTTTTTCTATGTAAATTGGATTTGTTAAAGACCTATATTTACATTAATAATGTGATCACTATTCAATAGCTATATTAGAAATAGTAATATTTTATAACAGTTTTTTAAAATTCAAAAACATAAATCTAAGGAAGTTTATATTTTTTATATAACCATTTTACATAATAATACATTTAATTAGATAAAGAGTAATTTTCATTAATAAAATTGTGGGTTATTATAGTTTGTCTAAATATATTTATTAATCCACGAGATATTCCACTAGTTATTTAAGAATAAATACACTAATTATCAAGGTGGTTCGTAAATGAATATATCCTAGGGACCCTAATGATTAGAGAGGAAACCTAATGGGAAACCTAATATAAATATAATACGTGATGAAATGTAATCACATGAGTGTGTATAATTTCCCACTCATGCATATCTAGATGTTTTGGATGCTTCATGATTGAATTTAACTTTTTTGGGTATTTGACTTGAAAAAAATAGTGTCATGAAGGTATATCAGGAAATATAATTATCCCAAGTAAGGAAATAATGTGGATAGTGATCATTTTCATGTATCATGTTTGTTATGCATGGTATTTTAGGACAATCATATATGTGATCCTTATTGGACAATCAATGAAAGGTGGGCCTCACTCTCGGTGGTGTACCTATGAAAATTTGTACATGGTATAACTAGAGGGAACAAGGCATGACCTATATTATGAATACATGGGTTCACTAATTTAGATACCATACAAATTCAGTTTATATTTAGTTTTATAGACTTTGTAACTACATAATTTCACTCTTTAAGGATAGAAATGCATTGAAAGTGGTCATTCAACCTAATTTGAATGGTGAATTGGTTTAAGTGTTATGTTATGATGGATAAATGTACAAGATATATAATGAAATAATTTCCATTTTTTCTATTATTTTTTATTTTATTTTTAAATATAATTATCTTAAATGAAATAAAGGTGGAACTTGATGTAATTAATTATTGACTAATGCGATCTACAGTGCCTATCATCTCTCATCTTGAAGTGAGATTCCTAAGGTTTCCATATATAATATTGGTAATTTATATGTTTTAGTAACCATTTTTTACCATTATAGGCTACTATATCACCTAAACAATGGTGTAATGAATTATAGAAGGTGTGAAACAAGATGGTGGTTTGGAACCTAGAAATAGATTCTATCGTTTGGGAATATGGAAAATGTTAAGAATATGAACTCCTATAAATAGGGAAACATATATGAACCTATATAAGGGTCAAGTGGTAAGGGTTACCATGTGATTACATTCCTTTGAAATTATGTAATTATTCTATAATTATCATTGAGTTTACCTTTAATCATATATTACTACCAACAAATTCCCCCCCCATATGCGAATTTGGTTAGATCACAAGGAAGATGATAAAATTAGATGTAAGATATGTATCAGGTGAATGTGTCGATCACCGGGGGAATATATGTTGATTTGGTTTTCATGTTCCTATGTAAAAATTTATCTTCACACTTTAATGAATATGTTGATGCATTCCTTAATCGATATTGGTTGCTGATGTGGGATGTCAACAGCTCACACTCTGAAAATATAAGTAGGAGTGTACCATTATTTCAAGGCACATGATTTCCCCAAGAAAATATAATAGTCTTGAATCACTCCATTAAATTTTTTTCTATTATGCATAATCATAAATATGGGTGTCACTTCACTTCAACACTTTTAATGTGTAATAGGGTATAATCAATATGATGTGTACCAGGGAAAGAACCTAGGAATCCAGACGTATGAAAGATAAACTAGGAAAATTTTCATAACTATTGAAATTGTGTCCATTTTTTATATATATATATATCCATGAAATTATTTGTTAACACCACTTCTCTCTAAATAATTCTATAATTATTTTTTTAAACTATCCATTGTTTTTTTGAAAATATCTAGATATGAAATCCATATTGATTTATTTTTTCTTCAAGAATATCATATTGAAGAACTCATACATGGAACATTGTAAAGTATAATAATTAATACCATATATCATGTCACCATAAAATATCATATTTGAGAATTATAAAATATAACCACTATTATACTTTATACAGTTATATAGAAATGCACTGTAACGACCCATAGTTTCATTTATGGAAAATCCCTCTTGATCCAGTTAAATGTCTCTTTATGAAAAATGTTTTTATAAGATGTCAACTTCTTTGGTTTTATGTTAAGAATTGTGACCGTTGTTAATATAGTTGTTGAACAATGATCACATGATTAATATAAATATAGGACCTTAAAAAATCCAATTTACTCAGACAAAAGAAGTGATGGCCTCATCCAGTAGAATTGGCCCATACAAATCCCATTTGTTGGAGCTCGGAAAAGAGGTGGCATCCTTGGGCTTCACTCTTGACCAAGCACAAGCTGAGCTTCACCATGTCAATCTCGAACAAGACCGTCTACGGGAAAAGTTGAAGTTGATAGAGATTACCACCCGAGCGATGCTATCCGAGCCACCCCAAGAGTCTGTAACGATCGCACACCTTACCCTTAGGTCTTATGCGGTGGTTTTAATGGGTTATGTAACAAATAAATAGTACTATGTTAATGTACATTATTATTTTATATAATAATGAATATAACTTGTAGTCATTTTTGATACATTGTAAATAGTTTTTAAAGTACAAATGGTGTTTTTAGTTATTATTAAATTAAGAAATCTATTTTATTAAATTAAAGGATTTTTAAATTAAATAATATTTTAATAAAATAATAATATTATTATTAAATTAATTTTTTATTAAATATAACTGATCTTATAATTTTATGAATGAAATTAAAATTTTTATTAAGGTTTGAAATCCATTTTTGTCAAAACCCGTGAATTTTCGATAAATGTCGGTTTTTATTTTAAAAGTTAAAATTAAAATATTTAGAAAATCATTTAGATAAAATAAATGTTATTTCTGGAATCATGATGTTGAAATTATCCAACCGTGAATTTTTCATAATTTTCTGAGACAGTCAAATTTTTGGGTAAAAATTAAATACCGTTTAAATATATAATGTGTTTTATGACATCTTAATGACCCAATGGTGATGAAATATAATACCATAATCCTCATGTTCGTCCAATATATGTTTTATCATTAAAATAATGTGATTTTGGGTTTGTTTGACCTACTTTTCAAAGCATTAATGGACCCCTCAAGACATATTCAACACTTTGCCTTTTTAAATTAATTTCCATGGGAGTGTGACTCACCTCCACATAAGCAACCTTATTATTTTAAGAAGTTCGGACTTTGACCTTATAAAATATTGTTTTCCTCTTCCATTTTCAAAAAACTATGGGCAAAAACCATGGTATGGTTTGTGGTTTCGATTAATTTAATGTAAGGGGACCCAAACCTAAATAATAAAGAATTCCCTCACCTTTCCTATATAAACCCACCCATGCTCCCACTTACTACTCATTAAAACCCCTTGGAGTTTGTCCAAAATATACCTTACTCTCTCTAGAATCCTCCCGAGGTTCCCCATGCTCCCATGAAGCCTCTCACAAGCCTCTCTCTAGCCTTTGGATGCACACTTCTACGTAAGGGTTTTTTTCTTCCTTTCTCATTTTTTCCAATTTTCTTTTAGTTGTTTTGCCCTTTTAATTTAAATTATTAATGTTGGGGTATGGTTTCACACCTCCCCCATACTTCCCTCTTATTGTTTGAATGATGGGAGACCCCTTTCTCTCTCATTAAATGCCTCCCATTTACACCCGTTACTATGCCGAAATTCAGAAAGGAACTTCTCTCTCTTATTTTACATTCAAGAAAATAATTTTGTATCATGAATCTAAATTCCATTAAAATTGTTGGGACATGTATCTATATGACCTACTTACTGTCCATTACATGTAAATATGATGAGGAACCCTTTTATCTCTCATCAACCTTTTTTATGAATTCTTATGTCACGCCGTTACGCTGCCGAAATCGCATCGATTTTCTAAGCCAATGTCATTGTGTAGTGAATACCATGCCCATTTCTCCATCAAGGGTATTCACCTTTATGCACATTTACTTATTGACTATAAAGTTTCATGTATTAATTCCACATTCCTTTATCATGGAATAAATGATTATGTTTTATGAATCCATGTGGCACACTTATGCATGAAATGAAATGTTTAAGAAGGGTGCGCCCTTATAACGCTCCAATGCATTGGGTAAAGTATTGTATCATGATACGTCATGTGCAATGAGTGTTGACTAATTCTAATTCAAGTGAAAGAAGGGTTTACTCATGATTCATGTTCAATGAGGATTTACTCATTCATTATGTGCAATGAGACTTGGCTCATGCTAATTCCATGTTAAGTGTTGTTGACACATTTCCATGTTATGATTATCATGCTTTATCATGCCTTTATGTAAATGTTTCTTTTATGCTCTATTGATATGCCTATTTTCTAACATATATTGTACTCCTCATGTTATTCCATGTGTACTCTCTTACTGGGCTTTATAGCTCACCCTTTTCTTATGGATGTCCCTAGGTTATCCCATGCAATTCTAAGTACGAGGGAATGTAGTGGTCATGTAAAGGAAGTTTTCAATAAAGATGTTGAATTTCATTTTTTAAGTTTTTATGTAATGATTCTAATCCCCAAAGACACTAAACCTCTCGATCTTATTTGTTGTATCAAGTGATGTTTTATGTAATGAATCATGTTTATTTTGTAATAAAAAGCAGGGGTGTCATAGTTGGTATCAGAGGATAGGTTTAGTTATTTTTGGTATCACGAAACCCTAGTAAATCCTTAGATACAATACTATGTATAATAAAAAAACATCCCTACGTTTTGGTAAATAATAAGTAAGTGTTTTATCAACCAAATACATCCCTGTCTAGATATGAGCAGGTAGAGGCGGCTCTGGAACAGATGTATCCTAGGGGTAAAACCCGAAAACACCGCTTTGAGCTGGACTCGAACAGGAACTGGTGCATGACAACGGGCCTTACTGCACTCTTGGTTATGACACACCCGGGGGATATATTTGGATAAATTCACAATCTTAGTATGAACCCTTATTAAGTGAAAAATTCCCCTAAGAATATATGTTAGAAAGTAGATCATGAAAAGCCTAGATTGAAGCCTATAGACTCATTAGTTAAGGAAATAAAAGTTTATTTTGAGTAATCAACTTTTGTCTTTCAATTACCCTTGATGTGTTACCCCTGACTTTCCTTAAATTTCAGCCAATGGCCAGTAATAGGAGGACTCGGGCTAAAAACTGTTGTGATGATCAGTGTGATGATTGAACTAATGAGATGCCAAATCCAATGGGGGTGGGAATCGCAAACTTTGTCACACTTCTCTCTCAGCTAACTCAAGTTTTGAATAGAAACATGGGTCAAGAGGAACGTTCAACCTCCCCTAATAAAGAACAATTCGCTATCGAGATCTTCATGAGACAAAGGCCTCCTACTTTTAGTGGATCATCCGATCCCACAATTGCCGAAAAATGGATCAACTCCATTGAAATGATCTTCTCCATCCTACAATGTTCTGAACAAGAGAAGGTTCTCCACGATGCTTATCGTATGGAGGGTGAAGCTGATCAATGGTAGACGTTGATCAAAAATACGAATCCTAAGGAGGAGATCGAGGCTTTGGACTGGAAGGAATTCCGGAAGATATTTTTCGATAAATATTTTCTGCGCACCCTCCGGCTTAAGACGGAAAGGGACTTCCATTCCCTAAAGAAAAAAGATGAATAATCTATTGGAGTGTAGGAGGAAAACTTCACAAGGAATGCACGATACGCTTTTGGATTTGTCGTTACCCCCGAATGGAAGGTTGACAACTTATTTGGTGGGCTGAAGCCTAGCTTGCAGAAAGCATTAGAAATCCGTGACTTCGAGTGCTATGACCAAATTGTCTGATGTTCCCTCAAGGTCGAAATGGAGATCGGGGAATCACAGGGGTATCATGGGGACAAGAAGCTTAAGGTGGACTTCAATGCTGGTGGTCCGATGGATAAATCCAATGGTGCTAAGATGATCCAGCACCCCACTTTCCAAAAGTGCAGAAAGAAGCACCCTGGAAATTATCTTAAGGGGGCGAGAAAATGCATCAGGTGTGGAAGAGAAGGGCACCAAGATATTATCTATTGGAAAGAAGGACCCGTGGCTGCGACAGAAGAGAGGAACACTCCGTTAAAACCTCAACGCATTGTTTAATGCTACTAATTCAAAGAACATGGTCATTTTTCAAATCAGTGCCCTAATACAAGGGTTATCGGAGGGAACCAACAACCTCCAAGACAGCAAGGAAGAGCTTTTTCTATCACTTCTTCCAAAGTGAACCCCGACAACGAAGTGGTGATAGGTAAGCTAGTTATTCATTCAAGAATAGTGAATGTACTTTTTGATTCAGGTTCTATGCATTCTTTTATATCTTGAAAGTTTAGTAGAACAATCTCAGCACCACCACAAATCATGGAAGTAAAGTTGTCGGGGAGTACGACAAATGGGGAAATCATTGCATTCCATGAGTATAAGTCCTCCCTTGTTGTAATCTGTGGATTGAATTTCCTGGAGAACCTCTCCACACTCCCTCTGGTGGAATTTGATGCAATTCTTGGCATGTATTGGCTTTCCTTATATAGATCCAACATAAATTGTCGGGAGAGGGAAATCAAACTCCATATGGAGAATCAACCCCTTATTCATTACAAGTGTCAGAAGGAAGATGAGTCTCCTTTAGCTCCATTATCTCAAGCATGGATATTACTGCCTTATGAGCACACATATCTGGCTTAGATGATTGAGTCCAAGGAAGAAAACATCCTTGATGTAATGCCTATTTGACGGAATTCGTTGAAGTGTTTCCCGAGGAATGACCTGGTCTTCCTCCAAGAAGAGATGTTGAGTTCTTGATTGAACTTATACCTGGGGCGCTACCAATATTCAAGACTCCATATAGAATGGATGTTGCTAAGCTTGAAGAGATGAAGAAACAACTATAGGAGAATCTAGATAAAGGGTTTATATGCCAAAGTGCTTCACCATGGGGTGCACCAGTCCTCTTCGTCAAGAAGAAGGATGGGTCAATGCGGCTTTGCATCGATTATCATTAACTTAAGAAAATCACGATAAAGAACAAGTATCCTCTCCCAAGAATTTATGGATTGTTTGATCAGCTGCGTGGAGCACAATACTTCTCCAAGGTGGATTTGCGGTCAGGATATTATCATTTATGGGTGAAGAAGGAAGATGTCCCAAGACTGCTTTTCGTACAAGATACGGGCACTATGAATTCATAGTAATTCCTTTCGGACTCACCAATGATCTAGAAATATTCATGGACTTGATGAATAGAGTCTTTAGAGATTACCTTGACAAATTTGTGGTAGTCTTTTTAGATGATATTCTAATATTCTCCAAAACCAAGGAGGATCATGAGGAGCATTTAAAAACTGTACTAGATACTATGCGCAAGGAGAAGATCTATGCATGGTACAACAAGTGTGAGTTCTGGTTGAAGGAGGTCTCATTCTTGGGCCATATCGTCACAAGCAATGGAATATCTTTGGACCCCTCCAAAACAGATGCAATTGAGGGATGGCCGAGGCCAACATCGGTAACAGATATCCATTGCTTCTTTGGGTTAGCTGGATATTTTCAACGATTTGTGAGAAATTTCTCACGATTGTCCAACCCTCTTACCAAGCTAACTCAAAAGTGAGTAAAGTTTTCTTGGAGTGATGAATGCAAAGAATTCTTCAAGGAGTTGAAAATGAGGCTTATCACTACACCAGTGCTCACTTTAGCCACAAGTGGGGAACTTTTTGTGGTATCCAATGATGCTTCAAAGAAGGGCTTAGGTTCTGTGCTGATGCAGAATGATGAAGTGATATCCTATGCCTCAAGGCATTTGAAAATACATGAGAAAAACTATCCAACACATGATCTGGAGTTGGCGGCTGTGATCTTTGCCTTGAAAATATGGCGGCATTATCTCTATGGAGAGAAATGTGAGATATATACTGACCACAAGACTCTTAAATATATATTCTTACAGAAAGACATTAATATACGCCAAGTAAGACAGATAGAGCTCATCAAGGATTATGACTTTTCAATACATTACCACCCTAGGAAAGCGAACAAGGTGGCAGATGCCCTAAGTAGAAAGGATCCAACAATTCTATCAATGATGAGAATTGAGAAGGATCCTATCTTCTTAGACATGATGAAGATGGATGTGGGAATCATAAATAAGGTAATATCATCAATCCTTTCACAAATGATTGATCAAACAACTCTTTTGGAAAGGGCAAAGGATGATCAAAAGGATGATGTGGGAATTCAAGAAAAAGTGGAAGCTATCGAAAAGGGGAAATCCTCCGAGTTTAATGTTAATGAAGAAGGAATTGTGCAGTTTGGGAAAAGACTATGTGTTCCATCAAGTCTGGAGCTGAAGAAGGGACTTTTAGATGATGCACAGAGTTAAAATTTCTCTATTCACCCAGGGAGCACAAAGACGTATCGAGATATCCGAGAAAAATTTTGGTGGGATAATATGAAGAAGGAGATCGCTGAATATACATCAAAGTTCTTGGTGTGTCAGCAAGTGAAGGAAGAGAGGGAGAAGTTTAAGGGGATGATGCAACCATTTCCCATACCAGAATGGAAATTGGAGAACATCACCATGGACTTTGTCACCAGACATCCAAGGACATCCAAAGGCAATAATGCAATCTGGGTTGTTGTGGATCGTCTAACAAAGACTGCACACTTCATTGCTATTCGGTAGGAATTATCATTGGATCAACTGGGGAAAATATATATCAGGAAAGTGGTAAGGTTGCATGAAGTACCACTATCTATTGTGTCTGACTGAGATCCAAGATTCACCTCTATGTTTTGGAAGAGTCTTCAACATGCTCTGAATACTGAACTGAACTTCAGTACAGCCTATCATCGTCAAACTAATGGCCAATCCGAGCGGACTATCCAAACACATGAGGATATGTTGAGAGCGTGCTCAATAGACTTTAAAGTAGGATGGGATCAACATCTTCCTCTAGTTGAGTTATCTTATAATAATAGTTTCCACTCGAGCATCCAAATGGCACCATATGAAGCCCTGTATGGGAAAAGGTGCATATCACCAGCACGTTGGGATGAGGTTAGTGAATGTAAGCTTCTTGGACCAGAAATGGTTGAAAAAATGTCGGAGAAGGTGAAAACCATTCAGAAGCATATCAAGGCAAGCCCAGAGTCGACAGAAGAGTTATGCAGATAATCATCGACGAGACCTTGAGTTTATAGTTGGAGACATGGTGTTTCTATGCATATATCCATGGAAAAAGGTCATGAGGTTTTGAAATAAAGTGAAGTTAAGTCAATGGTAAATCGGCCCCTTCGAGGTTCTTCATCGTGTTGGGGCTGTGGCCTATCGACTAGAACATCCACCTACTATGGTCAAAGTACATGATGTCTTTCATGTATCCCTCTTAAGGAAGTACATACTGGACCCTTCACATGTACTCTCTTCTGAGGTGGTACAATTGGAAGATGATATTTCTTATGAAGAGTAGCCAGTGAAGATCTTAGATCGAAGAGAAAAAGTTCTACGAAATAAGACAATGCCCCTCATCAAGGTGTTGTAGAGAAACCACAAGGTTGAAGAAGCGACTTGGGAATCGGAGGATATGATGAATCTGAGTTACCCACATTTGTTTTATTGTGGGAAAATGAAAATTTCGGGGGTGAAATTTCTTAAGGGGGGAATATTGTAACGACCCAAAGCTTCATTAATGGAAAATACTTCTTGATCTAGTTAAATGTCTCTTTATGAAATATGTTTTTATAAGATGTCAACTTCTTTCGTTTTATGTTATGAATTGTGACTATTGTTAATATAGCCGTTGAACAGTAATCACATGATTTGTATAAATATAGGACCTTAACAAATCCAATTTACTCAGACAAAAGAAGTGATTTCCTCATCGAGTAGAATTTCCCCATACGAAGCCCATTTGTCAGAGCTCGGAAAAGAGGTGGCATCCTTGGGATCGCCCTTGACCATGCCCAAGGTAAGATTCACCATGTCAAGCTCGAACGAGACCGTCTATGGGAAAAGTGGAAGTTGATAGAGAGTACCACTCAAGCGATGTTATCTGAGCCACCTCAAGAGTATGTGACCATCACACACCTTACACATAGGTCTTATGCAGGTGTTTTAAGGGGTTATGTAAAAAATAAGTAGTACAATGTTAATGTACATTATTTTTGTATATAATAATGAATATAATTTCTAGTCATTTTTGATACATTTTAAATAGTTTTTAATGTATAAATGATGTTTTTAGTTATTATATAATTAAGAAATCTATTTTATTAAATTAAGGGATTTTTGAATTAAATAATATTTTAATAAAATAATAATATTATTATTAAATTAATTTTTTATTAAATATAAATGATCTTATAAATTTATGAATGCAATTAAAATTTTTATTGTGGTTTGAAAGCCTTTATTGTCAAAACACGTGAATTTTCGATAAATGTTGGTTTTTATTTTAAAAGTGTAAATTAACATTTATAAGAAATTATTTAGATAAAATAAATTTTATTTCTGGAATCAGGACGTCAATACTAATCCATGGTGAATTTTTCATAATTTTCTGAGATAGTCAAATTTTTGGGTAAAAATTAAATACCGTTTAAATATATAATGTGTTTTATGACATCATAAGAACCAAATGGTGATGTAATAAAATACCATAATCCTTATTTTCGGCCAATATATGTTTTATAATTAAAATAATGTGATTTTGGGTTTGTTTGACTTACTTTTCAAAGCATTGATGGACCCCTCAAGACATATTCAACACTTTGCCTTTTTAAATTAATTTCCCTGGGAGTGTGACTCACCTCCACATAAGCATCCTTATTATTTTTAGAAGTTCAGACTTTTGCCTTATAAAATATTGTTTTCCTCTTACCTTTACCAAAAACCATGCGCAAAAACCATGGGATGGTTTGTGGTTTGGTTTAATTTAATGTAAGGGGACCCAAACCTAAATAATAAAGAATTCCCTCACCTTTCCTATATAAACCCACCCATGATCCCACTTCCTCCACACTAAAATCCCTTTGACTTCGTCCAACATCTGCCCTAATCCCTCTAGTATCCTCCCAAGGTGCCCCAAGCTCCCAAGAAGCCTCTCACAAGCCTCTCTCTAACCTTTGGAAGCACACTTTCAAGTAAGGGTTTTTTTTCTTCCTTTCTCATTTTTGTCAATTTTCTTTAAGTTGTTTTGCCCTTTTAATTTCAATTATGAATGTTGGGGTATGGTTTTTCACCTCCCCCATACTTCCCTCTTATTTTTTGAAGGATGTGATACCCCTTTCTCCCTCATTAAATGCCTCTCATGTACACCCATTACTATGCCGAAATTCCGAAAGGAACTTCTCTCTCTTCTTTTACATTCAAGCAAATAATTTTGTATCATGAATCTAAATTCCATTAAAATTGTTGGGACATGTATCTATATGAACTCCTTACTTTTCATTACATGTAAATATTATGAGGAACCCCTTTATCTCTCATCAACCTTTTTTATGAATTCTTATGTCACGCCGTTACGCTGCCGAAATCGCATCGATTTTCTAAGCCAATGTCATTGTGTAGTGAATATCATGCCCATTAATCCATCAAGGGTATTCACCTTTATGAACATTTACTTATTGATTATAAAGTTTCTTGTATGAATTCCACATTCCTTTATCGTGGAATAAATGATTATTTTTTATGAATCCATGTTTTATGTTCCATGTGGCACACTTATGCATTAAATGAAATGTTTAAGAAGGGTGCGCCCTTATAGCGCTCCAATGCATTGGGTAAAGTATAGTATCATGATACGTCATGTGCAATGAGTGTTCACTCATTCTAATTCATCTGAATCGAGGTTTTACTCATGATTCATGTGCAATGAGGGTTTACCCATGCTTTATGTGCAATGAGCCTTGGCTCATGCTAATTCCAAGTTAAGTGTTGTTGCCACATTTCCATGTTATGATTATCATGCTTTATCATGCCTTTATGTTCTTGTTTCTTTAATGTTCTATTGATATGCCTATTGTCTAACATGTATTTTACTCCTCATGTTATTCCATGTGTACTCCCTTACTGGTATTTATAGCTCACCCTTTTCTTATGCATGTCCTCAGGTTATCCCATGGAATGATAAGTACGAGGGAATGTAGTGGTCATGTAAAGAAAGTTTTCAATAAAGATGTTGTATTTAATTTTTTATGTTTTTATGTAATGATACTTAGCCGCAAAGAAAGTAAACTTCTCGATATTATTTGTTGTATCAAGTGATGTTTTATGTAATGAATCATGTTTAAGTTGTAATAAAAAGAAGGGTTGTCATATGCACTTTTGACAAATTCAAAAATTTTATGGAAAGAGAAAATCATTTAAAAATCATTTTCCCCTCTATTCGAGTTTAAAGAGGGAGAATATCTCATTGAGGATATCATATATAAAATATTTTTCTTAAAAACACAACATACTTCCTTAGTATGTAATGGACACAATAGAAAACTATTTATATGATTCGATTATGCAGATACCAAACTCCACTTCCATGTACTTCCAGTAAGTCATTAGACAACCCCAAGGGCTGAAAACCAACTGGGAAATTCAACCTAGGTTGGAATCAAGCCTGAGTGGATGTGGGTATATTAGGTCAAGAAGACATGATTCAAGTTTGAACACCACCACAAATTATTATTATATAAGTTTTAATTTGGATATATATAATCATATATTTACAAGAATTCATATTTTATTCTTGATCTTTTCAACCACTAGATTCCTCAAACAAATACATTTTACCAGGAATATGGGGTGGTGTGATTTTTTTTAGTGGATGTGTTAAAGATCATTCGGGTTATTATTCATATATAATTGTATGATAAACTTATCTCATCTAATTCCCTTTTGTGGAATGTTTATAAAACCTCGTCACACACATGAGTTCTTTTTAATAAATATGAGAAAGTTACATATAAAGTACTCTACCATTAATAGGGAACCCCTCCAAATAGTATATTCTACTATAATAAAAAAGGGAACTGTAGGAACTTACTGTATTTTACTACAAAAAGGTTATTATGAACCCTGAGTATATTGAATCAATGTCAATATATATCCAGAAGTTATAATTTTTGTATTTCTATCCTTGTGGATTAAAATATACATATTTCCAGTCGATGAATAAAAAAGTCTAATGTGGATCACATTTTAAATGGAATATATAATAGTGGTTGTAAATACCATCCTTTAGACAATTTCCATGATACAAATTATAAGGCCCCAACCATAGACATTACTTAATCTTGAGATATTTCATGAATACACCTTGAGGATCGTTTCTGGTTTAGAGTTATAGAGAATTAGATCATCAAACATGCATTACATCGCACATTTAAACAATGTGGTTACAATAATTGATAGTATTGATTTTTCCCATCAATGGAAACATATTTAAAATAGAACATGGATTCATTCTTGACACTTCCTTGACACTATAATCATATCATATACCATTCCCTTGGCCTATGAAAAACATTTCTAAAACTTGGGATGAGCATAAAAAGCTCAGTAAGGGTTATAAAAAAATATGTAAAGGAAACATGAGTACATATATACATAATAATGAAATCATACTTTTCCCATAAAACATAAGCACTTTAACATACCTCATCAAATCATGAATAAATCATATAAATAATAAGATATAAAGGTAACTTGTGGCATTCATAACATTCTTACGTAGGGAGTAACCCTCTTGGTTATGTTTGGAATACCCATCAGAGTATATTCCCTAAATCTCTTCGGAGAAACCTTAACGTTTAACTCCTTCTCATTACCCAATTCATTGGAGAGATATATCGGGCTCACCCACCCTTAGTTTATCACAGAACCACACGTCTTCATAACAATGCCCGAGAACCATAACATAATCGTATCACATAAAACATGAATAAAGGAAACATAACATTTCCACATTTCAATCACAATATATCAATAACACATTGATATAATTAAAAAATTATCAAAACCATTTTCAATACCAAAATAAAAGAAAACTAAAACATGGTATTTATTTTTCATTCAAAAAAAGTAATGGCTTGTAGCGGAAGTCGAAACTCAAATAATAGTCACAGCGGTGGAGAAGTCGTTGTCACCGCATACGTACGACAAAAAAAATTCACTTTTTTCGTTTAGTAAACGCTTCATATAAAAAAGATTCCTTTTGAATAAACGTAAAAGTCAAAGGGGTTTTATACACCGTATAAATGAAAGTTGTGTATATTACAAAATATGCCTCAATGAATGGAGATTGAGACAAAGTCCATTAAAAATATAATTTTTTAAATAAAATATATCTATTATGTGTATTCACTATAAGTAAACATAAATAAAGTACAAATACAAGATATTATATAATAATATCATGACATAATTTGAAAGTAGGAGATAAACCCAAAGAATAGAAATTGGGTTAAGAAGTTCCCTTACCTCGTGTCCGACGTGATTCGATTTCTCTTTATTCTCCTTAATAATAAACTTGAGTTAATTTCTACTTGCTTGATAACCCTTTCCAAGTTAATTATTCCTTTTATATCACTTATTACCATGTCTTGAACACTTTGTAATTATTAAAGTTAATAACGGTCGTTTTAACGATCATTGGTACTTGAGTAAAAAATAAAATCAATATAATTACAAGTTGTTCAAGCATCCATTATATCCAGAGTTATATTAATTATGTAGATATCATATATATCATATATATCCAGTATATAAATGCAGTTATAATATTACATAATATCTAGAGGTAAGAAATGAAATGCACCGTTCATGGAGACGGTAAGCAGTACGTACGCATGAACGCTAATTTCATTTCTATTTCGTATTTTATGGAATGTAATAATAATGACATAATGGTACATTATAATTCCAGTATAATTTCATATATAATATCATTAACTCCATCCTTTATACTTCCCACATATGGCATTAATGAATCAAATCACTTTGAGGGGGCGGTAGTCCACACTTCCTAAAATGAAGATATCGCGTTTACCCATAATGGAAACCATAAAGGTATTACATAAATGAAAAATACAGAAACTTAAGGAAAACATAAAAATATTATATATAATATATAAATATATTGACATCTTAATGGCCACCTTTGATGGTGTTAAAATAATATTGAACAATCATCATTTTGTGAGGCAGAAATTCACCATCCACAGAAACAATATCTTCTTTAACCATTAGATGTAGGTGTGTGTAAGTGTAGCTCAAATCCTTCTTATAAAAACACCCTAGTATATTGAAGACACTGGATTTGTTACAAAATAAATGAATAAAAAGAGTTTAGTTGGTTGGAGAAGCAAAATAAAACATAAGAACACAAGAGAAGACACTACCTTTAAAACGGGTAACTCTTTTGGATTTGAGATCAAAGGCTTCCTGGAAAGACTTCTGCCCGAAGGGAGAATTTTAGTATTAATAGAGGGTAGTGGAGAGAAAAAATGTGTAGGGTTTTGCCGAGCCAAAGGCTTGAGAGGTGTGGGTAATGTGGTAGAGGTGGGGGCCTTTTATAAGAGGAGAGGAGGGGCACTCTAGGAAAGTTATAAAAGGTTACTTTATTATAAAATCCATTTCAGATTTTAAAGGTCCCAAAATTATATATTTCGAGGATAAGGTGATTAGAGTTCGGAATCCACCCATCCAATAGGTTTTTGACAAGTGTAGGTCTTATATTTTATATTATCTTTTCATTTTATTTAAATCGTTAAATAATTAGGTAATCGCTGCATCATCATGGTGTCATAAATAATTTAATTTATTTAATGTATAAAAATTATATAAAAAATATCATGATGTAGGAAATCATTTTAGATTTATAATGAATATATATAGTCAAAATTATGACTTGTATAACCACATTTATAAATTAGTTTAGTAGAACAACATAGGTTTGTGACATTTTTTTATCATTAAAAAAAAGTTATTAATGTCATTTTCCTACCAAAGTGGCTACATGGGGTCCCCATGTTGACCCATGGATTGTCTTTGTCAGACATGACACATAAAATAAGTGTAGGACATGTGTCAGGGTCATTTCATATTAGTAAAACATTATTTTTACCTTAAATTACACTAATTACCTCTAATCGCGATTAAAAACTTAAAAGTTACTATTCACCAAAAAAAAATTTTAATCCCATTGGACCACATTTTAATTCCTAATGACCACCATAAATGTCGGATTTTTGAAATTCAAAACACAGAGGTGGTAAAATTTCACTTAAACGAAAAATCAGTTTTTTTAAGTACCACTTAGTGGTTTCACTATTCATCAACAATTGAAGTTTTTCAGAAAAATACCAAAACATCACCCTAAGCTATATTTGATATTCTGAATTCAAAAATGTTGTCTATTTTACAAAATTCAAAAAATATAAGTTACATTAATTAATTTAATAATTAATTCCCGAAGTCAGAACAAATAGCGTGTTTTTATGAAACAATATATATCAAAAGATTGACATAAGTTTACGTCCAATTTCAAAGTGAAATTAATTCCAACGACCACTATTGGATTAAACGGTAAAAATATATTCTATTTTCACTTTAAAACCAATTCAAAAGATAATCTAATCATATAAATAAATTCGATTAAAAAGAGGTTTTGAATTAAATTACTACATTTTTCACTATCCATTAAAAAAAATAATCTTTATCGGAAAAATACAAAAAATTTACACAAAGTAAATTTTAATGTCCCGATTCTAAATAATAATTTCATTTGGTCCAAAAGAATGTATAAGAATGACCAAAAATATATTTTAAGAGGGTTCTCCATCAAAAGGCGATAAGCGGACCTTTAGTGAAAATTAGAGTATATATGTATAAAATTGATTTTGTTTTGTATTTTCAGCCTTTATCCATTATTGGATAAATGTAAAAAAATTTAATAAACATATATAATGATATTTTAGTTATTTCTATTCATTCCCTCCAATAAAACGGCTACGTGTTAACTACCATTTAAAATAATATTATTTTATTACTAGTGTACAACGTAAGATTTCAAAGATACTCTTTGTTGCGTATCGGGTATGCTATCGAACGTAAAAACCCCTTTAAAGTAAAATTAATATTTAATTCATAAATATTAATAAGTATGAAAATGTATTATTATTTATTTACCTGGGATGTTACATCCTTCCCCCCTTTTGGAAATTGCGTCCTCGCAATTTTATTCACTTATCAAAATAAGTGGGGGAATGTATCCCTCATAGCATTTTTAGATTTCCATGTTGCGTCTTCAACCATATGGTTTTTCCACAAAACCTTTACCTGGTGAATTACCTTATTTCACAACACTAGATCTCTTCGGTCGAGAATTTGGACTGGTTGTTCATCATAAGAGAGATTCTCTTCCAGCTGAACTACCTCTGGGCTCAAAACATGAGATGGATCTGGAATATACTTTCTCAACATCGAAACATGAAAAACATTGTGTACCTGAGAAAAAATCAGAGGTAAATCCACTCGATAAGTAACTGATCCAAATTTCTCCAAAATTTCATATGGTCCAATGAACCTTGGACTCAGGTTTCCTTTCATACCAAATCGCATCACACTTTTCCGCGGTGAAACTTGGAGAAAAACATGATCACCTACCTCGAAAGATATATCCTTCCTCCTGTTGTCTTCATAACTTTTCTGTATTCTCTGAGCTGTTCTCATGTGATTCTGAATCAACTGACCTTTTTCTGCCATCTCTTCTACCAATTCTTGTCCCATCAGCTACCTTTCACCCACTTCATCCCAAAAAAGCTGGAGTTCGACACCGCTTCCTATATAATGCCTCAAACGGTGCCATCAGTATACTTGAATGAAAAATGTTATCATATGAAAATTCAACTAAAGAAAGATGTTGGTCCGAAATTCCATGATAATCCATCGAACAAGCACGTAGCATATCCTCCAAAGTCTAAATTGTTCATTCTAACTGCCCATCTGATTGAGGATGAAAAGTTGTACTAAAATTTAATTTTGTACCCAACGACTTCTGAAGGCCTTTCCAAATGTTAGAAGTAAACCTAAGATCTCGATCAGATACAATAGAGAGAGGAACTCCATTTAACATGACTATCTCTTTAAGATACAAACGAGAAAGTTGATCTAGGGAAAAAGTGTCTCGAACAGGAAGGAAATGACAAGATTTAGTCAAGGGATCAACAATAACGCAGATTACATTATTACCTCGAGGTGTCTTTGGAAATCCCACAACAAAGTCCATGGATATATTTTCCCATTTCCACTATGGCACTGGTAAAGGCTGAAGCATCCCTTTCGGTAACTGCCGCTCTGCTTTAACTTGCTGACAAGTCAAACACTTCATAGTAAAATAAGCAATATCTCTTTTCATTCCATCCTACCAGTAATACTCCCGCAGATCTCTGTACATCTAAGTACTGCTAGGATGAACCGAAAACGGGGAACTATGAGCCTCACATAACAACTCATTCTTCAACTGGGAATCACCAGGCACACATAATCTCATCCCAAACCTCAAAACCCAATCATTATCAATGTTGAATTCAGAAAACATTCCCTTATGAACCAGCTCTACCTTTTTCTGCAACTCACTGTCTTGCTTCTGTGCTTTCCTGAATTTGTATGATAGAGAAGATTTCACTTATTCCTGAAACAAAACAGAAGTACATCCTACACCAACAACTTTTATGCAAAAGTTCATCAAATCCTTAACCAAAGGATCACGTTCCAAACAAAACATTGTTAATGAATCATTACTTTTTCGACTGAAATATCAGCCACTTTATTTGCTTTTCCTGGATGGTAATGAATTGTACAATCATAATCCTTGATTAATTCTATCCATCTCCTCTGTCTCATGTTCAATTATTTCTGAGTGAATATATACTTTAATCTTTTGTGATTAGTATCTATTTCACACTTTTCTCCATACAAATGATTCCTCTTAATTTTTAAAGCGAAAACAACAGCAACTAATTCCAAATCATGTGTAGGATAATATACCTCATGATTTTTCAACTGTCATAAAGCATAAGCAATTACCTGATCATTCTGCACTAGGACGCAACCAAGTCCTTTCAATGAAGAATCATTGTAGATAACAAACTCACCATTCCTGGAAGGTAGTGCCAAAACTGGAGCATTCACCAATCTTCATTTCAGTTCCTGAAAACAATCATCATATTCTTTTGTCCATGTAAACTTAACACCCTTCCGAGTTACCTTTGTCATTGGACTAGATAACTGTGAAACGTTTTCAGAAAACCATTGGCAGTAACCTGTCAAACCAAGAAATCTACGGATCTTGGTAACATTTTTGGGTCTTGGCCATTCTTCAACAACTTTTGTTTTTGCAAGATCCACAGTTATTCCATCTTTAGAAACAATATAACCAAGGAAATAAATTTGTTGCAACCAAAACTCACACTTTCTGAATTTCCCATACAATTTATTTTCTTTTAAGGTTTGAAAAATAACCCTTAAATATCTTTCATGCTCCTATTTACTTTTAGAAAACACCAAAATATCATCAATAAAAATAACCAACATTTTTCACCTGAGTCAACTTATCCATCACTACAACAAACTGTTTAGTTCTGATTCTGACCATCTCAGGATACTGATTTGAAAGGTCATTTCCCTCTGTATGCCTGCCCAGAAAATCTGTTCTGTTTCCTCTATGAAAAACCATTCTTAACATGGAAGTATCTTAGGAGAAGCAACATGGTAATCTTTAAGTGCTATATCATTTCAATCATACCATAAAAAAAATATTTTCGGATAATTATTTAATAGAATTATAACTCTTAATGTTATCTAAACCGACCTCTGATACCAACTATAAGGCCCCGGCCTTAAACATTACTTAATCATGAGATATTTCAAGAATACACCATGAGGATATTTTCAGGTTTAGAGTTTTAGATAATTAGATCATAAAACATGAATTATATCCCACATTTAAACAAAGTGGTTATAATAAAAGATAGTATTCATTTTTCCCATCAACGGAAACAAATTTATGATAAAACATGGACTCTTTCTTGACACATCCTTGACATTATCATCATATCATGTACCATTCCATTGACCTGTGAAAAACATTTCAAAAACATGGGATTAGCATAAAAAGCTCAGTAAGGGTTATAAAAAAATATGGAAAGGAAACATGAGTACATATATACATAAGAATGAAATCATACTTTTCCCATAAAACATAATCACATTAACATACCTCATCAAATCATGAATAAATCATAGAAATAATAAGACATAAAGGTAACTTGTGGCATTCATAAAATTTATACGTAGGGAGTAACCCTCTTTGTTAAGTTTGGAATACCCATCACAGTATATTCTCTAAATCTCTTTGGAGAAACCATAACGTTTAACTCCTTCGCGTTACCCAATGCATTGGAGAGCTATATCGGGCTCACCCGCCCTTAGTTTATCACGAAACCACCCGTCTTCATAACAATGCCCAAGAACCATAACATAATCGTTTCACATAAAACATGCATAAAGGATACATAACATTTCCACATTTCAATCACAAGATATCAATAACACATTTATATAATAAAAACATTATCAAAACCATTTTCAATACCAAAATAAATGAAAAGTAAAACATGGTATTTATTTTTCATTCAAAAAAAGTTATGGCTTGTAGAGGAAGCCGAAACTCAAATAATGGTCACGACGGTGGAGAAGTCATTGTCGCTGCATACGTACGACAAAAAAACATTCCCTTTTTTCGTTTAGTAAACACTTTGTATAAAAAAGATTCCTTTTGAATGAACATAAATGTCAAAGGGGGTTTATACACCGTATAAATGAAAGTTGTGTATATAACAAAATATTCCTCAATGAATGGAGATTGAGACGAAGTCCCTTAAAAATATAATTTTTTAAATAAAATATATCTATTATGTTTATTCACTATAAGTACAAATAAAGAATGTACGAATACAAGATATTACATAATAATATCATGACATAATTTGAAAGTAGGAGATTAACCCAAAGAACTGAAATTGGGTTAAGAAGTTCCCTTACCTCGTGTCTGAAATGACTCGATTGCTCTTTAATCTCATGAATAATAAACTTGAGTTAATTTCTACTTCCTTAAGATCTTTTTCCAAGTTCATTATTCCTTTTATATCACTTATTACCATGTCATGAAAACTATGTAATTATTTTAGTTAATAACAGCCGTTTAAACGATCATTGGTACTTGAGTAAACAATAAACTCTTTATAATTACAAGTTGTTCATGTATCAATTATATCCATAGTTATATTAATTATTTATATATCATATATATCCAGTATATACATTCATTTATAATATTACAAAACATTTAGGGGTAATAAATTAAATGCACCGTTCATGGAGACGGTAAGCCGTACATACTCATGAATGCTACTTTCATTTCTAATTCATATTTTGTGGAATGGAATCACAATGACATAAAAGTATATTATAATTCCAGTATAAGATCATATATAATATCATTGATTCCATCGTTTATACATCCCACATATGGCATTAACGAATCAAATCACTTTGAGGTGGTGGTAGTCCGCACTTATTAAAATGAAGACATCGCGTTTACCCACAATGGAAACCATAAAGGTATGCCATAAAAGAAAAATACAGAAGCTTAAAGAAAACATAAAAATATTATATATCATATATAAATATAGTGTCATATTAATGTCCACCTTTGAAGGTTCTAAAAGAATATTGAACAATCATCGTTTCGTGAGGTAGAAATTCACCATCCACAGAAACATTTTGTTATTTAACCATTAGATGTAGGTGTTTTTAAGTGTAGCTCTAATACTTCTTATAAAAAAATCCTATTATATTGAATATACTTGATTTGTTACAAAATAAATGAATAAATTGAGTTTAGAGGGTTGGAGAAGTAAAATAAAACATAAGAACACAAGATAAGACACTACCTTTAAAACAGGTAACTCTTTTGGATTTGAGCTCAAAGGATTTCTTGGAAAGACTTCTACCCATAGTGAGGCTTCTAGGATTAAGATAGGGATGTGGATAGACAAAATGTACCGGGTTTTTTCGAGCCAAAGTCTTGAGAGGTGTGGGTAAGGTGGTATAGGTGGGGGCCTTTTATAAGAGGAGAGGAGGGGAACTCTTGGAAAGTTATAAAAGGTTACTTTATTATAAAATGATTTTCGGATTTTAAATGTCCCAAAATTATATATTTCGAGGATAAGGTGATAGGAGTTATGAATCCACCCATAAAATAGGTTTATGACAATTGTAGGTCTTATATTTTACATTATCTTTTTATTTTATATAAATCGTTAAATAATGATGTAATCGCTACATCATCATGGTGTCATAAATAATTTAATTTATTTAATGTCTAAAAATAATAAAAATACTATCATGATGTGGGAACTATTTTTAGCTTGCTAGTTAATATTTATTGTCAAAATTATTACTTGTATAACCCCATTTAAAAATTGTTTTAGTAGAACAACACATGTTTGTGACATTTTTATTTTAACATTAAATAAAAATTTATTAATGTAATTTTCCTAAAAAAGTGGCTACATGGGGTCCCAAAGTTGACCCATGGATTTCCTTGGTCGTCCATGACACATCCAATAAGGGTAGGACATGTGTCAAGGTCATTTCATATTATTAAAACATTATTTTTACCTAAAATTACACTAATTACCTCTTATCGCGATTGAAAACTTAAAAATTACTATTCACAAAAAAAATTATTTTAATACCATTGAAACACATTTTAATTATAATGATAACCATGAATGTCAGATTTTTGAACTTCAAAACATAGAGGTTGTAAAATTTCATTTAAACAAAAAATCAGCTTTTTTATGTACCACTTAGTGGTTTCACTATTTATCAAAAATTGAAGTTTTTCAGAAAAATACCAAAACATCACCCTAAGCTATATTTGATATTCCGAATTCAAAAATGATATCTATTTTAAAAAATTCAAAACATATAAGTTACATTAATTAATTTAATAATTAATTCCCGCTGTCAGAACAAATAACATGTTTTTATGAAACAATATGTATCAAAATATTGACACTAGATTAAGTCCAATTTTAAAGTGAAATTTATTCCAAAGACCACTAATGGATTAAATGGTAAAAATATAATCTAATTTCACTTTAAAACCATTTCAAAATATAATCTAATAATATAAATAAATTAGATTAAAAATAGGTCTTGAATTAAAATACAACATTTTTCACTATTCATTTAAAAAAATAAACTTTGTCGGAAAAATACCAAAACGTTACACAAAGTTAATTTTGATATCCCGATTCTAAAGAAGAATTTAATTTGGTCCAAAATAATTTATAAGAGTGACCAAAAATATATTTAAAGAGGGTTCTCCATCAAAAGGCGATAAGTGGACCTTTAGTGAAAATTAGAGTATATTTGCATAAAATTGAATTCTTTTCATATTTTAATCCTTTATCCTTTATTTGATAAATGTAAAAACATTTAAAAAACATATATAAACATATTATAGTTATTTCTATTCATTCTCTCCCATACAACGGCTACGTGTTAACTACCATTTAAAATAATATTATTTTGTTACTAGTGTGCAACGTAAGATTTCAAAGAAACTCTTTGATGCGTATCGGGTACGGTATCGAACATAGAAAACCCTTTAAAGTAAAATTAATATTTAATTCGTAAATATTAATAAGTATGAAAATTTATTATTCTTTATTTACCTGAGATGTTACACAAATGGTATACTTATTCATACTAAAAAATTAATGGATGATTTCCTTATCAAATTTATTATTATTTTTCCAAGTGTTGAGGAGTCGAATAGTAGTACACGAAAAAATGTATGAATTTCAAAAAATAAATGGGATACCAAGATATCAATTTATTTTATACATTTATATTATCTCTAGTATTTGGGAACTTCCACTGGATGATCCAAGAATCACCCAAACAATAAGGATTTCATCAGAATTTTGTATCTTCCAACATAGAAAGAATCTAACTAGAGCGATCATAGACGATGTTGATAGGGGATGTGAGTGGTCACATTATACAATGGAGATAAGGGATTTCAATCTATCATCATTGATAAATTGTGATATCATTTATGATATCGATGAATTGCATCAATTCAGTCACCATTTTAGGTGTTTATAATAACATGTCATAGTTCCAATTATAGATGATATGAAGGAGATCCATTCCATGGTGGACCTTAAGATATAGCCCATCATAATTTTGGAATATTATAACATAAATATTGCACCAACTTATCCAAATAATAGTATTACGGTAAAATATAAAAATTCCCATGTTTAGATCTCATCTTTTCCAAATGAAATTATATCAGTGAATCTCATCAAGGGTAGTGGTTTAAGGACTGGTAAAAAAAGAAATTGAGAAACAAGAAAACCATGAAGGAATAAATCTATGAAAATGGTAATAGACTATCGTATCTGGTAATCTATAAGATATTCCTGACAACTCTTCATCAAAGGATTATCATTGTATAATCCTAACATGATATAGTTTGTGGGAGTAAAAGGGACAATGATCCACTTCAATATTATATGTATACTAAATTGATAAAGATGAAGTAGATGTGAGCATCCATTAGGCTCATAGTGGATCACTCATAAATATCTTTAGGATATGAATATATTGGAGGTTTACCTTTCTGGGATATATGGATACTTATAAGCGTAGTTAAATATTTATATGTTTCCTCTAATGTTGTTTGTTTACCCATGTATTGGAAACATGAATGTGTGTAATAAAATGAAACATGAAAACAATCTAAAATGGAAAAACGTGTTGATGGGATTTGGAGAGGATTTTTCATATTGTTAATGATTGGGTTCCTATCATAAATCCCATACAATATACACTAGAAAATATAAATATTAAATGGGTTATCAACCAATAAATCGATGAGGAATTGTATGGTCTTCTTGGCCATATATCGGTATGAAAAAAATCAATTCTCTCATAATATTACCTTTTATTATATAATTTACATAAAACAAATAAGTGTTATTTATTATACAATAGTAAAATTTTGTGAGGAAACCAATTGTATCCCCAAGGTATATAGTGACCAGTGTTATTCTTGGTAGTGTGGTGGATACAAAAATCGTAGTATAAGAAGATTCATCACTAAGCCACCAATCAATACATGATATAGAGAGAGTGGAAAGTTCCATTTTATACCTCCCCAGTTATAGGAAAACATAAAATGTATATAAGAATAGATATTACACCACTTTAATTTGACATTAGCAACATTTACATATTTTAAAATTTCACTTTCATTAACGAAAAAAGGGTTAGTCTTTATATTAAACAGTATAATTCTCATTTAGATACTTAAATCATGATTATATATGATTATAGAATCCATATTCTCAAATATGGTTCCTTATAAATAAATATTATAATATAAAGAGTTATCAGAAAGTGATCAATTGCATATTAAACCCCTCTATGGTGAACTATATCATGATACCCAACCAGATCCTCAATGCCATTACATTCCATATCATTATCAAGAATATTTATTTTTTAATAATTCTATAAAAATATAGAAGGGTGGATGAGTAGGAGTAGACTCATGGTTTGTTGGTTACATCTTTTCTTGATTTGGACCCTTAATAATTTGAAAATTTTCTCAGAACTATAATAAATCTTATATTTTTTCATGTTCTTACGTTTATTCTGGGTTGTTTCATTATAAATGTTATCATACATAATTAGTATTATCATATGATGAATTTTTTTTTGATTTTAATTAGATGTTTAAATATTTTCATATATCTTATATCAATTAATTGTTTTTATTTAAACTATAGTTAATATTGATAAAATAATTTTATTAATTTCATAATATATATTTATATTTAATGTTTTCATTTTCCATTAATTTTTCTAATTTTTTTTAGTTCCTAGGATAAATAAGTAATTTTTTTACATTTAAATAACATGTATACTTCCTTTTTACAATTCCCATACAACAAATAAATAATAAACAGTGTATCCAATTTTAAATTCACATATATTATTTGTGAAATACGTAGATGATTTTTCAGAAGTGTTTAAACACTATATTTTTATCATATATTATGATACAGAACACAAATTTTTGAAATAAAATTTTAATATAATAATATTATTAGACTTTTATTAGAATCAATAAACTTATAAATTGATATATATCATGTATGAAAGTAGGTTTCATGTCACTTTTTGTTTTTATAAAATTTTCTATTGTTTTCAAGATGTGTTTTTTTTATTTTTTTGATAATATTTTCATTTTTATAAATTTGAAAAAATTTATTCTTCATAGTGATAAAATATAATGAAATTATATAAATATATGTTAAAAATCATAAAAGTTAATTCTACCAATAAAAATGATTTCAAGGTAATAAAATTGAAATTTAAATTAGTTTTTAGTTTTCTGGATTTCTATTACATGAATCACCTACGTGAGGTATTTGGATACGTGAGAAAAGTTCATTCATGTTAAATTAACTTACATTAATCACTTGTTTTATTTCCTATTTTAATTCAATAATTTTATTTTTATATGTGTTGAATTATCTTATTGGGATAAAAATAGTTACGTGAAATTATCATATGTGAATGTGTATATGTAGAAGTACTATATGAAATTATACACTATCTTTCATTGTGATTCATATATATATTTTATGCATCTACATTTAATATATTCAAGTTATTTTAATGTAATTATAAGTTATAATTAATTATGTATAACCTCTTCGAATTGTTTCATTATTTTCTGTATTTTTTATGATGATCTATAACTATTATATTTTGACATATGAAACTTACAACTTTCAATTCAAATATCATTCTCAATAATTTTAAATATTTCACATAAATTTTACTATTTAAAAAATCATACATGAATATATAAAACTCATTCATGTTTTTTAATATCATTAATATTGTGTTACTATGTTTTAATAATCTCTGAATAATTACTTCACATTTTGAAAGGAATCATTTTTGAATTTAATATTTGATATTCAAATAGGTGATTTGCATCAGATTTATCCTTAAACAATTATTATATACATTCTTAATTATTTAATGGGTGATTTAAAAATTTTTTGAATCAGTTTTTGTTGTTTAAATTTTTTTATTGAGTTTACTTATAATAATGTGACAATAATATTCCTCTCTCTTTCACTATCTCTCTGATAATCCAGTGTAATTGTTTTTTAATTTTAAATTGTCTAATGATTTATCAGATGTTTTATATTTATTTTTACTAAAATGGAAATGATATATTTTATATATAGAGGTTTAAAAGTGAATTAATTTGTATATGATACTTTCTTATAAGAGATTTAGTCATTTTCAAGTTATACAGTGTGGAGATTTGTGCATGCTAAAATTATGAAGTGTTATACATTCTTCTTGTGCTAAAAATTTCACACTTATACTGGAGGTTATCTAAAGGGATGAAGAAAACTTCTATATCTTCTTATACTACCTTTGAGTGAATATATAGAATATTATGAAATCAAAAACCAGTGCATGTGTATTAATCTTATTCTATGTACTTGGTTTAATTTTCTTGAGTCTGTAACACTTCATTCTATCTCTCATGGCTTTTCACTTTCATTTAATGATTTTACATTGATTTGTTTTTCTATAATTGGTTTCAGACTCATTGAATCTATGTTTAGTACTATTTAGGTTGTGACTCATGTCTTCTAAATTCAGTGTAATAATTGGTTTTTGAATCCCCAAACAAAATTTTGTTTTCATGATATTCATATACTTAAAGATGATGTTTGTAATCAGGTTGTGATTACCCATCAAAAATAATACTATTTCACAATGTATATCTCACTATTTTGAGCGGTATAATATTATACTTGGTCCAATTGGAGTGAAGTACTATAGAACATCATTCTGTTCTTTTTTTATTCCACAAAAAGTTAACTATATTAATTCACATTCAAAATTAATATAGTTAATAAATTTATTTTGTTAAATTTTTAGTCATGTCCATTCACCGCTTGCAGACCATCTTCAATTACCCAATCTGAACAAACATTTGGTATCAATGTTTGTTCCTTTTGGAATTCATCCAATCCTTCTATAGAGTCTATTGCTTATATTTTGTTATAAAAACTTGTTCATAAATTTCATATTCTATGCACAAGATAATTATGATAGAACGAATTAATATAAATTGTGTCTAGATTCCATAGAATCCACCTCACATTGATGTCAATGATTATAGACAATATAGATCCTGAGTGGAGGAATACCTCATGTAGTTAAGCGTAATACACTGGTCTATTATGGAAAAATCATAAACATTACTATAATATATCCTAGATAAACATATAGGATATGATTATTCTATATAAGATTTCAATTACAATATCTTGAATACATTATATCAGCTATTAATATAAGTGTTTTTATTCATGTCTCATCTTGTAAGAAAATGCATAATATTTGGAATATGATACAAGATACTCACCTTAGATCATAAAATTTGATAAAAAAACAATATAGGAATAACTAGTGCTGATTACCAAGAATTCAGTATGGGAGAAGGAGAAACAATGAACCAAATGTTCCATCGATTCACATGAATTGTGAGTGGAATAAATTCACATGGATAAGATTTGGAGAAACCCATAATTATTGAATGATTCATATGATAATTAAAATAATGGAACTAAAATAATTTTTTCATTGATTAATGAATGAACTATGATGAAAATTCTCTTGATTAATTGATTTGGTATATAGTTCAATACGAATAGGAACTAAAGATAATATTTTACGGGGTGACCAAATAAGGTTTATCATTTAAATATGTGTATGTTTTTTCTATTTTTGATTCTAATTATGATATATAGGATAGTGAAAATGATGTTTTGGATCAAATTATGACATAGATATATAAATAAATGTAAAAAAATAATTAAGAACTGATTTAGAAGATATCATTAAATGAAATAATTGATGGGATATAATAAAAGTAATAATAATTATAATTCCTTCATATTTTACTTTTTTTAGTGAATAGGAAAGGTTTTATCCATCCATACTATTCAAAAATAAAGAATCAATACTAATTAAAAAACAAAAATTGGGAATTAATTACTAATCAGAGTTACATTAAATAATCTTATTCCTGTGAAAAAATTGGAAATTGAAAATAATGTTCAAAAATATGATTCATGTCTTAATTTAATGGTTTAATAGATTCATGTTTTTATTCTAGATGATCTGATTCAGAATATAATACTGAAAATAATAATGATTCTGAGATATATGAATAAATTGAAAGGATTGGAGAATATTTTTTTCAAGGATTCTAATTTATATAATATGTTTTGTAACACCCCGAGCTTCCACGATACGCTTCTCATTCAATAATGCAATAGCTTTCATTGTACGCAACTTTGAGTTCTAAAACACTGCGACTAATCAAAGTAGCCATTATGAATATTAATAACCACTTTTTAAAATTATAGAAATTTTATATTTCAAAATGGACTTCATTTTTGGCTTCGGAATATCGAAATTAGCCTATGTTGAATTTTTGGTATTTTTTGAGAACTTCTAATTTTTTATGAATAGTGAAAAATACTTAAAAACAAATTTTTTAATCAAAATAATTTATAGTGATAAATTATACTATTTTTTGGTTTTAAAGTATAATTAGAATATATTTTTACCATTTTATCCAATGGTGTTCATTAGAATTAATTTCACTTTGAAATTGGACATAAATAATTGTTAATCTTTTGATATATATTGTTTCTTAAAAACATGCTATTTTTTGTGACGGCGGGAATTAATTATAAAATTAATTAGTTAAACTTATATGTTTGGAATTTTGTAAAATAGACATCATTTTTGAATTTGGAATATCAATTATAGCTTAGGGTGAAATTTTGGCATTGTTCTGAAAAACATCAATTTTTGATGAATAGTGAAACCACTAAGTGGTAGTTAAATAACTAATTTTTCGTTTAAATGAAATATTACCACTTCTGTGTTTTTATTTTCAAAAATCCGACATACATGGTTGTCATTAAGAAGTAAAATTTGGTTCAATGAGATTAAAATAATTTTTGGTGAATAGTAACTTTTAAGTTCTTAATCGCGATTAGAGGTAATTAGTGTAGTTTAAGGTAAAAATAATGTTTTAATAATATGAGATGAGCTTGACACATGTCCTACCCTCATTGGATGTGCCATGGCCGACCAAGACAATCCATGGGTCAACTTGGGGACCCCATGGAGCCACTTTAGTTGGAAAATGACATAAATACCTTTTATTTAATGTTAAAGTAAAAAATGACACCAACATGAAATGTTTTACTAAAACAATTTTTACATGGGGTTATACAAGTCATATTTTTGAATATAAATATTAATTCGAAAGATAAAAATATTTCCTACATCATAGTATTTTTTTTATAATTTTTAGACATTAAATAAATTAAATTATTTATCACATCATTATGATGCAGCGATGACCTCATTATTTAACGATTTAAATAAAATAAAATGATAATGTAAAATCCAAGGAATACACTTGTCAAAAACCTATTTTATGAGTATATTTAGAACCCTTATCACCTTACCCTAGAATTATATAAGTGTGGGACCTCTAAAATCCGAAAATCATTTTATAATAAAGTGACTTTTCTTTACTTTCAAAGAGTGCCCCTCCTCTCCACTTATAAAAGGCCCCCACCTCTAACACCTTACTCACACTTTCAAAGCCTTTTGGCTCGGCCAACCTCTACCGAAATACTCTCCCAACTTCCCTCATTTACTCCTAGAAGCCTCACTTTGGGTAGAAGTCTTCCCAAGGAAGCCTTTGGCTCAAATCAAAAGAGTTACCTGATTTTTAGGTAATGTCTTCTCTAATGTTGTTTTGTTTTATTTAGCTTCTCCAACCCCTTAATCTCTTTTTATTAATTTCTTTTGTAACAACACCAGTATCCTCAATATAATAGGATGTTTTTATAAGAAGTATTCGAGCTACACTTACACACACCTACATCTACTGGTTAAAGAAGATACTGTTTCTGTGGATGGAGAATTTCTGCCTCACGAAATGATGATTGTTCAACACTCATATAAAACCTTCAAAGGTGGCCATTAAGATGTCACTATATTTATATATGATATATAATATTTTTATGTTTTACTTATTCTTCTGTATTTCTCATTTATGGCATACTTTATGATTTCCATTTTGGGTAAACGCAATAAGTTCATTTTAGGAAGTGCGGACTACCGCCCCCTCAAAGTGGTTTGAATCATTAATGCCATATGTGGGATGTATAAAGGATAGAGTAAATGGTATTATACACTATATTATACTGGAATTATATTATACATTTATATCATTACGATTTCATTCCATTAAATACGAAATAGAAATGAAAGTAGCGTTCATGCGTACGTACGGGTTACCGTCTCCATGAACGGTGCATTTCATTTCTTACCTCTAATTGTTACGTAATATTATAAATGAATGTATATACTGTATATATATGATATATATGATATCTAAATCATGAATATAATTCAGGATATAATGGATATTTTACCACATGAACAACTTGTAATTATAAGAAGTTTATTTCTGACTCAAGTACCAAAGATCGACAAAACGACCGTTATTAACTTAAATAATTACATAATGTTCATAACATGGTAATAAGTGATATAAAAGGAATAATGAACATGAAAAAGGTTCTTAAGTAAATAGAAATTAACCCTAGTTTATTATTCAGGAGGTTAAAGAATGGTCGAGTCAGGACAAGACGCAAGGTAAGGGAACTTCTTAACCCAACTTCCATTCTTTGGGTTAATCTCCTACATTCAAATTATGTCATGATATTATTATGTATTATTTTGTATTTTTAATTTCATTATGTGTACCTATAGTGAATAAACATAATAGATCTATTTTATTTTAAAAATGATATTTTTAAGGACTTCTTCTCAATCTTCTTTCATTGAGGCATATTTGGTTTTATACACAACTTTATTTTATACGGTGTATAAACCCCTTTGACTTTTACATTTATTCAAAATGAATCTTTTTATACGAAGCATTTTACTAAACTAAAAAAGGGGTTGTTTTTCTTTCCGTACTTATGTGGCGACAACGACTTCTCTGCCGCCGTGACCATTATTTGAGTTTCGGCTTCCTCTACAAGCCATCATTTTTTTAATGAAAAATAAATACAATGTTTTAACTTTCTTTTATTATGGTATTGAAAATGGTTTTGAAAGAGGTTTTATTATATCAATGTGTTGTATTGATATCTTGTGATTGAAATGTGGAAATTTTATGTTTCCTTTATTCATGTTTTATGTGATACGATTATGTTATGGTTTATGATAAGTTTAAACCTATTCATATGAGGAATGCATTGGACTTAATAAGTGACGGGTGGAGCCCGCTATAGCTCCTCGATGCATCGGTAGGTCTCATGAGACAAACTAGTGTTTTGGCACGAGGCCTTGACAAAATCTTATTTGTGGTCTTGGAACGAGGCCTTGGCTACGTGGTTATGATAGTCTGGCGTTATGCATTCCATCATTATGAAAATGGTTATTGATATTGCATGTGATTATTCGACCAGTAGAATATCCATGTGAAGAAGTAAATGGAATTATCTCATTTTCTTTTTCCATATTATGTTGATGTCCAAGTTTAAAAGGATTTTGTTTTAGTTATACATTGCCTTAAATGTTTATGTTTATTTGTGAAAGCTTCTTCAATATTGTTATCCTTACTGAGAATCTAAGCTCACCTCTTTCAGTGTTTTAATATTTTCCATGTTGTGAAGAAGTATTTTATGAATGACCTGCAGGGATAGTCAGAAGAGGATATGAGTGTGGACTATGAATACTTTGTTATTAGTTTTTCACTTTATGATGTAATGTAAGAGTTATGAATGTATCTAGTGTTTCCAAGGCTACTAATCTAATCGGTCTTTCGAGACTTGATCTTTTGTGATCATGCCAATGTTACGAAGTAATGCACCGACTCTGGGTAGCTGGGGTTGGGGCGTTATAGTTGGTATCAGAGACAGTTTAGTACTAACCTTGGAAGCTAGATTTAGATAAACTCTGATTAGAGCACATAGCCTGAAGATAGACTTTAAGGATTAGTATAGAATAACTTCCTAGAATTTTGGTATTATAGAGATTTTGTGAGTTTTCTGAGCGATACATCCCTGTCTGGATACGAGCAGGTAGAGGCGGCTCTGGCACAGATGTACCTAGGGGTAAAACCCGAAAACACCGCTTTGAGATAGACTCGAACGGGAACTGGTGCACGACAACGGGCCTTGCTACACTCTTGGTTACGACACTCCCGGGGGATATGCTTAGGATAATTCTCATTTCATTACAAACCACTATGAAGGGTTATGAGTATATACTTCTTCAAAAAAAACTTTTATTTTATGATTATGGATTATATCCATAAAATAATTCAATTAGTGTTAAGTGTTTTACAAGTACGGAATTATGTATTTTGATTCATCAACTAATCTAGTTTATGCCATTGTTTAGAAATGACGCCTAGTGGAAGGAATGGAAACCGTATCAATGCACGCACTACGTGTAGGGATTTCCCTCCTGATCGAGATAATTATTGTGGAACTGGAGATAAAACTAGTGCTGATCAACTTATTACCATACTGGGACAACTCACTCGGGTTATGAATAATAACCTTACTCGTATAGAGCACCCTGATCCACAACGTGGAGGATCAATGTTATACCGATTCATGAGGAAACAACCACCAACATTTAATGGGGGTACAAATCCATTAGTAGCTGAGCAATGGATAACCTCCTCAGAGAAAATATTCCACGCCTTGGGGAGTAGTGAAACGGAAAAGGTTATCATGGCAGTTTACAGCCTCACTGGAGATGATGATCAATGGTGGTCATTGATTCAAAACACAAAGGAAGATGATGACATATCGAATATGTAATGGAGGGAGTTCAAAGATCTTTTCTTAGAAAAATACTTTCCTCATGACCATAGAGCAGATATGGAAAGGCAATTTCTGAGTCTGAAACAAAAGGAGGATGAGAATGTCGCAAAGTATGAGGCCAACATTACAAGGTTAGCGAGGTATGCTGCAGATTATATACGTAACACAAGAAGTAATATTGATCGTTTATTTAATGGGTTAAAACCATTTCTCCGTTCAGCTTTAGTATCACAATCGTTATCAACATACGAAGATATTATCTCATGTGCTATCAAGACAGAAAAGGAATTCTCTAAGTCTTATGACAACAAAGTAATGCAAGAGAAGAAGAGAACGGTGGAACAAGATATAGATAAAGGGAAAAAGGGAAGGAAGGATTTACCATTATGTGATAATTTTGGGAAGAATCACCTTGGTACTTGCCTAAAAGGAATGGGAGTTTGTTATAAATGTGGAGAAAAAGGTCACCAGGCGCGTGATTGAAAAAGAAAGAAAGAGGCTATCAATGTTGAATGCTACAATTGTAGGGAAATGGGGCATTATGCAAATGAATTTACTAAGCATCAGGGAAACTTACCTCAGAAAAGGCCAAGGGATCAAGGAAAATCTTATGCTGTTACTACAGTTGAAGCAGAATAATTAATGTATTGGTGATTTTGGACTCATGGATTATATTCTGGTTATTAGAATAATGTGATATATATATATAAGGATTGTACTGCAGTACTTGTTGATTTCAGTAAGGTTTTAATATGATGAAGGTAATCATATTTTTAGTATGTGACAAAAAGAGAAACTTTAATTTGTTTGGGGAATCTGATAAATTGATTTTGGAATTAAGAGACCTTTTAGAGAAAGTCTGGACAGAGGTATTTTGGATAACTATAAAGGTTGGAGTGGATTAAGTTGATCTTTGGATAGTATTTTTAATGGTTAAAAAATTTATGAAGATTATTTTTGGAATATTATAATAGTATAGTTTTAGGAAAAGGACAACCTGCAGGGTGGGGCATAACCCGTCGCGTCAGACAAAGCTGCAGGAATCAAACCCACAATCATAGTGCGACATGCCTTTATTTCCTACCACTAGCCTATAGGAAGTCCCTGGTTATTACAAAATAATTTTACTAATCTAATGGTATGTGTTAACATTTGGAACCTTATACAATTAGGATAAGTATAATATTTTTGAGTTCTATAATCTTTTTGAGTAAAAGATGAGTTGAAGGTTGAAACTCAAATTGTCAAGCATAAATATATATATACCTATCTCTTATTCAATGAATAAATTAATTCTTAAATTTAGTAAAGGGATATTAAAACAAAAAAAATGTGTTATCCTAATACCTTATGTCTTGTTGAACTGATGATATTTTAAATCAACATAGATTGAAGGCTTTGAGGACCTCAATTTGACAGTTGATTATAATTGATGACCTCAATCACTCCCTACAAATATTTACGTTTTTCCTCCAATTATATGTCTCTAATTGCCACCAATGTTCTCCTAATCGAGATCATAATTGGGTGGTGACTTTTTCATTTCGCTTTCCCTCTTATTAAGGCTAAATTTTATTAATCTTATTTCCGATGTGGGTTTTCTACAAAGGTATTTTCTCTTTTCAACCTTTTATTTTCAAAGAAAATTTTCAAAATGCGAGGACGCAATTAATTGAATTATGGGAGAATGTAACACCCCGAGATTCCACGATACGCTTCTCATTCAATAATGCAATAGCTTGTATTGTATGCAACTTCGAGTTCTAAAACACAGTGACTAATCAAAGTAGCCGTTATGAATAGTAATAACCACTTTTTAAAATTATAGAAATTTTATATTTCAAAATGGACTTCATTTTTGGATTCGGAATATCGAAATTAGCCTATGTTGAATTTTTGGTATTTTTCTGAGAACTTCTAATTTTTTATGAATAGTGAAAAATACATAAAACAACTCTTTTAATCAAAATAATTTATAGTGATAAATTATACTATTTAGTGGTTATAAAGTATAATTAGAATATATTTTTACCATTTTATCCAATGGTGTTCATTAGAATTAATTTCACTTTGAAATTGGACATAAACAATGGTTAATCTTTTGATATATATTGTTTCTTAAAAACACGCTATTTGTTGTGACGGCGGGAATTAATTATAAAATTAATTAATGAAAATTATATTTTTGGAATTTTGTAAAATAGACATCATTTTTGTATTCGGAATATCAATTATAGCTTAGGGTGAAATTTTGGCATTGTTCTGAAAAACTTCAATTTTTGATGAAGAGTGAAACCACTAAGTGGTAGTTAAATAACTGATTTTTCGTTTAAATGAAATATTACCACTTCTGTGTTTTGATTTTCAAAAATACGACATACATGGTTGTCATGAAGAAGTAAAATGTGGTTCAATGAGATTAAAATAAATTTTTGAGAATAGTAACTTTTAAGTTCTTAATCGCGATTAGAGGTAATTAGTGTAGTTTAAGGTAAAAATAATGTTTTAATAATATGAGATGAGATTGACACATGTCCTACCCTTAATGGATGTGCCATGGACGACCAAGACAATCCATGGGTCAACTTGGGGTCCCCATGTAGCCACTTTATTTGGAAAATGACATAAATACCTTTTATTTAATGTTAAAGTAAAAAATGACACCAACATGAAATGTTTTACTAAAACAATTTTTAAATGGGGTTATACAAGTAATATTTTTGACTATAAATAGTCATTTGAAAGCTAAAACTATTTAATATATCATAGTAGTTTTTTTATAATTTTTAGACATTAAATAAATAAAATTATTTATGACATAATTATGATGCAGCGATGACCTTATTATTTAACGATTTAAATAAAATAAAACGATAATGTAAAATCCAAGGCATACACTTGTCAAAAACCTATTAGATGAGTGGATTTCGAACCCTTATCACCTTACCCTCGAATTATATAAGTTTGGGACCTCTAAAATACGAAAATAATTTTATAATAAAGTGACTTTTCATTACTTTCCAAGAGTGCCCCTCCCCTCCACTTATAAAAGGCCCCCACCTCTACCACCTTACTCACACTTTCAAAGCATTTTGGCTCGGCCAACCTCTGCCCAAATACTCTCCCAACATCCCTCCTTTACTCCTAGAAGCCTCAATTTGGGTAGAAGTCTTCCCAAGGAATCCTTTGGCTCAAATCATAAGAGTTACCCGATTTTTAGGTAATGTCTTCTCTAATGTTGTTTTGTTTTATTTAGCTTTTCCAACCCCTTAAAATCTTTTTATTCATTTCTTTTGTAACAACACCAGTATACTCAGTATACGACGATGTTTTATAATAAGGATTCGAGCTACACTTACACACACCTACATCTAATGGTTAAAGAACATACTGTTTCTGTGGATGGCGAATTTCTCCCTCACGAAACGATGATTGTTCAACACTCATATAACACTTTCAAAGGTGGCCATTAATATGTCACTATATTTATATATGATATATAATATGTTTATGTTTTACTTATGCTTATGTATTTCTCATTTATGTCATAATTTATGATTTCCATTATGGGTAAACGCGATAATTTCATTTTAGAAAGTGCAGACTACCGCCCCCTCAAAGTGATTTGAATCGTTAATGCCATATGCGGGACATATAAAGGATGGAGTAAATGGTATTATACACTATATTATAATGGAATTATATTATACATTTATATCATTATGATTTCATTCCATTAAATACGAAATAGAAATGAAAGTAGCGTTCATGCGTACGTACGGCTTACCGTCTCCATGAACGGTGCATTTCATTTCTCACATCTAAATGTTACGTAATATTATAAATGAATGTATATAATGTATATATATGATATATATGATTTCTACATCATGAATATAATTCTGGATATAATGGATATTTCACCACATGAACAACTTTTAATTATAAGAAGTTTATTTGTGACTCAAGTACCAAAGATCGACAAAACGACTGTTATTAACTTAAATAATTACATAATGTTCATTACATGGTAATAAGTGATATAAAAGTAATAATGAACATGAAAAAGGTTCTTAAGTAAATATAAATTAACTCTAGTTAATTATTTAGGAGGTTAAAGAACGGTCGAGTCAGGACAAGACGCAAGGTAAGGGAACTTCTTAACCCAACTTCCATTCTTTGGGTTAATCTCCTACTTTCAAATTATGTCATGATATTATTATGTATTATTTTGTATTTTTTCTTTCATTATGTGTACCTATAGTGAATACACATAATAGATCTATTTTATTTTAAAAATGATCTTTTTAAGGACTTTGTCGCAATCTCCTATCATTGAGGCATATTTGGTTTTATACACAACTTTCTTTTATACGGTGTTTAAACCCCTTTGACTTTTACGTTTATTCAAAAGGAATCTTTTTATATGAAGCGTTTTACTAAACGACAAAAAGGGAATGTTTTTCTTTCTGTACTTATGCGGTGACAACGACATCTCCACCGCCGTGACTATTATTTGAGTTTCGGCATCCTCTACAAGCCATCATTTTTTTAATGAAAAATAAATACAATGTTTTAACTTTCTTTTATTTTGGTATTGAAAATGGTTTTGAAAGAATTTTTATTATATCAATGTGTTGTATTGATATCTTGTGATTGAAATGTGGAAATGTTATGTTTCATTTATGCATGTTTAATGTGATACGATTATGTTATGGTTTATGATATGTTTAAACCTATTCATATGGGGAATGCATTGGACTTAATAAGTGACGGGTGGAGCCCGCTATAGCTCCTCGATGCATCGGTAGGTCTCATGAGACAAACTAGTGTCTTGGCACGAGGCCTTGACAAAATCTTATTTGTGGTCTTGGCACGAGGCCTTGGCTACGTGGTTATGATAGTCTGGCATTATGCATTCCATCATTATGAAAATGGTTATTGATATTGCATGTGATTATTCGACCAGTAGAATATCCATGTGAAGAAGTAAATGGCATTATCTCATTTTACTTTTTCCATATTATGTTGATGTTCAAGTTTAAAAGGCTTTTGTTTTAGTTATACATTGCCTTAAATGTTTATGTTTATTTATGAAATCTTCCGCAATATTGTTATCCTTACTGAGCATCTGAGCTCATCTATTTCAATGTGTTAATATTTTCTAGGATGTGAAGAATTATTTTATGAATGACCTGTAGGGATAGTCATAAGAGGATATGAGTGTGGACTATGAAGGCTTTTTTATTAGTTTTTCACTTTATGATGTAATGTAAGAGTTATGAATGTATCTAGTGTTTCCAAGGATACTAAACTAATCTGTCTTTCGAGACTCGATCTTTTGTGATCATGCCAATGTTACGAAGTAATGCACCGACTCTGGGTAGCTGGGGTCGGGGCATTATAGTTGGTATCAGAGGAAGTTTAGTACTAACCTTGGAAGCTATATTTAGATAAACTCTGATTAGAGCACATATCCCGAAGATAGACTTTAAGGATTAGTATAGAAGAACTTCCTAGAATTTTGGTATTATAGAGATTTTGTGAGTTTTCTGAGCGATACATCCCTGTCTGGATACGAGCAGGTAGAGGCGGCTCTGGCACAGATGTACGTAGGGGTAAAACCCGAAAACACCGCTTTGAGCTAGACTCAAACGGGAACTGGTGCACGACAACGGGCCTTGCTGCACTCTTGGTTACGACACTCCCGAGGGATATGCTTGGGATAATTCTCATTTCTTTACAAACCACTATAAAGGGTTATGAGTATATACTTCCTCAAAGAAAACTTTTATTTTATGATTATGGATTATATCCATAAAATAGTTCAATTAGTGTTAAGTGTTTTACAAGTACGGAAATATGTATTTTGATTCATAAACTAATCTAGTTTATGCCATTGTTTAGAAATGGCCCCTAGTGGAAGGAATGGAAATCGTATCAATGCACGCACTCCGTGTAGGGATTTCCCTCCTGCTCAAGATAATTATTGTGGGGCTGGAGGTACAGCTGGAGCTGATCAACTTATTACCATACTAGGACAACTCACTCAGGTTATGAATAATAACCTTACTCGTATGGAGCACCCTGATCCACAACGTGGAGGATCAATGTTAGACCTCTTCATGAGGCAACAACCACCAACATTTAATGGGGGTACAAATCCTTTAGTAGCTGAGCAATGGATAACCTCCTTTGAGAAAATATTCCATGCCTTGGGGATTAGTGAAAGGGAAAAGGTTATCATGGCAGTTTACCGCCTCACTGGAGATGATGATCAATGGTGGTCATTGATTCAAAACACAAAGGAAGATGATGACTTATTGAATATGGAATGGAGGGAGTTCAAAGATCTTTTCTTAAAAAAATACTTTCCTCATTACCATAGAGAAGATATGGAAAGGCAATTTCTGAGTCTGAAACAAAAGGAGGATGAGAATGTCGCAAAGTATGAGGCCAACATTACAAGGTTAGCGAGGTATGCTGCAGATTATATATGTAACCCAAGAGGTAAGATTGATTGTTTCTTTGATGAGTTAAAACCATTTCTCCATCGAGCTTTAGTATCACAATCGTTCTCAACATACGAAGATATTGTCTCATGTGCTATCAAGACAGAAAAGGAATTCTCTAAGTCTTATGACAACAAAGTAAAGCAAGAGAAGAAGAGAACGGTGGAACAAGAGATAGATAAAGGGAAAAAGGGAAGGAATGATTTTCCATTATGTGATAATTGTGGGAAGAATCACCCTGGTACTTGCCTAAAAGGAATGGGATTTTGTTATAAATGTGGAGAAAAAGGTCCCCAGGCGCGTGATTGCAAAGGAAAGAAAGAGGCTATCAATGTTGAATGATTCAATTGTTTGGAAATGGGGAATTATGCAAATGAATGTCCTAAGCGTCAGGGAAACTTACCTCAGAAAAGGCCAAGGGATCAAGGAAAATTATATGCTGTTACTACAGTTGAAGCAGAATAATTAATGTATTGGTGCTTTTGGACTAATGGATTATATTCTGGTTATTAGAATAATGTGATATATATATATATATAAGGATTGTACTGCAGTACTTGTTGATTTCAGTAAGGTTTTAATATGATGAAGGTAATCATATTTTTAGTATGTGACAAGAAGAGAAACTTTAATTTGTTTGGGGAATCTGATAAATTGATTTTGGAATTAAGAGACCTTTTAGAGAAAGTCTGAACATAGGTATTTTGGATAACTATAAAGGTTGGAGTGGATTAAGTTGATCTTTGGATAGTATTTTTTAAGGTTAAAAAATTTGTGAAGATTATTTTTGGAATATTATAATACTATAGTTTTAGGAAAAGGACAACCTGAAGGGTGGGGCATAACCTGTCGCATCAGACAAAGCTGCAGGAATCGAACCCACAATCATAGTGAGACAGGCCTTTATTTCCTACCACTAGCCTATAGGAAGTCCCTGGTTATTTCAAAATAATTTTACTAATCTAATGGTATGTGTTAACATTTTGAACCGTATACAATTAGGATAAGTATAATATTTTTGAGTTCTATTATCTATTTGAGTAAAAGATGAGTTGAAGGTTGAAACTCTAATTGTCAAGCATAAATATATATATACCTATCTCTTATTCAATGAATAAATTAATTCTTTAACTTTAGTAAAGGGATATTAAAACAAAAAAATGTGTTATCCTAATACCTTATGTCTTGTTGAACTGATGATATTTTAAATCAACATAGATTGAAGGCTTTGAGGCCCTCAATTTGACAGTTGATTGTAATTGATGACCTCAATCACTCCCTACAAATATTTACGTTTTTCCTCCAATTATATATCTCTAATTTCCACTAATGTTCTCCTAATCGAGATCATAATTTGGTGGTGACTTTTTCATTTCGCTTTCCCTCTTATTAAGGCTAAATTTTATTAATCTTATTTTCGATGTGGGTTTTCCACAAAGGTATTTTCTCTTTCCAACCTGTTATTTTCAAAGAAAATTTTCAAATTGCGAGGATGCAATTTATTGAACGAGTGGAGAATGTAACACCCCAAGGTTCCACGATACGCTTCTCATTCATTAATGCAATAGCTTGCATTGTACCTAACTTCGAGTTCTAAAACACCGTGACTAATCAAAGTAGCCGCTATGAATAGTAATAACCACTTTTTAAAATTATAGAAATTTTATATTTCAAAATGGACTTCATTTTTGGATTCGGAATATCGAAATTAGCCTATGTTGAATTTTTTGTATTTTTCTGAGAACTTCTAATTTTTTATGAATAGTGAAAAATACTTAAAAACAACTTTTTTAATCAAAATAATTTATAGTGATAAATTATACTATTTAGTGGTTTTAAAGTATAATTAGAATATATTTTTACCATTTTATCCAATGGTGTTCAATAAAATTAATTTCACTTTGAAATTTGACATAAACAATTGTTAATCTTTTGATATATATTGTTTCTTAAAAACACGTTATTTGTTGTGACGGCGGGAATTAATTATAAAATTAATTAATGAAACTTATATGTATGGAATTTTTTAAAATAGGCATCATTTTTGAATTCGGAATATCAATTATAGATTAGGGTGAAATTTTGGCATTGTTCTGAAAAACTTCAATTTTTGATGAATAGTGAAACCACTAAGTGGTAGTTAAATAACTGATGTTTCATTTAAATGAAATATTACCACTTCTGTGTTTTGATTTTCAAAAATCCGACATACATGGTTGTCATTAAGAAGTAAAATTTGGTTCAATGAGATGAAAATAATTTTTGGTGAATAGTAACTTTTAAGTTCTTAATCACGATTAGAGGTAATTAGTGTAGTTTATGGTAAAAATAATGTTTTAATAATATGAGATGAGCATGAAACATGTCTTACCCTCATTGGATGTTCCATGGCCGACCAAGAAAATCAATGGGTCAACTTGGGGACCCCATGGAGCCAATTTATTTGGAAAATTAAATAAATACCTTTTATTTAATGTTCAAGTAAAAAATGACACCAACATGAAATGTTTTACTAAAACAATTTTTAAATTGGGTTATACAAGTCATATTTTTTACTAAAAATGAACATTTGAAAGATAAAAAGATTTCCTACATCATAGTATTTTTTTTGTAATTTTTATATATTAAATAGATTAAATTATTTATGACATCATTATGATGCAGCGATGACCTCATTATTTAACGATTTAAATAAAATAAAATGATAATGTAAAATCCAACGCAAAAACTTGTCAAAAACCTATTGTATGAGTATATTTAGAACCCTTATCACCTTACCCTCGAATTATATAAGTGTGGGACCTCTAAAATCCGAAAATCATTTTATAATAAAGTGACTTTTCTTTACTTTACAAGAGTGCCCCTCCTCTCCACTTATAAAAGGCCCCCACCTCTACCACCTTACTCACACATTAAAAGCCTTTTGGCTCGGCCAACCTCTGCCCAAATACTCTCCCAACTTCCCTCATTTACTCCTAGAAGCATCACTTTGGGTAGAAGTCTTCCCAAGGAATCCTTTGGCTCAAATCAAAAATGTTACCCGATTTTTAGGTAATGTCTTCTCTAATGTTGTTTTGTTTTATTTAGCTTCTCCAACCCCTTAAACTCTTTTTATTCATTTATTTTGTAACAACACAAGTATCCTCAATATACTATGATGTTTTATAAGAAGTATTCGAGCTAAACATACACACACGTACATCTAATGGTTAAAGAACATACTGTTTCTGTGGATGGCGAATTTCTGCCTCACGAAACGATGATTGTTCAACACTCATATAACACCTTCAAAGGTGGCCATTAAGATGTCACTATATTTATATATGATATATAATATGTTTATGTTTTACTTATGCTTTTGTATTTCTCATTTATGGAATAATTAATGATTTCCATTATGGGTAAACGTGATAATTTCATTTTAGGAAGTGCGGACTACCGCCCCCTCAAAGTAATCTGAATCGTTAATGCCATATGTGGGATGTATAAAGGATGGAGTAAATGGTATTATACACTATATTATACTGGAATTATATTATACATTTATATCATTATGATTTCATTCCATTAAATACGAAATAGAAATGAATGTAGTGTTCATGCGTACGTACGACTTACCATCTCCATGAACGGTGCATTTCATTTCTCACATCTAAATGTTACGTAATATTATAAATGAATGTATATAATGTATATATATGATATATATTATTTCTAAATCATGAATATAATTCTGGATATAATGGATATTTCACCACATGAACAACTTGTAATTATAAGAAGTTTATTTCTGACTCAAGTACCAAAGATCGACAAAACGACCATTATTAACATAAATAATTACATAATGTTTATAACATGGTAATAAGTTATATAAAAGGAATAATGAACATGAAAAAGGTTCTTAAGTAAATTGAAATTAACTCTACTTTATTATTCAGGAGGTTAAAGAATGGTCGATTCAGGACAAGACGCAAGGTAAGGGAACTTCTTAACCCAACTTCCATTCTTTGGGTTAATCTCCTACTTTCAAATTATGTCATGATATTATTGTGTATTATTTTGTATTTTTTCGTTCATTATGTTTACCTATAGTGAATACACATAATAGATCTATTTTATTTTAAAAATGATCTTTTTATGGACTTCGTCTCAATCTCCTATCATTGAGGCATATTTGGTTTTATACACAACTTTCTTTTATACGGTGTATAAACCCCTTTGACTTTTACGTTTATTCAAAAGGAATATTTTTATATGAAGAGTTTTACTAAATGACAAAAAGGGAATGTTTTTCTTTATGTACTTATGCGGTGACAACGACTTCTCCGCCGCCGTGGCCATTATTTGAGTTTCAGCTTCCTCTACAATCCATCATTTTTTAATGAAAAATAAATACAAAGTTTTAACTTTATTTTATTTTGGTATTGAAAATGGTTTTGAAAGCGTTTTTATTATATCAATGTGTTGTATTGATATCTTGTGATTGAAATGCGGAAATGTTATGTTTCCTTTATGCATGTTTTATGTGATACGATTATGTTATGGTTTATGATATGTTTAAACCTATTCATATGAGGAATGCATTGGACTTAATAAGTGACGGGTGGAGCCCGCTATAGCTCCTCGATGCATCGGTAGGTCTCATGAGACAGACTAGTGTCTTGGCACGAGGCCTTGACAAAATCTTATTTGTGTTCTTGGCACGAGGCCTTGGCTACGTGGTTATGATAGTCTGGCATTATGGATTCCATCATTATGAAAATGGTTATTGATATTGCATGTGATTATTCGACCAATAGAATATCCATGTGAAGAAGTAAATGGCATTATCTCATTTTACTTTTTCCATATTATGTTGATGTTCAAGTTTAAAAGGCTTTTGTTTTAGTTATACATTGCCTTAAATGTTTATGTTTATTTATGAAAGCTTCCGCAATATTGTTATCCTTACTGAGCATCTGAGCTCACCTATTTCAATGTTTTAATATTTTCTAGTATGTGAAGAAGTATTTTATGAATGACCTGCAAGGATAGTCAGAAGAGGATATGAGGGTGGACTATGAAGACTTTGTTATTAGTTTTTCACTTTATGGTGTAATGTAAGAGTTATGAATCTATCTAGTGTTTCCAAGGCTACTAAACTAATCGGTCTTTCGAGACTTGATCTTTTGTGATCATGCTAATGTTACGAAGTAATGCACCGACTCTGGGTAGCTGGGGTCGGGGCGTTACACGTTTAATGAAAATTATTCATTTTCATTGAAAATAAAATTCATTTATAAGATAATGAAAAAATAGTGGAATATTAATTCTATTTCTAACTCAGTAGTTTATGAAAATTTGAAATCTCCAAATTATTTGGATGAAATTTTGAGTAATGAAGTTGAAAGAATTATGTAAATTTTGTTTAATTTTATTCATGTTTCTGATAAATATCATAAGATGATGTCTAGGAATAAAATAATTAAAAAAAGTATAGAGTTGGATATAATATCTAATTACCTAAATGTATCAAAAATAATTTTGTTAAGTGTGAAAGTGGTTATATTTATATTGTTATATGTTTTTAATGTGTCATGAAATAAAAATTTTAATATCATTTTTATCTTAGATATAAGGATAATATTGGATTTACAAAAAAAACATATTGAAAAATCAATATTATCGAGAGTTTTTTATAGTTCTTATTTAAATTCTGTATGGATTCCTAAATATTAAAATACTAATCCAATTGGACACAATGTGTCTTTAGTACAAAAAATTCTCTAGTAAATTGTTTTTAGGAAAAATTACATATATTTATCAATAATCACAAATAGTAAATGGATAAGTATTCTGTAATAATATGACTATATATGACTAATAGTTCCTCAATTATAATTAATTTGATGGACTCAATGTTATATTTAGAGATAATTTTAAAGGTATAGTAAATGGTTTTGTCAAAGATTTCATTTTTATTTATACATTTATCTAAAAGATTTTATATATTTAAGGACTAAAAGATAATTTAATTAGTATATATCAAATTTATGATTATGGAATGGTTGTTAAATTTCAAAATGATATGTATTTAGTTTTCAAGGATAATTATTCATTATTATATGCAATTATAAAGTTCCATATTTAAACTATTGATTTTACATAACTAACTATTAAACCGGATCACTGTTTGAATGTTGTGTAGAGTAATAGAATTACTTTTATTTAATGATTAGGTTGTGTTAATTTTATAATGGTACATATTATCTCTAAACAAGATATCATGCTATTGTTTACTACCTTGATGACTAAACAACTTCATGTTTGTTATGCTTGTATGAAAGGGAAAAAACTCAATTGAAGACCTATCAATCAGATAAGTAATAATAAACCTATACCATTAGTGAATCTTTATCTATTTAGTCCTAATAGAATTTTTATACTTCAAGGAAAGAATTCTAAATTAATTATTCTTAACGATTATATTAGATTTACATGGGTTTACATTCTTCCTAATAAATAGATACTTTATTTTAATTTATTTATTTTAATAATATAAATAAAAATTAAAAAGTATTCATGGTTTTTTCTATTCATAGAGATAAATAAAATAAAATTCATATTTTAGATTTTGAAAAAAGTAGTAAAAATATTGGTTACTCCCAAAACATGTCATCTCAAAGAACACTATAATAAAATGTTGTTTTAGAATGGAAAAATATAACAATGATTGAAATGTCCAGAAATATGTTATGTGAATACGATTTTCCTAAATATATTTGGAAAGAGTATTTTCTTCTTAGTATTATAATTCAAATATAGTTCTTCTAAGAACATTATTAGAAAAACTAATTTTTTATTATTTAATGATAAAAATACTAAATTTGTTTATTTTACAGATTTGTTAATAGTTTTTATTTAAATATAATGGATAATTTAGATTAATATTACACTAAAATAGATGAAGGTATTTTTTCTTAAAATAATAATAAATATTATATAGTTTATAATAAAATATTTATTTTTATTTAAGAATCTTATTGTATTGTGTTTGATGAAAGTACAACAAAATTAAATTTATTTTTGATTTGTTTGATGATGAGTTGAGATATATTAATTTCATTAATGGAAAAAATAATTATAAGGATGAATAAATTGAGTAAGAGTATACTACTTCTCATGATGGTCCTATATCTTATGGGATTCATAAGGATTATCCCATTAGAAATGTAATTGATAATATTTATTACAGTATTTATATTTTTTATTCTATTTTAAAATTTTGTGAAATGTTTTATTTTGTTTATATTCATGTTCCTAATAATGTTATCGATGCTTTAAAGATTTCTAGACAGATTATTTATATAAAATATGATATTCATCAGTTTTTTAGAAATAATATTTTGAATTTAGTTTTGTTACCAAAATATTAGTAGGTAATCGGGAATAAATAGATATTTTTAAAGGACAATGAAGAATCATGATATATTTTCAAAAACAAAGACCGAATTGTTTTCCAAGGATACTCTCTACCAAAAATAATAGACTTTGGTGAGATAATTTTAATGGTCATGCACCCAAGAGACAATAACTATTTTTATTCTCCTTATATATTTTTATTTATATTTTCATGTGTCTAACTCTTCTTCCAATATCTTTCAATTTTTAATTTTTATTCTTTATGATTATATAAAAAATAATATTCTATTATTGGGTTGTGACTCCCAAATTCTATAACCAATAATGTTGGATTGAAATGGATATGAGATGTCACAAATAAAAGATGGTGAATTGTATATTATAAATAAAACTAAAACCATTATGAGTTGTTCTTAGTTTAATATAACATAAAATAAAACAATTCACAATGCATCTTATGAAATAAAACAAATTATTGGAATAACTCTCTGTCTGATGATATAATAACAGAGATTATTAAATAATTGTATTCAGGTTGAATAAAAATATAAGAGTAATATAATGGTCAAATGATTCTACGTTATTGTGTATAGAATCAATATTAAAAATTATAAATTATAATTGAAATAATTCCAATATAAAAGTATACAAATAGAAAGAAGAAATAAAATTAATCAATTTATATTACAACAAGAAGTGGAAAAATAAAAAGTATTACAATTATTTTATCCCAAAGAGAAGGGTATCCATTTATATAGGATAATATGTTTGTCTTACCAACACCGGTAATCCATTGATATGATGATTAGAACGTATATCTTTCTATCCCTAAAAGACCTCGATTTTATAGGTAATTAGAACCTATATCTTTCATACACATGAAACCCCTTGAAATGATGATCAGTCGCATAGTATTACTATCCCTGATATCCCTCAATCATTATGACTTGATCAAACACACAGAGAAAAAAAATAAATTTTTGAATTTCAAAAACAAAGAATGAGCTGTTTATATTTTGTAATTTCAAGGATTTCACAGGAAGAAAGAGATAAGTCACACATTATCTCTCTAGAAAAAGGAAGTATCTAAAGATGATGTATCTACTTAGATGATCACCTATTTATAGGCCAAAGGATTCAATAGTCATATTTTCTCCAATGTTCATATTTCTCTTGAAAACTAAGAATGACTTGGACACCATGCATTGTAATAGTCATATTTAAATAGAAAACACGAAATCATTTTGGTAGTTTATAACTTTCTCCATGACATCATTTTGGTTAAAATAATTTATATATGAAAAATAAAACATGAGTACACTTAGTATAAAACATATTTTTGATAAATTAATTAAAAAAATTATTTGATAATGTATAACATGAGTATGGTTAATATTGCTTATATGATGATAGGTATGGATAAAATTGTATGTATAAATTTAATGAAAAATATTGAAATGATGCAATGTGGGTATGATGGTAAAAGTCTATATGATAAACATAGTGGTTATGATATCTAGAGTCAGTACAATAAACATAGTGAGAATGATGGGTAGATTCAGTACGATAATAAGAGTGAGTAAGATGCATAGAGTTTGTATGATAAACAAAGTAAGTATGATAGTCACAGTCTTTATGATAAAAAAATTGTATTCAAAGTAAATATATAATTTTGAGAATTTATTAAAAAAATATTTCGTATTTCCAAAAAAATGACATAAAAGTCAAAATAAGGCTTTTGAAATAATAGTATCACCCTTTTTGGAGAGCACAAAACACAAAATAAAAATATAGAGAAATACATATCTGTCTTTCAATTATGAAAACTCTTCTAAATAAATGATTATATACATCTAACTCATCCTTAGGTATAGAATTTCACAAGGACTGTATTTATACATATTTTTCTTGGTTTTGATTATTCATTCAATTTATTAGTTTTGAGTATATAATTTATGATTCTCTTTATTTTTAAAACATTATACCCTTTTATAAAACATTGTCCCCATTTTTGATTTAAAAAAAGAATGTAGTCTTATATAGCCTAAAATGTTTAGTAAAAAAATACAAAACAATTGATGTGAAACTTAAAGCCCATTGAATTATCAAAAGTTCAGTGAATCTCAAAATATAATAAAGAAATAAATATACAAAATATTATTTGTTAGATGTTTCTATTTCATTTTTGATCCACTAATAGAGAATGGACTTAGTCTTCATTATCACTTTCTTGTATTTTGATATAGAAACACTTATAGATTTGAGAATCTCTTGTTGGTCTACAAATAAATTATTCAGTTTTTTGATGGTATCTTATTGAATCCTTATTTCTTCGTAGAGAGTATCAATTATGTCTTTCATGTTATTATTTTCTTCATTCAATAAGGTGTTTTTTCTTTAACCAAAAAAATTTTTCTTTGAAAGATGAATCCTTTGAAAACTTTTACTGGAGAGAATTGAACATTTCATGCAACGCTTTTACTGAATGAGCATCATAACCATTTTTTTGTAATTTTAATGAACCAATCAATTGTTTCCTTTTCATGATTATTAAAAGAAATACCATGATCATTTGAAAGACTCATTACGTATTCAATAGTATCCTCATGTGCATTTACTAATCTCTATGTTTTATATAACCACTTGGTCATCTTGTTACAATACTTATAATGATAAATAGAACTATCACTCAAAACATTTAAATCGTCCTTTATTGACATCACGTTATTTATGAGCTCTCTTATTGAACAGAATTGCTGACATTGATTCTCTGAAATGAAATTAATCATTCCTTCTATTTTGAAAAATTAAGGAATGGTCTACTAATTTCTTCATAGAACCCGGAAAATGTAATCACAATTCTTGATAGAAAGAGTGTTCTCTGAATCTGTGTCTTCATCATATGATTCATGTTAATTGGACCGGCTTGAGTCTTCAACATGTTGTTTTCCTTTTACTTCAACTTCTCCTTTTAAACTATTTCTTCTTTAACTTTATCACTAATTATAATGGTTCTATCATCATATGAACATTATGCCATTTTTTGACCGGAGAAGGAACTCTTTCTGATTGAGTTTTTGAGGATTGTACTGGAGATTTATCAGCATGTACATTATATTGTTGAACACCTTCACTTTGATTATGAAGAGAGGGTTCTTCTCTACTTTTATTTGATATCAGAAGATATTCATTAAGAAATTAATCTTCTTATTCATCTTCAGCACACTATTGTGAAATTGATTGAATAACTTATAACACATTTTTGGTTCATTTTTCTCGAACAGTCTGTTCAATCAGTTCTTGTTTTATATCTTATTTCATTTAAGGACATGAAAACTCAACAACTCTTTGTTTCATAGAAACATATAAATCATGAGCTTTTCATATCAAAGGTTTCTCAATATTATTATCAACCCATATAGTAGATTCTGTTCTAATATTCTTGTCAAGAGCTTCAGTTGGATCTAGAGAAAACTGAGGATAACATTCTTTTCTTTGTTCTTTGTCCTTTCTCAACATGGCTACAACATCTTTATTGTATCTGGTTCTATGTTTAGACTTTGTACAGGTTTGCGGATATCACTTTTAAGAAACTAAAACTTGTAGAGATGATTCTATTAGATGTGGTGTCGACTAATTTGGTTCCAATTCTTCCTAATATTTGACAAATTTTTTTAATTTTCATAAAAAAACATTCAAATTTTATTGTATTCTTGTTAATCCTTGAACCATTTAACTCTTTTAATAATCCAATCATTAGAATATTTCAAAACATTAATCTTTCTAGAATAAACATTGTAATAATGGTTTGATACATGATTAAGTGTGACATAATATCTACACACTTCAAATTATTAATAGTTTTGAAAAGGTTACAAATGAGATTTACCTTCCTCCTATTCACAAGATAATGTAACATAAAGATGTTAGAAAACATAAGAGTTTCTCTGTCCCCTTTCCTTGTAATAAAAAACCCTTTCATCCATAGGATGATAAACCAGCTGTCTTAAGAGATATATAAAAATTTTCATTTCTCCTCATTGACAATAAATATTGAAATTTTATATCTTTCCTTAATAAACAAACTAACTTTATTAGGTAGATTATGAGAAAGAAAAAATATTCACCTTTATTAGAAACATTGTGAGATTTTGATGCTTGTTTCAATGACATAGAAAACTTTCTATCCTACCCAAAAGAATTAATGATATCTTTATCCAAACATATTGTATTGTATATTTGTCTGAACTCTTCAATAATAATAAGATAATGAGATATGGGTTTCTTGAAAAAAAATGTTCCTAGCCTTAGAAAAAGATGTTTTTTTATTTATGAAACATAACTATCTAAGAAATCTCAAGTGACTAACATTTATTTGAATAAATAAATTTCTAAAAATCTCTTTGAAGACATATCGGTAGGAGTATTAGTAGAATATTGAGACATAAAGTTAATGAGTAAAAGGAAAAATCGTTCTGAGACATAAAAAGGGGAGCCAAGCTTCACCAAGAAAAATTGATGAACCACTATGTGTTTGGGGAGGGGTGATCCTCTATTTGTAGGTGAATATAAGAGACCATTGGAAATATATGGTTGAGATTAAATGATAAGGAATCTAATGGTAGAGAATAAAATCATATTAAAAATTTTATTTTTATTTGAAAATAATTTTTTTTAAAAATAAAATGATTAAAAATGAGAAACAATAACAAAAACAAAGAGATATAAAAGGAAAAGAGAATATACCATTCTAATATTTCATGTGAGTTATTGGTTTTATATATTATTAAAGTCAAAAACATAATACAATTACAAAATGAAACTGTTGAAATAAAGGAATTGAGTATGATTAAATATCAAACCAATGATAAAGAAGTTGAATACGTTCGGTTGTCATACCGATGCAAAACAAAGTCATTACCATAGGTAGTCATGTAAATGGAAAACAAATCCATTACCATATGTTTCCAAGCCAATGGAAAAAAAATTCATTAACATAGGTTTTCAAGATGATAGAAAACAATGTCATTACCATAGGTTGTAATGATGATGAAAAGAAATTCATTTCCATAGGTTTTTAAGCCGATGGAGAACAAAATCATTACCATAGGTTTTCAAGAGGATATAAAACAGTTTCATTACAATAGGTTATCATGATGGTAAACTACAATCAGAACAATTATAAATAATTTCAACAGTCTGAGTTGTCATGCCGATAGGTAAAAACATCAAACAAACAAAAAAATGAGGATTAATGACATAAAAATGAGAATAAGACACATAATGAATAAAAAAACATGTATAACTATCAACATAAATAATGAATATAAGATACAATAAATAAGATAAATACTAAGGAATATGGAACATGAAAAACAAAACAAAATAGGTAAAACATAGAAAAAATGTTCTCCGCCTATGAAGAGGAGTGTTTTAATGTAAGGGGATTGTAAAAATATGAAGTATATGTGAATAAATATTTATTGTAATTATTCTGAGATTCTATTTAATATATTCAAATTAATAAAAAGGAAATAGTTTTGTAAACATTCTATCATGTTGTTCTTATGCTATGATGAATTATTAAATAATATCTCATTTCTTTTGTCATCCCTATGAATGTGATGCATAATATCTATGTGTTTTTCACGGGAGTTATTTATAGAGTTTTATCATAATGAAATGGAACTTGAATTACCACGCAATATTTCAGTTTTATTAAAACACATTCCATATTTTGTGAGTGTGTGTTGCATCCACAACACTTGAGCATAACAACTTCCAGCTACTACATATTATGTTTCAAAAGATTAGAGTGAAACTGATTGTTGTTTTTTTCATGACCAAGACACTAAATAATATTCTAGGAAATAAAATGTTATATAATTACTCTTTCTATCAATTATACAACCATCAAAGTTGACATTTAAAAAGTATTTCAATTAAAAATCATTTCCATAATAATAGAAACGAACTAAATCCAAAGTCCCTTATAAATACGGGAAAATGCTTTTCACCACTTTTAAATGGGATTGTTTTGATTTTTCTTGATATCTAGCACCTAATAATATGGAAAAAATTATGCTTGGACAATTGGATGTTTAGTATAGTAAGCTTCTAATAATGCCTCTAAAATTTGTTTGATCAACTGGTTACCCGGCTTCATTAGGATCAAGAGTGTTTGAGGATATAAAGGTTGTAATAATAAATTCAATATTATAATATCCATAATTTTTTAGTAAGTATTTGATATAATTAAGTTGTGATATATATGTACATTAATATTTTTGAGATATTTGAAAACCAATAAATAATTATAATTCACCAATTATGCTTATTTCAAATTAAAACTACATTAGATTCACAAATGAATTTCTTAATGAATTTAGAGTTGATCTGAAAATGATTTCATCAACATAAATTTTAAAAATCATAAGATATTATTTTTTTTATAAAAATAGATGAATCATCTCTTCCACTATTATTATTTTTTTGTAACTAAAATATAGTTACCCTATCATACTATGCTCTAGGGTCTTGTTTAGGTCTATAAAGAGACTTAGTAAGTTTGATATCATATTCAGAAGATGTTGTATCATCAAAAATATGGGTTTGGTCTAAATATACTTTTTCATGTACATATCCATTATGAAAATAACTTTTGACATCCATTTGAAATAGTAAGATATTAAAGAATGCTGCATAGGCCAATATAATTATACTAGATTCGAGTCTTGAAATAGAAGAATAGGTTTCTTCATAGTCTATGAATCCTTGTTGACAGAAGTCTTTAACAACAATTCTAGATTTATTTCTTAAATGATACAATTTGAATCACATTTATTTCTAAATACCCATTTTACTCAAATAACAGATATATGCTTTGGATTTTTCAAAAAAGTTTATGACTTGATTCTTTTTGAATTCAATTAGTTCATCTTGCAATGACTTTATCCATTCCTCATCACCTAAGGCCTCACTTGGATTTTTAGGTTAAATTGAGGTAGAAAATCATGATGATCTTTTTCATTTCATAAGGAGTTTCTAGTACTTGCTAGTTGAATTACATCACCAATGATGTTATCATTGGGATGATTCTCAAGTAATAATTGATTTTGGATTTTGTATGACCTTCCCATCAATATAAAGTAGAAATTATCTAGGTGTAAATGTCTCAAATACTATTTCGTGAATATTTACAACATTTGGAAAATATTCTATCAATTGTTGATAATTAGTTTTGAAAAACACTTTCGAATCAATATTTTGAGGATTTTTGAAAACCAAAGGATATGATTCATCAAACATAACATGTATTGTTTCATCGACACACAAGTGTTTTTTTAAAAACTCTATAATACATAGAAGTTGTGTAATAAACTAAAAATATTCATTCATCAGATTTTGGTGCAAATTTATGTAAGGTATATTTTGTATTTAACATAAATACCTTTCAACCAAACACTTTGTAGTATGAAAAATTTGGTTGTTGTCCTATCCATAACTCATAAGGGGGGTTATTAATAAAAAGTCAAATTAATACTCGATTTATAGAATAACAAGCATTGCAAACCACTTTAACCAAAAAATGTTTTGTATTTGAGTATTCACTAAACATGGTTCCTATTATATCTTAAAGAAAAGTATTTCTTCATTCAACAACAACATTTTTCTTAGGTGTACTTGGTTTAGAAAAGTTGTGAGTAATACCTATCTTACTACAAATAGTTTCAAAATCAAAATTTACAAATTCTTTACCATGATCTCTTCAGATAGTTATTAATGGTAGGTTTTTCTCATTTTTTACTTTAGAAACAAATGTTTTAAAGAAACAAAAAGCTTCTAATTTTTTTGAAGATAAAATATACCCACATAAATCTAGTGTAGTCATCAACTAAAATAAATACATATTACATTCCACCAATACTTTTAGTTTTAATAGGACCAAAATTATCCATGTGAACAAACTATAATTCATTGGTAGTTGTGAATTCAATAATTGATTTAAATGATGACTTATATTTTTTTCAATTTTGATAAGGGTCACAAACTTTAGAAGATTCAATCTTATATTCAAGTAGATCATTAACAAGAATTTTATTAGGGAGTTTATACAAATTTATAAGATTACAAGGTCCTAGTCTTATAATCATTAACCAAGATTGATCTTTTATATCACTTAGAAAAAGTAATTCTTTGCTTCTAAGGTCTTCTATGTTCAATGATTAAACATTCTCAGGCCTTTGGGAAGATAGGATGAATTCATCCATGGAATTGTGAAAAATAAATTTATCATTCCAAAAATTTAAATGGTCACCTTCATCACATAATTGAATTATGAAAATGATGTTGTTATTATGACCATAAAAAAATAAAACATTATAAATCAATATTTTATTGAGTAAAACAACATTACCTATACCAAAAATATTTTCTTAAGAATTTTCTCTAAAGGTAAATTTTCCACCATTTTTCTCGAATTTTTTTTAATTAAGTTTCTATTTTCAGTCATATGACTAGATCATAAACTATCTATGTACTATGTATTTTTTTCCTTGTTTGGTTTCCCTAGAAGAAAAATAATTAATCTTTTAGAATGAAAACTTGTTTGGATCCTAAAATATTAGAAAGATAGATTTTTGAAATCCACATTTATTTTGAATAATGTACTTTTTGGAAACACAAAGATTGTGTTTTATTTGTAGAAAAATATTTATTAAAATTTCCCAAATAGTGACACTTTTTGGAGAATGGAGAACATTGGTGAAAAAATAATAATGACTAAAAACAGGTTTGGATTGAGTATAAGTAAATATGGAACTATTCCTTAGAGGAAGAATTTGTGAGTACATTTTATCAAATTCTCTCATTGTAGAAGTGAAATTTGGTAAGTGTTTAAAAAGATAAAAATGTTTAGATTTTAGTCTATTGACTAAATTCTTATCTTTATTTTTTTTAGTTTTAGAATTGTGTTTTTCATCTAAAATATTTTTATCAGGAATAATATTATCAAAATCTTTAGATTTTTTTTTCAAAATTCACTTTCTGAAGAATTTTAAATAAATATTCAATAAAAGGTGTTTTAATATGATTATATTTGGAGAGATATGGTACATATCTTGATAAAATATCAATCCTAGTAATTTATTTTCCTTATTTTCTAGAAACTTTACAATTTTCCTTTTCTAAAAGTTTAGAAAATCTGGAATCTTCTACATAAGAAGGTAAATAATTATCATTATTTGATGAGTATGTTTATTCATATGAAGTATATTAATTATCAGGATAACTATTAATCAAAGAAATATTAGTAAAATATTCATAACTATTTACCTTGTCCATTAAGAAATGATAATGACTTTTGGAAAGGATACCAACATTCTTTTGATTTGAGGTATTACTATCATAAGAGTATTCAGATGAATCAACTCCACTAGAAATCAAGGATTCATTAACATTCAAATCATTATTTCCCTTAGATTTCCGATATTTCTTCTTATTCATCTATGAATTTATTTCTTCTCTATCCTTTATTTTTATCCTAAGACAATCGGGTCGAATGCGTTATACTATTTTAAATTTCTAGCATGTTACTTTCGATTTTTTCTTATCCTTGTTTCCTTTGAAGGTATTTTTATGTCTATATTTGAAATAATTATTTCTGGAGATTTTTTTCATTCTTCTAAGAAGATTAGCAAGACCTTTCTCTGACTACTCAGTGTTAATGGAATCTCATATGACTTCAACCGTTCAATTTGATGACATGGTTTTCACAGTTGATTGAGACTTGAAAGGATTTGATGTAGTAGTAAATGCTACTCTAAAATTATTTTTTCTCACTTTATCTACATATCTCTTAAGTCTTCCTTAATATTTCATTAGATTTTTAAAGAGTTCATCAATATTAATATTAGTAATCTTTCTATACTCACCAATTGTGGTCCTCTTTGATTCCCATTCATTTACAATTATTTATATTATCTTCTCAACTAAGACGAAATCTTTTAAATTTTTATGTCCTATATCTTGAGGACTATTAAAAATTGTCATAAATCATTTTTGAACCTTAAATATAGGGTTTCTATAATAAAATTCCAGAACATTATAGTCATCTCATAGAATCTATCTTCTTATTTCAACCACTTTGGAAGTACCAAAATTTGTAATCTCAATTTATTATATATGCTATTTGTGGATTCACATTAAGATATTTGACTATAAATATTCCTAGCCATAGAACACAATAATGTATTTTTTACCTTATAGTTTAACAAAAATTCATGTTTTTCTTCTACAGTAAAATTTCTAACATCATTCTCGGGGATCTTATAGTAACCAATGAGCATAACAAAGATATATACACCATTATTTATGGTAAAAGTCTTCATTTGATCTCTCAAATATCCAAAATCATTTCTTTCAAAGATAGGTGGTCGTGTAAGATTAAGAATATCAATTTAAATGACATTCATATTAACTTCTATCATAAAAAATTATTCTTTTTCCACAAATACATTAGTGTGTTTTTAGAAATGTAGGAAATAATGTAACATAAAAAAATATACAAAGACATGAAAAAACACCTCTGATACAAATTTTTGGATTAAATTGGATATGAGATGGAACCAATACATACAGGGTAGAATTTTATATTTCAAAAACTATGAAAAACATTACTAAAGGTTCTTAGTCTAATATATCTTAATCTAAAAAAAAATTCACAATTCCTCTTATGAAAGAAAAAAATGATAAGATTGACTCTCGGTGAGATGATATAATACCACAAGTTATGAAACAATTGTATTCTGGTTGAATACTAATATAAGATTAATTGAAATTCTAAATTATTCTTACATATACCATATATAATCAATCCGAAAAACAATAAATTTTTATTGTAACAATTACAGTATAAAAGAATAAAAAATAAAGAAGATATAAAATGAATATATTTCATTTAAAATAAGTAGCGGAAAAGTAAAATGTATTAAAAATATTTTATCCGAAAGAGATGAAGGGTGAGGATGCTGGGATTAATCACTGTATTAGGGAGAATAAGGGGATCATGGATCCTCAAGCTTCTATACAATGTAAGGGAAGGAGGATGAGTAAAAATCCAAAGGTGTATGATGTGTTCGATCAACTAAAAATGAACTTGGGATTACCGTTAAAGGAACCAGGAGAAGATGAGGAACAAAAATCTTGCACTGGTTCTGAGCAGACATCCAATACGTGGACTAAAATGGAGATAAAGAAACTCACTCAAGGGGGTCATGATTGTTCTACAATTGGGGCTAGAAGCCACAAGGAGGATGAACTTCCTGGTACATGTTAGGAGGTGCCTCTGTTATATACTACGATTCCTCCCACTAATAAAGAGAGGCCTGAAGAGGGGAGGGTGGCCGAGCCTTTCGGAATACAGGAGGTTCCCCAGTATACTGACATAGTGGAACATCCTAGTAAAGGGAGTCGGGAGGAGGGGAGTGTGTTTGGTCCCTTGAACTCAAACATTCTGCAATCCCCATCATATCTAAAGGCTGCATCTACAGGGGTGAACATGCTATTCCCTTGTGATCTGAGCAATTATTTTTGGCTGAAGCGCCCCACTGAAGGCCCGAGGGTTGAGCTAAGGAACCATTTTGATAGTATGGTGGATCAAGATCATGTAATGTCACATGAGGAGGACGATTCCATAGCTGATTCCTATAGCCAAATCTCAGTGGACAGCTGGGATCATTTCCATAGGAAAGGTCCTCACAGCCCATGAACGAAGAAGGGGATAAAAGGAAAGTGTGACTCTGGGAAATTCATTGTGGTACAAGGGAAAAAAAGGGACGTACAAACTATTCTTACTTTCCAAAACCAATGGAAACCAGGTCGTCCAAGAATAGTGGAAGTAAGGATAGTAAAGTCCTATAAGACAAGGATAGTGGTGATCTAAGCAGAGAACCAAAGGTAATATAAGAAGAGGTAGCGGAGTTTCTAAAACTCACATTTCACTCCCTGGAATAAATGATTGAGAAATACATGCAGCCCAATGCCCCAACTGAGGAAATTTCATGAATTTATGAAATAATGTTTCTAGTTGAGTCCACAGAGGAGTAGGAAGTGTAGATCAACAAGCAAGATCGAATAATTGCTCGGGGTTTCAATCATGTCTAAATATCTCTTGAAGAATTCATTCAGACAATGGAAAAGATGATATCTCATCTCAAAGAACTTATCTGGGAGAATCTGAACACACTAGTTATCACATTTAACTGGGAATTATATAGATTGGATAATTCAAATAACCTTAGTATGGTGTTTAATAACTTTGTGATCTCCTTTAGCATGTAGTGGCTTTTATTTTGCAAACGATGGTTTCCCACATGTCCTCAGAGTGTCTTTTTAATAAAAATTAATATTTAGATGGTGGAATTTTATCCCAAAGATAATGGAATCCTTTATCCTAGGATTATAGGTCTATCTTACCAACATTAGAATGCTCAATATGATGATCATCACATTAGTCTTTCTATCCTCGTAAACCCTCGATTTTATAGGTAATTGACACATCTCTCAGTTAAATAGTTGAATGCCCTTGATATGATTATCGGTCACACCATTTTCCAATCTCTTGAAGCTATCGATCATTATAACATGATCAAATGCAGAAAAAAATTATATATTGACATAAAAAATAATAATAAAGAGACGTTCAGGTTTTTTAATTTCAAGGCTTTCACACGAAGCAAGAGAGAAGTCACATGGTCTCTCTCTAGAACTTGGATGTAGTTAAAATTGTTTTCTCTTATTTAAATGGCCTCATATTTATAAGCTTCATGTATTACATTCAATGTTCTACAATTGTAATATTTATCTAGAAAACTCAGAGGGACACGGGCCCTATGCATTGTAATAGTCATATTGAAACAGAAAACTAGACATCATTTTGTTTAGTTTGTAACTAATTCCACAACATTGTTTTGGTTAAAACAATAGATATATGAAAAAGATACCATGACTACGATTAATATAAAACATGTGTTTTGATAAAATAATGAAAACAATTATGTGATAAAGGTATAACATGAGTTTGATAAATATTTCTTATATTATTATAGTTATGAATAAGATTGCTAGTATGAAAATAATGAAAAATACTGAAATGATGCAAAGTGGGTACGATGGTCAATGTCATTATGATAAATCGAGTGGGTACCATGAAAAGAGTCAGTATATTAAACATAGAGAGTATGATGTCTAGAGTCAGAATGATAAACATAGAGATTATGATGCATAGATTTAGTTCAATAAACATAGTATTTATGATGTTCATAGTCGGTACGATGAACAAAAAATTGTATTCAAAGTAAATACATTATTTGAGAATTTAGTTAAAAAATATTTATGATATCCAAAATAGAACAAATAAAATTAAAAAATAATACATTTGAAATAATAAATTATTCATGGGTTTCTACCACCCTTTTCTAAGATTGAGTTCTAATTTAGTTGTCAATCCGCATAAAAAATTCATGATTTTAGTTATTCTTACACTAGAAAATTTATTTTTAATTAGTTTTTCATTCCAATTTAGAAATTAGATTATTGTAAAACATATCTCTTGTTGAGTAGAGTGGTATAATATTAGACTAGTCCACTTTGGATAAAACACCTATAAAAAACTTCCTTGTCTTATTTATTTTATTCTACAACAAATTAACTCTATTAATTATCTTTCAAAATTAATATAAATAATAATTTGTTTCATTAAAAATTTAATATGGTCTATTCACGAAACACTTGATTATCTTCTATAACCCTATCTGACCAAACATATTATACTATTCTCAGTGTTGTTTTTGACATATTATGTGACCACCAAATATATATAAAAATAAGATCTAATATTGGAATATGGATCCCAAAAAAAACATTGGAGTCTCCCACTATGAAGGAAAATGTTTTTTGGAGTAATCAGGTGTCTTTAGATGCAATAGAGACGATGTCAAGAGTTTTCTAAACTAATTCCACTAGTAATCAAGATTATATAATTCTATGTATTTTGTTAGATTATATAAATATAATATCATTATAATCCTCAACTTATTTAAATTATATGTTTGTTGAAACTTTTGAATCCAACAGATATAGATAAGGGTGTGTTAGAAGTCATTGTGACAACTATTGAATATCATCAATAAAATTTTAAAGAGTTTATTGATTTTCATAAATATTTGGTGGAATATAACCCCTTCCACCAATTCTCCATTTTTCACATCCACATTATATAATTCGATTTATATTATATTCATGTACAATTTTTTCTGTGGAATCTATTCATTAATATATCATTTAATGAGAGGTGATATATCTTACACCCATATGAGTTATCTTCTCTATCACTCATGACTTGTGATCACAAGTAGACCAGATAAGATTTATAATAATGATTCCTTATTATTATAAAAGTAGTTTTTTTATAAAGGATACCACAATCATTTAGAATTAAGAAAAGATGTCAGTGAAAATAATCACCTTCCTTGGATTAACTGATGACATAACTGAAAATATGGAAGTGGAGGTGGAGGGTATTGTCATCAATCTATTAAATGGAGTGATTTTTTTGAACATATATGGAACCTATATTTTTTGTACTTATAACCTAGTATTTCATAGATTTTGCAATGGTTCTACCATTGGTATTAGAAAAATATCAAACACGGTTTGTAAGTTAGTGTCAAAGCCAATAATGATTTTAATAAAATTTAGAAATGACGAGTTTTCATATATCATGAGACATATTATTCTAGATTATATCTTGATTTAATTAGTTGACTTTAACATAAATATTGATTCTTAATAACTTTAAAATATTGTGATGAAATTGATATGGATTGATATATTAAATTTAATCTACGAAACACTTAGAGGATGAATATACTAAAATCTATCCAATATACATAACATGTTTATCAAATTGGGGTATAAATTATTTGACTATAGATATGTCCATGCCATCATAAATATACTAAATGAATTGAAGATTAAATAGAATCCCTAATCGTAAAGTTTAATGGCCAAAACAATGATTTTTCATATAAATCTCAAGACTATCGGACTTGGAAAAAGTCCCACAAAAATTATGATTTTGTTTATGCATGAATAACTGGATGATGAGGTATTGGAATCCAATTGAAACCTATGTTGTGGGTTTTTTGTGGTCGTGAATGTGAAATGACACCTAAGGCATCCTGAATTTAAAAACAATGTTGAAAAATCACCATTTAGATGATTGAGAATTTATATTTTTGCACGAAATTTGATTCTATAAAATAGTTGAAATATCACAAGGATAAAAATGACTAGGTTTAATCATTGATCAAAATATATGATTCAATACATAATGTTTTTTATTAGTTTCTAAACTATAGACTCCTTGAATTTTGTTGTTAATTTGGGAGATCCTCTAGGTTATAGATGTTCTTTTCATTTTAGAAAGATATTTAATAAATTTTTTTCATATCAATTTCTAATTTATAAAAAATTCATCACAACAAATTTTGACTATTTATAAATTGTTAACATCTAAAAATAATAACAACTAGAGTAATAAAACCGATATGGAAATTAAATTGTAATATATTTTAATAAAAATTTAGCATATTTTTTTGATGTTGAATGATTTTATTAATAAATTATCAATTGATATTTGTTCTCTTGAAATGTTATTTACTAGATATATATTAATTTTATGTGATATATCAATAATCAATTGCTAACTGGGTGGATAAATTATATATGTCCTCTAAAATCTTTATAGACTTTCATTCTTGATAGCTATAGGAAAGATGGATATATAATACTTGTTCCATCACCATAAACTATTGTTTTACCAGTTTTATATCTGAGGGTGGCTGACCCAGTATAATCAAAACATTGAATATATTTTTGAATTGGTGAGTTAATTCTCAGGTAAGGTATAAATATATTGAAATTAAAATAATGTAAATTTTTGAAAAAATATATTTAATTTTGTATTTATGGGTTATGTAATGGAATTATATATTTTTCGAAGATCCATAGTCATTGGGAGTACTGAAATAACATTTTCTTGGGTTAACCATCAATTCCCCATAAGTTTTTATTTATTTTCCTCTCAATGATCTATTTTGTTTCTAATCTGTTGAAAGGGAAGGCCTAGTAAAAAACACTTGACATTCACCATAAATTCCCTATATGGGTGGTCAAACTAATATGTACCATGTCTCTTTCCATTGGTGGTTTAATGACTTGTAAGTTAGAACATATAGGGTTTATGTGTATGGTCATACATATTTTTCCAAAACATGGTTCAGATAACAATATATAAATAATGGAATGTCCAATCCAATGTGGAAGGAAACCCTAATGCTTGTAAAGAGGGTCACATAGGAGAGGTTCTCAAAGATTAATTACATGAAACACAAACCATATGATGGTGTTTCTTATCCAGTGATGTAGTCACGATGAAAGTAATATGATTTATTCAAGTGTTTATATATAAAAATAAAAGGAATGTATGAAAATATTCTAAGGTTGTGATTCTTGGACAAAAGTGTCCCATAATTTACACTCATGTGACATGGAGTATGAATATAGAAATTAGGGGTTTCGAATTTAAATAACTTGTTTGATATTGTGTGAATGAAGATGAGGCCAGTATGAAATAACTAAAAGTTAGAGATATATCACAATCCATATGTTGTTTTTAGAACCAAATGAATGTCCATATATTTTAGTAGCATATAAAGTGCAATATAAATTAAAAAATTAAGTTATTAGAAGATATGAAAATAGATAAGCTATGAAAACTTCTGATTGTATAAAAATAATGGGTTTCTTACCATACTATTAATTATACAAAGAATGGATTGTTATTGACCACATTCTAATGATGAATTCCACTATATTGTTGATAAATTCATTTAGGGACATATAAGCATATCCATATGTATATTGAAATTCCCATTCTTGGATATAATATTGATTGTTATGGGGTTAATATTTTATCACCATGAAAATGAGTCTATTGGGATAATATGTATTCATTAGAAATAACTATAAGTGATTTATAGTGACTGAGGTACCCAATATAAAAAATGTATTATATTATAATGGGAGGATAAAAATGTAATTGGAATGTTATGATTCATAGAAATATAGAATTTAATTTCCCTAAAATATATTGATGATAGTTAAGAAGGATTTTTAGATGGGTCTAAGATAGTTGGTGAAAAAATCACTAATTATCCAGTAATTAAAGTGAATAAATCTACACATACTTCTTATAATGTGATTTAATATACCAGTGTGTGGTCCTTGAAAATTAAACCAATGTTAATTAATAATCCCAAATTCCAATATGTTTTTAAGATGATATGATATTATAATTTTAGTATGATCCTATGATAAATTATACTTACATCACAATATATCCTATAATAATAGAAATCAAGACATATGTCATCCTTGTAAATAATATCTTCCTTAATTTTTGTCGTATGAAAGAGAGGGATAAATAGTATAAATTGTTATCTTGGGGGAGAATAAGAAATAAAAGATAATGTGAGTCAGGGATGATTATTACCACCATGCTAATATGAGTAATGATGTATAGGTGAAGCATTATAACTAAACAAAATATGGGTTGATTGGGAACCATTATGTGTCATATATGAATAGGAATAAAGTGACATTTGGTTCTCTAAAAATATAAATTTTCTTGATTTCCTTCTCTATGAATAATTGGGAATTCCCAATGTGCATTGGTAAGAATAAACATTAGAGGATCTTATATAGATTAGCTTCATATATAATGTAATTAGGTTATATATAATACATTAATCATTTTCGTCTCAATTTATATGGACTAGATCAAATACATTAAATTTTTTATATTTTGTGGTACGAACCATTATTATTTATTATTTAACATCATACAATGAGAATAATGGTTATATTGAATTTAGGGTCATGTGATAGGGATTTTATGTTGTACAGTTGAGATTCATATATCAAGGAATATTGGATCACAATGTGTATTTTTGAAAATTATTTCTTCCTGAACCCCACATTGGATGGTGGCATGACACACCCTATATCTATTATAAATAAAGAGTATACTATATTAAATTAATCCTTCTGTATCACATAGCATTCTTCCCCTTAAAACTAAAGCATCGTGGTATTATTCCCCATTACCATTAGTATCCTTAAGGCTAACACCAATTCCCGTTTAAAAAATTATAGGAAGAATCCCTATTTACACAATAAATATGCAACACAGTTTAGTGAAACTCAAGGTTATGTAAAATTCTATGTTAGATTTTATTGGGAATACCAGAAAAATGAAATTAGAAATAAAATTATCTCAAAAAATACCCTAAGATCATTTCTGAAGATTTGTAATAAATCATAAATACTCCCATGGAAATCACACCTATCATGTAGATGAATCATATAGGTTTCATGATGTGGTCTATGTGATGAACTATCCTAATGAAAGTTATGGGTAGTGATCTCATATGGTAACATGGTGCCAACCCCATATATAGAATTGTAACATGGTCTACATATCCTAAGAGGTTTTTTATAGTTACCCACTTCAGTTAGATATTCTAACTATATATATCTCATTTTATACATCATAAAAAATAGAAGATATGGAAATAGGGGATAACTGTTAAAGGAGAAAGAGAGCTTGAGTATCATTCATATTCAGAAATACATATAAATCCATATGAAAATATAACTCTAATTAACCCTAAATCGCACAAGAGAGGCCTACATTGAATAATTCCCTGAGAGATGTAGACAAGGTATAATCCTTTTAGAGATGAGAAAGTTATTTAATACAACGTGATATAATCACATGAAAAATTATCATTATCCTCATGAAGTTTTCTAATATGAGTGTCACTTGAATATTAAACAAAGCATCATGAGGTTTTCCGATATGTAGTCACCTTTTTCGGATGTCTTATGTAAGATCAATCCACCATGATATATATTCTCAACAAAATCACAATATCTCTAGAATGTATTTACTCATATCACATTAATGCTTCCAAACATGGATGTATTGAATCTCTACCATATTCACCTACTTGGTTCATATTAACATAAAATAAATATTTGAATTCCATTTTCTAGGGGTAAGTACCCATCACAGTCAAGCCAAGTTCTCTATTAAAGCCACAAAATGAACATTATTTGGGTATGTTCACAATAATGAATCTCTATCAGCTCTATATTACCTTAATAAAACGTTTCTACCATATCTTTCACCTAAAATATAAGGTCCCCATGGGATTTTTAATATTATATTCCATTGATAAAGGTTGTCTAATATTAATGTAATCATCTAGAATTCCTCTTGCATAAAAAGAAGTACTTGGGTGACCAATATCCATGTTTGATCAAAATGAGATGCCGAAAGATGCTTGAATCCATATGATGATAGAAATAGTCACAACAGTAATATATCCTACATATTCAATTATACTACCCTTACTATAAGTACTCCACCTATTTGTTTCTAGAAATTTGTGGAATCTAGACCATCATGTTTCCTATTGCACATGTTTCAATGTTCTATAATCCTTACAAGTGGCCCTATTGAGGGTGACCACACTTTATCAATTTTTAATCCCTCCCTAAGTTGTATTAAGTAGATTAATGAATAATAAATGTAATTATATATTGGATTCATTAATTTTAACTACAAAATGGTATATCCCAGTCTCATAATAATAAACTACATGACGACATCCACATTGAAATCTGTAAAATTGTAGCCTTACCCAGTGTAGTGACCCCATGATTCCATACATCATGATCACATGATGTATCATGTGATAAGAATAATATTGTTACCCATACTATATGGTCCCCTTCCTAAGGTATAATTTCAATTCATAATTAATTATACACACTCATACAATGGTCTTCATATTCCATCATCTCTATCTTATCACAATGGGAATGGCTCAATTAGGCTTAGATATATTGGTAGATCATTCCATTCACACAATTAAGAATGTCTAAAATTTATTCCTTCTAATATTTCCATCCCATTACTAATTTCAAGGTAGATTCATATTTTCAAAATCCTTCCATCATCTTGATGATATAAAATTTGGTCAGTAGATTTATATTTGTTGATAGTAGATCATGCACCCCTTTTCAGCCAATTATTAAATGTATTTGTATTAAAGTATATGATTTGAAAACTCAAAAATATTTTCTATGGAATGAGGATGAAAATGACTAATATCGAACAAGCAGTGAGTTCTGAATTTTGGTTTGATTTTTTCACCACTGTTCATGGTCTGGGTCGCATCCAATTGGACCGTATGCATGGTCCAGTTTGTCATGGGACAGATCCTACATGCACATTTCATGAGGATGATTCCATGGGTCTTGAACCTATTTCTAGGGATAAAAAAGTGACATGGTAGGAGGTCTATGTTTACAGATCCATCGAGGCAAGGTACTAAGAAGGAACTTTCACCCACCCAAATGTGTCCTCTCTATGCCCTTATTTTCAAGAAAAAAGTATATATGTTTCTATAGTTTCTAATAATGTTGGAGATATGTGTGATTCATCGTAAGTGAATGGATGTAGCAATAACAACTATCAATTGTTTTCTTCAGAATATGTTAAAAGGGTATAATAGGGGCTACAAAAGGTGATTAAATCTAGCTTCCTACTCTATACATCATGGGGAATTCATACATCCAAGGGCCTGGTTCATTATCAATGTGTGGAACACAACCAGGTTTGACCCAACACCTCACCCCATCCCTCTATCCATAGAGCCTAAGTCATGTTTCCAGTCACCATGGGCTATCAACTAGCACTAGTAACAACCAACAATCACATGGGAATGATTTTTCCACAGGTAAACTAGCATGAACCGTTAATAAAATAGAATGAACATGCCAATAACATCATAGTCAATAGTACAATATAATTATATCCCATAAAACAAAACATACTTAATAGTAAAAACATTATATAAAATTACATGTACATATACATGGTATATCAAAACAATCCTAGACTCAAAAAATTCATAAAACTTCAAACAAGTCCCAAGTTCAACCCAACTAATGAAAATTAAAAATGAATTAATTTGAGTTCATCCATGTGAGAACATAGATCCTCTAAAAAAGATTAGATGGTAGTAATCAGGATGTTATTCCCTAGTTTGTGGTTCCCTTGGCATTACCTATATCATATAAAAAGAAATATGAACATTCCCAAATGCGTGGAAGTAGGGCTTCAGTCATGAAGCATAGTAGGAATCCACCATGAATCTATTTAATTATTTTATCCATGTAATCCTAGAAACTAGTTTGAAAAACATTTTCGAAACCAAAACATTTCAAAAACAACTAAATTTCATGTAAACCATTAAATCCCCTTTGTGTTTCATTTTTTTAACATATCATGGATTTCCAAATAAAATCCAAACATGGCTCTAAAAAATCCGAAAATTCAAAGGGAACAACATGATCAGTAAAACTGAAAGGAATAATCAAAATTAGAATAATATAAAAATAAATTAACCATTTAAATTGGAATGAAAAAATATGCGTAAAAATATCATCACTAAAAAATTAATCAAATCCAATCCATAAAGCATATAAACCAATCTGGTATGATTAATGTTCACCTTGGGAAAAAATCATTAGTCCTAGTGTGATTATGTAAAAAATTATTATTGTTATATAAATATTGTAAGCTCTCAGGGACTTCTTCATTGGAAACACTAAGATCTCACATGGTCTATCAGAAACCAACTTTGAATCTTACATGGTCTTCTTACCCAAAGGATAACTCTATCCCTTGGAAAAAATGGAGGCTCACGTGGTCATCCCTTTGATGTCTCACACAATCCCTTAAAAACCTATCTCTCACAACCTAGAAGACCCATGTGTTACTCTATGCCATACATTATAATAATCAACCCATATTAATCAAGATTTAACATAAAAAATCACATAGTAAAACATTCCGAATTTAAAAAAACACCCTTTGAATGGAAAATTAAATTCTAAAACCACAATATAAATGAATTTAAAATCGAAAATGAACATTGAGACATTTTATTGAACAATTAGTGGGAATACCGACCACACCCATTTGCAAAACCCCTTATTAAACACCAAAAATGGCCAATCCATTCCATGAAATACATTAAACATGGAATAATTACCTTGAATAAATAATTTAAATGGAAATTTAATCAGAAAATACATATGGAAATAAAACATTTAATGGTATTATATGTAAAAATACATTAAATAGAAACAAAAACCTCAGATTCCATCTAATGATCATCGCCTTCATGAAGACCACCCAAAAGACGTAGAACTAAGTCTCACACACCTAATCTACAAGAAATCGAACCAAATCCAATATTAACTACCCTATATAATTCCAAAACCACCCCTAGGGTTCAACACATCCACAAAAATGGACGTACTAGGAATTTAGAGGGGAAAAGTTGAAGATATCAATAAGAAATAAAAAACCTCAAGAAAACACACAAAAAAATCAAAATTAAATCCACCCCTATATATAAAGAATAAGAATTATTCTAAGGTGGAGGGATGTGGGGGATTGAGTAAAATAAATAAGTGTAAAACCCTTAAAATTTAACTAGGGAAGAATGGTATATATCAAGTATTTAATTATTTGGATTGGGTTTCACAATTTGGCCACACAGTTAGGAAACAAATGGTCCTACCATAGAGGTGCCACTATCCACCCAAAATAGGAAACATTGTTAGATCTGAGGTGTTGAATGTTTTGATAGAATATTCTCATAGTTTTTGAAACTACACAATAAAAAACTGAAGGAACCCTCAAATAGTGGGAACAAGGTTTCGAGAAACCACGAACTAACCATGCTCTCAGAACACTTTCCCCAAAAACCCCTATTTTAAACCTGTACATGTAAGAGCTCCATGATCTCACTCAAAGTAAAATAGAAACAATTTATGTACTAGTGACTTGAAGGGTCTCACAGTCTCCCCAAAATTCTATATTTTATCCTTATAATTTCCTCAGGATACACTAGAAGAAAACATGTGAGGTCACTACTCCCTCTGTCGACATTCCTGCTCCCATTTTTTATGACTACCACCACCATGATCTGAGAAAACATGGAACAACATGATTACATTCTAATAGAGAACCTTGTTCTAAACATCCATGATATGATCAAGCTTGTCCACAATGAAATCATTATTATCTTACTCAAAATCATCTCACTAAAGAATGTATGATTGTTGTGGATGATATCTCTTCAGCTGGGATATGTGGATACTTCAGGAATTAAGGTAAAAAATCAAGGAAAATAAAACCATTAGGCTACCAAACCAAGACACTACACAATATGAAACGACACAACATAACATATCACTAACTTCCACTAATATTACAATATACAATGGCCCAACTAAATTGATACCTGGAGAAACACCTGACCACCAACCTAAAACTCCAATGGATGAAGATGATGGTCGACATAGGACATCAGGTTAATTTGATCTATCACTTACTATTTTTGAATTAGATTCTCTTTCTCGAGCATCTCCAAGATGAGGATTGGTTCAACCAATGAATACTCTCCCCCTAATCCTATCATAATGCTCTGAGATAACTTGGAAAAACATGATTATATTCTAATAAAGAACCTTGTTCTAAACATCCATGATATGATCAAGATAGTCCACAATGCAATCATTATAATCTTACTCATAATCATCCCACTAAAGCATGTAGGATTGTTGTGGATGATATCTCTTCAGCTGGGATATGTGGATACTTCATTAATTAAGGTAAAAAATCATGGAAAATAAAACCATTAGGCTACCAAACGAAGACACTACACAACATGAAACGACACAACATAACATGTCACTAACTTACACTAATATTCCAATCTACAATGGCCCAACTAAATTGATACCTGGAGAAACACCTGACCGGCAACCTAAAACTCCAATGGTTGAAGATGATGGTCGACATATGACATCGGGTTAATTTGATCTATCACTTACTATTTTGGAATTAGATTCTCTTTCTCGAGCATCTCCAATATGAGGATCTGTCCGACCAATGAATACCCTCCCCCTCATCCTATCATAATGGGTATTTTGATGTCCTACCATATAAGTTCTAAAATGGGTCCATTCTGATCAAGATTTGATAAATATTATTATATGATAACTAAAATAGAAGGTGGATCCTTTTTTAAACACCACTAAAATCAAACACACATGCCCATAACATATCCTTGAGAGTGTGGATGGTCTGCTCATATTGGGAATCCTTCTATAGGTGATATATGATGTTCAACCATTACTCATTTTTCAAATCATCTTAGAGTTCCTTCCAAAGAGACATGTGAAATATTCATCACGGTATGTGACTATCACTAAGGGAACTCCATGATGTGAAAAATATCTCTCAAACAAACAAGAAATAGCAGTAATCTACCTTCTTTGAGTCCCTCATTGGTATAAAACTGGTTGGTTTTCTAAAATGATTGATAATAACCCATATGGAATCCTTCCTAGTCAAAGTATGAGGTATCCTAATATTGAAATCCATTGAGATCTCATCCCACATCCAAACTGGCATGAGATGTCACAACAACAACCCAACTGACCTATGTTCTCTATATTTTTACACATTTAGGTCAAGAATTTGGAATACAAGTTTCCATATAATGTTTCATATAGGGACACTAATACTAGCCTATCAATCTATAGATCATATTAGTCACCCCAGGATGAATTTACTAATAAAAATGATGCATCTCATAAATCACCTCATGCCTTAGACACAATGGAATAACCATATGATTTTGGAAGAGAAGGGAACCATCAGGATACTGAAACCAATAACCAAATGTCTCCCCAACATTTATATCACTTATAATCTAATATAACATGGGGTTTAATTCCTACTCAATAATTTCGTGTTATATGAGAGAGTGTGTAGTATATACCCTGTCCAAATAATAACTACCCTCCATCATCCTACAGATCCAGCCTCATATCAACAAACATACTTATTAGGAACCCCTCATCCATTGATTCCAAAATTTCATGCACTAGAAGATTCATGAAAAATGCATCATAGACCAAATTTTTCATATCTGGTGTGTATGAAATCTCAAATTAAAAAAGTTGAAGTTAATCAACAGAGTTCATCCCAATGATGTTTAATTTCATATAAGGGAAAATTTATTTCATCCCCTTATGAGTCAAATAAATAATTAAACACTCCCTAAAGAGGTAATTTTCCCACATATTCACGTTATTAATAATTTATAGCAATTCCAAATCATGGAAAGGATAATTACAATCTCATAGGTGTATATACTTCAAGATATATGCTCCCACATGGTTATCATTCATTATAACACTCCCTAAACCTAGAATGGAAGCATCACATTATACAACATAAACTCTACCATGCTCCAATAGAATCAAAATTGGTAAAAATTTCAAATTGGTCTCAAACAACTCAAATTCACTATGTAGCATTACATCCCACTAAAACATCCCCATTTACTTGGTCATAGTTGTCTTGGGATAATATAACATGAATAAGACTAGGAAAATTTGTCTACATTACCTAGCCAAGCACATAAAACTAAATAACTCTAAAATGTTCTTGGGATCCTCTTAGAAATTAAATTTCTATACTATCTCTAGAGCCATTGGAAATACTTCCTTATAAATCACATAACTGGGAAACAATACTTCCTAAATCCAAAACTAGCAACTGGGTAATTTATAATATAAACAATGTCCTCTAAAAACATGAAAAACAACCTATGTATAGTCATCATGCTCTTCCTACATATTGGAGTAAAACAATACGACATCTTAGAATATGAATATGAAGGACTCCAATATGTGATGGTTGATATGGTTTAGTAGATCCAAGAAAACATCTGGAGAATTGGTAAGAAAATATGGAACAAAAAAATACACATAATTTCCATACGAACATTGAAAAATGGTATTTGTGATACCCTCTTCCTGGACCCCTAACAGGTGGAACACATATCAAAGGAATTTTTTTTTAAACTGATGGTCCCCTCTAAGCTCTTAAAATATATCATCAATTCTAGGAAACATGTATTTATTATTTACTATCACCTAGTTAATTGTATAATACTCTATGAAAATTTAGAGGGTACCACTCATTCTATTTTCCTGTAGTATTGGTGACGCCAATAGTGACATGCTAGGATAGATAAAACCATTTCCATAAAGATCCTCTAACTAAACTTTAAACTAATCCAAATAATATATATCCATCTAATATGATAGTATGGATATTGGGATCATCTCATGAAGTAAATCAATGTTATGATCGACCCCTTGCTTGAGAATAAATCATGAGAAGTTTTCTTTAAAACAATCTGGGTACTAGTACCTAACCACTATAAGTTCACCCAAGGAATGCTACTTTGTACCATCAATGAACAACTTGGAAAACTGGCTTGAGATGAACCCCAAATTTAAGGAAACTGGTCTAGACATCCCTTTTCAAGGATACCACTTACCCTAAAAGATGTTAGTTCCCCCGTCAAGTGTATGGAATTCGAACCTATATCAATAATAGATGACTAGAGCCTTGAATCTGATCAGCCAATCAATACCAATAATGAGGTCGAACAAGTCTAAGTCCAAAAAAAGGATATCTAAAATGAAATCTATATAGGCTACCATAACATAGAACTCAGGGAACCTAAATATATGCCCCTTATTTCCACCTAATGGGGTTAAAAATCCATGACATAAGGAATCAACTATGCTCTCATAGCCAAATAATCTATATTCTTAATGGAAATAAATTAATTGGATATTTCAATTAAAAATTAAACAATTTTCAATAATGGAAAGATAAATTGTATACCTATAATAGTGAATATCCTAGAATTTGAGTTCTATGGTAAGGCCTCATCATTATGGAAATTCCCTAAATTACAGTCTCTTTATGTCTTTTTCCCCATTGAGGTGATCCACATTCCTATGAGTTAGAGATCCTCATATATTGGATGCCTTTGAATTCACTAGAGAGGACTTCAAGAAAATAGAGTCTATAACACTCCAACATGAAGCCAAATATCAAAAGATCAGGATATTCCCGCTTTATCATACTAGTGGTACATCCTCAATGTTTTTAGGCACTTTCGCCAAGTGTTCCCTTACTTCCAACACTGATATTAGATAATTGGCCAAAGCCTCATTAGATAAATAGAAAATTAATGTGAAGACTTTTGGACACTGTTTCCCCTATCATTCACACTCATTATGCTTCCACTTCTTCCCCAAAAAATAACTCTATCTATCACCATATTATAGAAAACCACTATAGACTATCTTCCCTAAAAAACTACATATTATATCACTACATATTCAACCTCCTATGAATAAGTTAGTATACAGAAAATAATGATTATAAATATTATTTATTGCCTCTTTCCCATCTAAAATTTCTAGTCCTTAGGGTAATTATTTTTGAGAAGATATAAATAAACATCGACCAACTAAGAAAATATGGAAGCATACTACAACACCGAAAAATCAACCTAATCCATATTGAAAAACTCATGGTCCTCATATACAAATAATGTATCCTTTTTGAGATGCGTATTAATTTTCACTTTTAAAGTTGAACACATGAGATTCTCATGCTTCACTGAAATAACCACCGACTCATACAACTACATACCTAATCATTCTTGAACATCTCTAGAAAATACCAATTTATAGGTATAAAGGGTCTTTAAGAAAATAATGTTCCTCTAGTTATGATCCAACTACTTCTCAAGACCATTGGGTCCCTTATCCCCCTGAAACACTTGTATATTCTACATTCAAAACACTTAACCATTATCCATTGTGTGATTCTACTAAAAAAGGCCAACTTATCACAATGATGAGATTTTATGAATCCCAAAATTTGAATCAATGGGATTGTTTTAATCCAAGTTACTCTATACTTCACCCACTCTACACCTGAAGAAGGTCCTTTTAGTAGAATTATTTGGAACACACAAATCATAAGCTTCCTAAAGCACAATCTAACAGAAAAAAACTGAAAATTACCAAAAGAAAAACCACAAAATGGGAATCAAAAGAAACATAAATAATATGACAATATAAAATCATCAAAAAAACCCAAGATCGAGTTCAAAACATATCCACAACCGTGAAAAAGCCATGAAAATTTGAGGTTTGACAAGATTAAGAGTTGTCCAAGAACCCCCTCCTTCTGACTGTCGTGTCCCAATTTTTCTAGCTCTAATATGCCACTAACTCCCAAATAAAAACTATATCAAATACCATTTTATATTGAACCATCCTGGGATAAACCAATTCATCACCCAAGTTGGCCCTCTCTATGGCCTATAGCATGTTCTTGATAACCACTGGCTATAGACAAGCATCGACCACAATCAATTATCGTTTGGGAATTATTTCCCCATATATACACCAATATGGCCTATCCATAAAATGCGACATCCAATCCAATAATATTATAGTAAATAAAAAAATAAGCACATACCATAAACCAAAACATACATCATGGTGTAATCATTAAATAATTGGACATATACATATAAATGGTATCTCAAAACAAACATAAACTCAACAAAAGGGTAAAATGATTAGAAAGTCCCATGTATAACCAAAAGCGTAAAACATTACAAAACATAATCGACATTAGTATATCCCAATGATGCCACATCAAATTCATAAAAACAAATATAGATACAAGCATGATATTACATTCATGGACATAGTTCCCTTATCATTATACGTGTCCTATAAAAATAAATAAAAAAATTATTGAAATGGACCAAGAAGGGTGTGAAACAAAAAGCCAATTAAGATACCACAATTAATCTATGTGAGGATTTTATCCATCAAAACTAATAAAATATTTTTAATAACATGTTCTATTCTAAACCACTTAAAAAACAAATTTCATGTAAACCATTGAAATTGATTTGTTTTTTTAAACAATGCATGGTATTCCAAATAAATCCAAACATGCCTCCAAACAATGCCACTGGGTACTACAGGGTAAAAATATAAAAAATTCATAATCAACATGATCAAAATTTTATCATCAATTCACTATATAAATTGAAATGAATAAACATAATTAATACAAAATAGGACAACAAAATGGAAGAAATAAAGTGTAGAAAAAATTTGAACCAAAATAGAATGAGTAATGTGAAATTAGGGATATAAATATTAGGTATAATTTGAGATAGTAAACCATTATACTATCAAGATAATAAATGGAATAACTAAGGATATTCCTTAAACCTAACTCCATGTTCTCAAACATTCTCTTGGAAACCAACATGGTATATCTATTAATATTCTTACTAAAAGTCTCTCATGTTCCACTGTAACAGATGGATTCTCACATATTCCATCGCCTAAAGTCTCACAAGGTATATAAAACAAAACTCTCACTCACACCACTATCATAGAATGTGCTACTATATACCGACACATCATAAAAACGTTCCAATATCAACAATGATATAACATTATCTATTTCATAATAAAACATGACCAATTTAACAAAAATAATTCTATAAGGTAAAATCATTTTGAAAACCCCTTTATAAATCCATTTAAAATCACAAAACCTATTTAAACAATTTTATAAAATTATTTGTGGGAATACAAGACAAAATCCCATGGAAAATCACACTTTTAAAACCAACATTTCCAATCCAGTACATGAAATTCCTAAAACATTAAATAGACACCAATTATAAATCAATTAAATCTAAATTTACCAAAAAATCAAATTTTATTACAAAATTAATTATACTCCATGAAAAATTACAATAATAGAATCACTTACCTCATATTTGGTCCAATGTTCATCTCCCTTTATGATGACTACTCAGAAGAGGTAAAACAAGACTGGCACACCTAAAAAAAGTTAATAAAACCAAATCCTTATGAATCATTTTATATTTTTCCAACACCACCCCACGAGTTCTACACATCCAAAAAAATTGAAGAATAAGGATTAAGGTGGGGAATAAATGATGAAATCAATATACCTTGACCTAAACTACCAATAATACTTAAGTAAGTACACCACTAAGGAGAGTGAAAATGTTCTAAGAAAAGTGGGGAGGATTTTCAATATGAAGTAAGATAAATTAGGGTTAAAACACATAAATTTCAAGAGGTTAAAAATGGTAAATTAACAATTTTTAATGACCATGATAGGGTCACATGGTTTGACCCCATTATTATGAAAACTATGTGTCAATCATTTGGTAACCAATTTACAACAAAAATAGGTCATATGGTTAGATCTATGGTGTCATACAGTTTTCTAAACCATTATCAGACTGTGAAAAATTTTACCGTCAAGAACTATATCACCCCACGCATGGTTAACACACGGTTTAGAGAAACTATTTTCTACTTAAGCATCCTAGTCTGTCTCCCCAAAAGCTCTATGATTCTTTCCTCAATTAATTATAAATCCAAGAGAGATTTAAATTAGAAATAAAACCTAAAATAATATAAACATAGGACTTAGAAGGTGTTGAAAAAATGGTTATAACATACCCAACCACCAATAAAAATATTTGTTTTCCTCTATTCGAATATATTTTATAAATTAAAAAATGAATCATCTGATGTAGAGGAGTTAGAGGAGTGTCAATGGGTTACACGTTGGATAGATTAGATGGTGGTTCCTTCACTAGTAAATTATATAACTAAAAATCAGGAAACTATAGTGGAGCTTCCTTAGTCATCATTGGAGTACAAAGAGGATTAGAGAACATAAAAATTCAAAAAACGGATAAAGGGTAAGAATATTTCTTATTAAATTAATCACTATATGGTTAATATACCAAGGAAGACTAAGGATATGAAATATTACTGTTACCATTGAATGATATGACAACTATATGAAAACTATATATGAAGTTAATTGTATTATTGTTCGGAATCCTATTTCGACCTCCCTCAAACGACATGATAATTTCCAAGGTCCTAATTAGATTCCGATGAATCAGGAATTTCATCCCTCATTGGAGTACCCTAATAAAAATTTTGTTAAGACCCCTATTCTGGATGGCGAAACATTGGAAGTAATCAATGGATTGAATATAGAGGTAAATAACAAGAAAAAGTAATACAATTATCATAAACTAGAGAAAGGATATACATGTGGTGTAGTGTAGGAACCATTTCTTACAAAGTATAATAGAAATATCCTTCTTATGAATTTAATGCAGGAGAGGGTATAACATACCATCTTAATGAAATTAGAAAATTAAGATACATGTATAATTAATGATATATTTTTTATAGACATCACCAAGGAAAAACATGAATGGACTAATTATCAGTCCCACATTCGTATTTGGGGCATCAATGAAATGAAAATCAATATGGAGGAATTTATAATATCTTGAACATGATAGAACATTTATTTGGGGATTTTATTTAACAAGAGCCTAGGTGGAATATTTTTCCAATAATTTGATGTTTGCAATAGATTCTAGATAATTAAACATTAAGGATGCATTATTAAGGAAATTAAATTCCAATCATGGTATAATTTGATTCATGTATAGTTATCCACATTCACATACATTGAATTTTATTGAAAATGAAAAAAAATTTATGTATGTTTGGGAAGATATATATTTATAATTCCCACATATTCTATTTTATCACAATAGTCATGTAATTAATTTACTCTCATCATGGTGTTATAATTTGTGTTCTACATACTAGTCAAATGATATAAAAGTAAATGACGGTGTTCATACTTCATGGGACAAAACTACACAATATTGTCTAATAATATATCTTTAAACATTGTATCTCTAATTTTGTGAGATTTTAATCATGTCAAAAATGATATATAGTAATTCTCTTAAATATTTAGAACAAACATCATCCTATATACCAATTCTTCGGTGGATATAATATTTATGAGATCATTAATGTCTTTCCATTACATGGATATATTCCAACATGTTTGGAAATTCAATTATTTATTTCTATATTCCAAAAGGATAATCCATTGATTATGATATAATACTAAATATATCAAAACACTAATTTGATTTCTATATTTATCCTAGGTGGAAACCATTTTTTCCTCATCCAGAGTATATTTTTATCGAGAAGACACTTATATCAGTATGGATATATCCTTTCCCAAAACAACTCATATAGAGAAATGGATTATCAAGTGTAATAACTACACCGAATAATATTAAGAATAATTAATATAGTTATCCTTACAATAAAATGTTAAAAAACACCGACTGTTCCTTGCCACATGACCATAAATGTCACAATATTCCCTATTATGTAGAAATGAACTATGTGGGTTCAGATTCAATTCACAGGGATATGTATGAATTCATTTTCATGGGACATATACCAACACCACAAACATCTACCACATTCCAAGAATATGTTAAACTCTAGAGAACCTAGGTGTGGGACATTATACCATAGTGACATATAAACCAACATCACTAATAAAAAATAAGATAATGAGAGAAAAACTCATAAACATATAATTGATGTCGTCAATAGGGAACCTATGATAAATAATGTTGTTAAAATCAATATGATACCCTCAAAACATATATGTATGGTACTTACACATTCTAAAAATTGATTACTACCATGGGGGTAACCAGTCCTGTACTTATACTTTGGAATGATTCCTAATCATGACATAATAATATAATAATGTTCCATAGTTTGTAATAATTCCCCTAATAGTGTGAGATGAGCCCAACCTGCCATCCTCTCACCCAATGTGAGTTCCTAAGTGTCATTGGTAAGAAGCACCAGTAACCTACTCTGTAACAACTCAGACTCCCAATCTCAGAATATAGTGTGAATTACCTCCTTCTTCACATAATATATTTAAAATTATTTGATTGGAACTAATTTTAACTATCATTATTTATTATGTCAAAAATTAAATTTGATACTAATACATTTTTAGTAACTTTAATATTTATATTTTTGAGATTGAAGAAAAATATTAAACTAAAAAAGGCCATCTATATCTCATCATATGGAACATTATTTTCCACTATATATGAAATGACTTAATTCATGATAATTATTTATCATTTCCCACAAAAATTGATGTATAAGCTATTCTATTTTACAAATCATGTGTATTAAAATTCTTCATAACATTTATATAAGGAAATATAAAAAGGCGTGAGCTTAAACAATCATTATGTACATACATATGTGATAGAAATAAAATATTATAAGATCTAATAATATGTGTATAAATAATATTTCTAGAATAGATAAATAAAAACATTATAACAAAAAAATCATGTCAAGAAAAAATATATTTCCAACATACAAATCAATAAACACATGGCTAAAAATAATTGGATACTATGATATGAAATAAATAAATTTAAATACCCAGTTACATTCCTTAATCTAAGTCATTATATCCATATACATCATGATCTTACTGTTCCAACCCTATGTTTTGTAAATACATTCTCTCGGTTAGGGATATAAAAAAATATCGAAGAATTTTTTTTTCATGAGACCTATAGATTCACCATGGGGATATTTTTTTACCCACCAATTAAAAATTATGCACAATGTACTCATCATATGAAGGAATTTATATGTTATAAAATACATCACCATTATGAAGAAACATTAGTATTGGAATTATAAGTGTATGAATTTTCAATATTTCTTCAACTTATAAATATAGTAATATTCTATGTAAGAATCCCTAAAACTAACACCATATAAATTCATGTGTATGTGTTTAATTAAATAATTTTCTAAATATATCAACATAAGTTATCTAGTCGCACAACCTTCTATAAAAATAACACAAATATTGAGTGTTTAAAATGGATATTTCTTGCATGAAAATTCATGTATGTAGAAGAAGTTATTTTGGTAATACAAAGGTAGTGATTAATTTATGTGAGTTTAATGACTTAAAAATAGTATTAAAGTATTTATAAGGTATTATATAAATAATAAATAAATCACCATAGAGAAATAAGTGGTTTATATCAATCATATATCAATGATGAAAATTTGGGATGGAAAAACCATTATGGTAATTGTAACATAATAATCAAATGAACATGAGAGGGATAAAATGAAATTAAACAGTAATGAAATGAAATATATTAATTATAATTGAATATAATAGGTTTTCTAATAAACCATATAAATTAAAATGTGGTGTTCACTGTCAGTCATGTTCAATGGAGTATATTATGAGACATGGAATCACTTATAACATAAGAAGAATTCCTGTCAAAACCCCTTAAAGGATATAATTTTAAATGGAACATTAAATTACATTAATAACTATATAATAATTATAGGAAAATATTTCTGGCATATTAAATACATTATTCCCAAGAATATATGGTGTAAAAAAATAAATAATCCTCAAGGAGTGAAATTTTGAAAAAAGAAACCCTTATGGGTTGAGTGTCATCTAAATAAAATTCTATGAACGATTAATATCATGAAACTAATCTTTGTGTAACCGAAAATATAATTCATGGTATAATATAAATAATAGTTATTATATGTACCCTAAAAATGATAATTGTTGTATAATAAGAAGAACTTCTCACGAAATGGAAAATGGGACCAAGAAACCCCTTTTATATAAACAAATTTGTCTAGTACAGATAACATGATGTTAAGATTATAAATAGGAATAGAAAAAATATATACAATAAGGAGGATATACGAAAATAAATATTATTTAGTAATGGTAACTAAAAAATGGATAAATATATTTCAATAATAATTTTGGTAACTCAATGGATGAAAATTGAGTTAGCATAAACAGTTAACATAATTTTTTCTCAGGGGAAAAATATTCAAACCACTTATATAAAACTAATACTATAATAATCACACAATTAAGAACCTTTTTAATGTATAATAAAATTTATAAACTTATTTTATAATTATTCTCTAAATTTATATTACTTAGTAATTATCTATTATTGATATTAGGTGTGAGTAATCTTGATCATTTTGAACTACTTACATAATAGTGGTATTGTTATTTATTCTTATCCAAAAATTAATCATTCCAAAATCATAAAAGGTATTGGATTTTATTTTTTCTAATTATTAATAATTTTATAATTACATTATATGTGAATTTATTTAATGATCTATAACGATGAAATCGATGATTAGCATGTCATTGTGATTCTACATGAATTGATGTTGGCATCTTAACTAACGATTTTAATATTAATATTAACCTTTCATAAATAATTTCAAATTTTTTTTATTTATTTATAACATATATTATTAGAAATTATGTGCTCATATTCATCAAGGACATTAATTTATATCATTGTTCAATTAGGTGGTTAAACTAACCCAATCAAGAATATATCATAATTAACGGTTGAGTAAAAATTGATTGTGTTATAATATAATTATAACAATATAATAGTGAACTTATATAATATTTATCACTGTGATATATTATAATTAGAAACATTAAGAAGAAGAATATAATGTATATGTTGTTCTTATGTTGTATAAAAAATCGTTTTTTATCATAGAACAATCTTTTGGACGGATAAATTTACCATAGTTTTTTATTAATAATATTTTTATTAGTTTATGAAATTTTATTAAAAGAATTATAATTTCGTAAATTAATATTTATTGAACCACCTTAACTTACCTATCAGAAACCAACCCTATTCGACCCTGAACCAGTCACCCGAGCTGCTCTGCGGTCTGGCCCGAAGGGCGTTCCCAATCCTAAAGGGATGGAAAATAGTTATGGGAGACAAACACACAAGTTTATATGATTTGGATGATAAATTAAAGATAAATAAATAAATAAATAAAAATTGAACTGCAATGATAATCAAGAATATTGGAAAGAAGATAAATTTCCCATTCTTCCATGTGACCTTCTAGGTCACCACCCAACTAAGAACCATGTTATCTCTATGAACGATCTAGAACATAAAAAAGCTAAAAATAAAATGATAAATTAGGCATGAGAAATGAAATTATTTGATGGAAGTTAGCATAGAATCCATGTGTTTTTCTCTCCCAACATTTCCCATTAACAACAGTTTCAAAAGCAATAATAAAAATAAGATTTCTACTATTTTAATAAACAGCCAAACACATTCTCTTTTTAAAAACAAAAAACACCACCTTCCATTTTGAAAATAAAATAAAACCTTATATATAAAATAGGTAAAAGATACTAGGGTTGTGCTGAAATTAATTAAACAGGGTATACAAAAAAAACTAAGGGTAGTAAGTTATAAACAGAAAATAAACAATGTAACCAAGCATTATAGATGATAAAAATGGGTGATCCAAAAAATCCCTAGAGGACCCCTAGTTTTACTTGGTTCTAAACCACCTATCAGTATATGATGAATCTCCTATGACAATAACCAACAAGCTACCCTAATATGGCCTTAATAGTGGCACATACTTCTTGGCCTGTCTACAAATCCAAGGGGATTAACCCATCTAATAAGGGTAACAACAAATAACCACCGGATCATCTAAAATACACCCATAAACCCATGGTGGTTGTAATTATATGAATATAGGAGGCCCTAATATACACGAATCGCATTACCTACCACCACCACAATTGCGTACCCCAAAAACGAACATCCTCTATGCGATAACCCATAAATAGAGGTCCTAGATGGGGGTTCCCAATACATATATGTCAATATATATTGGGGTCTGTGTCTGTGTGTTTGTGTGTGGTCTTAAATCACAATAACTAGGTTCCAACTGAGCCATCTAGATAGTTAGAAAATTAAATCATTTCATAAAACTTTTTGAGTTTCCACCCGTTCACACCCATTTTCCAAAGCACAATCCTTTCTAAGAGTTAATACTAACATCGCCTTTTTTATGGAGGTTCCAAAAGGGCTTTCTCTTGACCAACACCTAATCTGTTTACCTAAACCATTTCCAAAACCCCATTTTAGAAAAATAATAAAACTAGTAATACATTTGAAATTTCCCCATAAGTCAATCATTTTTCAGAAATACACACCAAAAGACAAATAAGAATTGCCCTAGAAATCATATTTGAAACCATTTTTAGAAACCACACAATGGACCCAACATCATTTGGAAAACAATAACAATTTAGGAAACAATGATTTAAAGAAAGAATTGATTAAATAACCATCTTCATTTGAGGATGCATCCTTGTGTGCATGTACTGCACCCATGGATTCACTGACATCCATTAGCACACCAAAAATCCAATAGGACACTCAGAAACATTTTCCAAAAAACAAAATTATATTTAAAAATAAATCCAACAATCCACATTATATTGAAAACAACAAACAATCCCTTTAAATTGATAAACCCCATTTTCAAAACATTTTAATATAATTTTCCAAGTTATAACATTGCCGTACCATACACACCATAGCAAGATAAATAACAATCCATTACGATTATAACATAATTTGAAGTAATCATTTCATAAAACCCCCAAACCATTTATAAAAACATGAATTATTTTTTACCCCAAAACCTAATCCCTTCAAAAACAGTTTTTTCAAGGCCATCAACTAGATAGGCATCCAATTTGTACATTGACATAAAATCAAAAAATAAAACTATCTGACCAAAGTATTTAAAAAGGGTCAAATAACATGAAAAGTCACGACATAACTTTTAAAGAACACATAATATTTTATCAAACATAATTGGTTAAATAATATCTATACATATTCAAGGAATCATTTAAAACACTATTTTTAACAATTTATACCAATACAAAAACACCACAATACACTAACTATGTTCCATATAGAGGTGAGAATCATGTTACAAATTTATGAAAATAACATTTAACATTGAATAAAGAAAATTTTAAAAAGGAACATATAAGAATAACTAGAAAAAATTCAAAAAATAGTTAAAAAAATATATTCTAACTTGAAAACACTATAAATAAATTAACTATATGTGTTATGATAGTGAGAATGAAGTAATTGTTTAATAAAAAACACTCAAGAATTAAATGGAATTAAGCGGAATAGAATAATTTGGATTCTTCTACCTCATTGGCCTATAGATGTTACACCGCTTTAATGGAAGGAAGAATTGAGCCTTGTGGACAAACCACACCCCCTAGTCAATGTGAACAACCACATGAACACGAACCCGATGATTAGGATTTGGATCACCTGAGGAAAAACACCAAAATGAAATTAAATACCAACAGACTAGAAGAGGAGAGGGCTACCAGTGAGGGGAATCACAACCGCACTAGATCAGGGAAAAGGAACTGCACGGGGGGGGGGGGGGGGGGGTTCAAGCCTTTTCATAAGGGAGTTGGGATGCTATATAGAGAGATGACCGGAGGGGGAGAGGGGAGCTCTAGGCTGGGGGCTGCGTGTGCATAAGGGAGCATGGCAGGTTCTCTATCGGGAAGAGAACTACATGTAGGGTGGGTGTTCTCCGCCGGTGGAGATGTAGACATAGGGGAGGGGCGTGGCCAATGTAATGGAGAGGTCCAGCCCAAAGAGGCCACACACACACATGGGATGAATCAAGGGGTGCGTTCTCACCATGGGAGAAGGGGGGATGCACCGTAGGGGTTTCAATATTTTTTTAATAACTATACAAATAAATATAATAATAAAAAAAATTTAATAATATAAACATTAATAAAAGAACATTAATAAATTAAATATAAAAGTAATCTTATTAAAAATAATAACCACAAGGACAATAATATCACATTAAATAATAATATTATTAGTATCTACACATTAATATTAATATTTTTATGACATAACACTTAAATAATTTTATTTATATAAATTTTATATATTTCAAACCTTAGGGAACCACACAAGAACCTGGGTCGACCCCACGGTTACCACCAACAATGTGGTGCTCATGCACGCATCCAAAACCCATCAAAATTAATAAACTTAAACACAATTAGACTAGTTCTTAACCCACACCTCGATGAGGCTAGCTAATGTAATGAAAAAATAAAATAAAATAATTTTAAAAGGTTATGGCTTGAAAATTATCTCCACCACAAAACATTATTCCCCCAAGAAGTCACCAGAATGAAAGTTAGTCTAGAATTGATCCCATGACTGAATATGACCATAAGAATGAAGGAATTACTAGGGTAAGTATTTATTCCCCATGTCATACCCAACTAATCTAGAAAAAACCCAAACCAATCACATGGCGAGAAAATGATGGGGTTCTCCTCATCATATGGATTCTACTAGCATGAAAATTTAAACTCAAAAAACACCACCCTAGGGAGGAGGGGGAAATTTGGAATCTCTCAATTGATCATAATAAAATTCCATCAAATTGAGAAACAATTCCACCATAATAAAAAGAAACTTTTCACACGCCAATTGAACCCCCAGTATTAGTGGAAGAATCATGAAAATAAAAACCAACAAAAACACCCTGAAAAACTATATCAACTTTCATCACATATCATAAAACACAAACATCTCCAAGAGAGCATAACAAATACTAAAATAGAAACCAACCCACATGACCAGAAAAAACATGCTAAAAAAACTAACAACTCTAAAATCCACATTTATACAAACAAGACTACAGGTATTATAATATAACAATTTAATCATTAAATAATGATGAAACAATGAACTTATAACAACAAGGAATAATTAGAAGTATAAAAAAATAAGGAAATTAATTTAAATTTTCCACTCCCAACACGGAATACAAAACCCCTACAGAGGCCTCACACTCCATTCAAGTCATGATTGTGCATGAGCTTCACCCCAAAACCAGTGGTCATGGATTTAATGGCAGAAGCATATTATTCCTCACATCCATGAACAAAAATACTAGGGTCATAGTTGATTCATCATGTGAAACATTCCAAAAAAACATCTTCAGATGACCTAGCCAGCTACAATGATGACACATCTTCTGAGTGTTACTACAAGGTAGGTTAGAATTCCAGAGATGACCACACCGATGACACACAATTGAATGAACTGATGGAATGGAAGCCAAGACCATGGTAGAAGACTATTTAGAAACAAATTTCTTGGTTATGTACTACTCTCTAGATGGGTAACCTTTATATGAGTGAACCACTACTAACTGCAGACCAAGAACTAGCTCATCCATAAAATTTCCCATCATCCAATTTCTCAAATCACGATTCACCTGAGGAGAACACCCTATCTAAAAACTCAGTATAAAGACCCCATAAGAAAATTAGATCTTACATTTGATCCAATGAATCTTCCTCCAATGAATAGGTAACCAGATCCTTAAATTGTTCAATGTATTTGTTTTCCATCTATTGGCCTTATTGAACACACATGAGCTCTTCCCTCTTCTTGGCCTCCACCTCCTCAGGTATGAACCACCAAATAAAATAGACATAAAGACAACCCACATCATCCTGACTAGAATTTATGGTGGGGGGAACAACTGCCAATAGTATATAGCTGGACCTTCGAACAGAACCAAAATGGAACACACTCTGACATCTTTGGGAGTTCCCAATACCCTAAAGAAATGCTCGACCCCTTCAAGAAAATCTATTTCCTCTGATGGAACTTGATCACTCTGAAGGATAAGAAACATCCAAGAAGGACCAAAATATGAGCATGACTCATGGGACACATTGGATATCTTTCTAGGAATCATTTAAAAACTGATATGAATCCAATGAAATATCAATAAAATATCCTTCATCTAAAAACCAACGTCTCTAAACCAAAAAATATAAACATAGAAAAAACACCCCTTTCATTAGCCACTTTTTCATTTAAATTTTAAGACCCAAATTGGTGATTTCCAATCCATTTGATCGAAATACTTTTTAATTTCAAAAAAAACATCATTTTGAAATTATACTCACAATAACCAAAACCACAATGAAGCACACCTTGCACCAAACCACCAGAATGAGGAACTAGTGGTCAAGCTTAACTGGGGGACATTGTAGTGAGTCATTACCAAAGAGAGAATAAAAACATGGAGGTAATTGAACCATACACTCAAACTCCTCATGGGTCACTACTCCTTATGAGATTAGTACGTGAAAATAGCTTGTCCCCTTTTTTAACCCTTAATCCCAAAACAAACCAAGACAATATAAAAACTCAATTCCAGAACTAACCATGGTATGTTAGATTTCTTCATGAGTTGTGGTGATTAGGAACAATCCCATAACCTACCTTATTATCCCTGACATTCCTAATCTCCATTCACTGGACACCACAAATAACAAGGTCCTTCTTTGATAACATTTATTCACGATCCATCATGGGATGTCCATGAATCCTTCACATGATACGGTCACCAAGAAGTCCCGATGGGCAATCGTGATCCACAAGGGCCGGTAACTAGTGCTGGGAATCAAAAGTAAAAAATAGGAATGATTTTTCAATTAAATAATAAATAAATAAATAAATACAAAAAAATGAAAAGCACTTATAACCACACACACTGTAAAAAAGATAATATGGAAAAACCTCCATGTGACCCTCTAGGTCACCACCCAACTCAGAAATATGTTTTCTCAGAGTGTGATCCCAAACTAGGGAAACCTGAAACTGAAATGATAATGTAGGGGTGAGCACTAAAATGCTCTTTAATAAGTTACCACAGAATCCAAGTGTTTTCCTTTCACAACATAGTCCACTAACACTAGATTGGAAATCATTAATAAAAATTTGTTTTCTACAATTTTAAAAAACAACCAAATATTCCCGTTTTTGAAAAACAACACACACCACCTTCCATTTTAAAAACAAACTACCATTTTATAAATAAAACTCAAGCCAGAAGATACAAGGCCTATGCTGAAAATAATCAAACTAGGTAGAGAGAAAATAACTATGTGATATAAAATACCAAAAAGCAAAGAATGTAACCATGAAGCATAGATAATAACAATGGGAGATCCTAAAAATCTCTAGAAGACCCCTGGATGTACTCAGTTTGGAACCACATGTCAGAGTATAGAGAAGCCCCTATGTCAATAACCAACTAGTTTCCCGATCCTTGCCTCATCCATCCTACCATATCTATAACTCAAAAGGGTACAAACCCCAATAATCAGGGCTAGAATGAAACCATCACATGATCATTTAAAAAAACCTAGTAACCCATGGTTGTTGTAACACTATGTAAATAGAAGACCCTCACACACTTGACTCACCTTATTGGCCCCAACCACACTTTTCTACCCTAGACACGGACATCCCATATGCAATAAACCATAAATGGATATCAAAGATAGGGGTGATATATATATATATAAACACACACACACACACGAGTGATTATATTACATCCACAAGGTGACAACCAGGACATCAAGTTATTTATACAATTAAATCATTTCATAAAAAAATTTGAGTTCCCAATTGGGAACACCCATTTTCCAAAGAACAATCCATTCTAAGAATTAATACGAACATCACATTTAAGTTGAAAGTACCAAACACGAATTTAACAAAACACACCCCAAATCAATTTACCAAAATACATTCTAAAACAGTTTTATAGGAAAATCAATTAACTAGTAAAACATTCCAAACATCCCCTTGAGTCATGATTTTACAAAAAAAACTCACCAAAATCTGACGTGGAATTCCCTCATAAATTACATTTTAAATGATCTAAAACCCCACACAAAGTACCCAACATTATTTGAAAAAAACCCATTTAGGAAACCATTATTTCATGAAAACACTGATTAAAGTTCCATGTTTATTTTAGGACTCATCTATGTCTACAGGTATTTCACCCATGGAAGTGCCAACATCCAATAGAACACCAACCATCCAAGAGGATAATCACAGACCATTTCCATGAAAACATCGGCTTCTTTTAAACTAAATCCAACTATACACATTCTTTAGAAAACAAAAAACAATTACATTAAATTCATAAAACCCCTTTTCAAAATATTTTAACAAAATTTTTATGTTATAACCTTGCCAAAACATACACTCGAAAACAAATTAAAAAATGATCAATTACAATCACAACATAATTAAAACTAAACATTTTATGAAGACCATAAAACCATTTATAAAACCATTACTTATTTTTAAACACAACCCCCCCCCCAAATCATTTTGTCTAGGCCATCAATTAAACGAGAATCCAATTTATACATTGATAGAAAATATGAAATAAAAACTATGTTAAAAAATATTTTAAAAGGTTCAAATAACATGTCAAGACTAGACATTACTTTTAATTAACACATAATGTTTTATCAAACATAATTGGTTCTCTAATATCTTTACATATTCGATGAATCATTTCAAAAGTAATTTTTAACAATTTATACCTACACGAAAACACCACAATACAAAAAATATTTCCTTATATAGGTGCGTATAACCTTTAAAAATTATAAACATATTTAACATTCAGTGAAACACATTTTTCATAGGCACATATAAGCATAAGTAGGAAACACTTCAAAAACATTTTTTTAAAAATCTACTAACATGTAAACACTATAAAAAATTAACAAAATGAGCTAAGAAGGTTCAAATAAAGCCAAAATTTTAATTAATTATACTAAAGCATTAAATGGGATTCATCAAGATGGAAAAATGATGAATTCACCTAACTCAATAGCTAGAGAATGTGACACTGCTTCAGTAGAAGGAATAACATAGCCTCACAAATCATCCACACACCCTAGTCAACAAGAGTAAACTCATTAACAGGACCCCGTATAATTGGGTTCGACTAACTTGATGAATAACACAAAAAGTTAAAAACTACCAATAGACAAGAATAAGATATGGATGTCATTGAGGGGAATTGTAGTCACATTGGAGCTGGGAGAAGGAACTATGCAAGGGGGTTCCGGCCATGTCAGAAGTGAGTAACGTGGCCAGCTGGGGACCTGGCCGGACAAGGAGAGGGGTGGTTCGGGTTGGGGAATGTGCATTCACAGTGAATCAAGGTTGGTTCACCATTTGGAATGGAAACACGATCAAGGATAGGGGTCACAACAGATGGAGATGCGGTCGGAGTGTAGGGGTGTGACCAGAGCACTGATAACGTCTGTATTGGTGGGGTCATGCACGCATAGGGGATGAATATGTGTGTGTTGTCTCACCGTGGGAAGTAGGGGGTGGGGTGGGAGATGCCCCCTAGCTTTTTATGTCTCCTTGTTTTTTTGGTATATAATAACTATAATAGTAATAATTATTACCAAATAATAACAATTCTAGTAGTTACATTACATTAATAAATTAATTATAAATGTAATCATAATAATAATTATAAAAAATTAATTGATAATAATATTATTATCTATAAAATAATTATATTATTTTTACGATGCAACATTTACAATATTTTATTTCAAGGAAATTATATTTTTTTTAAACATTATGGAACCGCACAAGATCTAGGGTTAAACACACTGTAACAGCCAACGGTGTGGTGCTCATGCACTAGTCCAAAAGACCAAATAATTAATAAAGATCAAAACGTCTAGACCATCACTCATCCTATTCCATTACGAGGCTAACCAAAGCCAAGATAGAGTAAAATAAAATAATTTAAATAGGACAGGGTGTGACATTACCCATCTACCAGTAACCTGAATAGGTAACAACAAGACCTGAATGAAATTTGAGATCTCTTTGGATAATGACAAGATCTTAGGTATTAGTAAATACCATTGGGAATGATTTTTCCAAAAATAATCTATATTAAGTTTATATAAAGAAACATAAAAATATTGACACTCCAAAACAAAGACTCTAAAATTATTATTCCATGTCAATTCCTTTTTGTAACACCCTGATATTTTTTGAAATATTTTCTTCAAAAAAATTTAATCATTTTGAAATAATACATTTCAAGATTTAATTAGTTTTTCTAAAATTACATTCCAGGATATGTTTTTGAATTATTCATTTGAAACACTATTTTTATGTTGCGATACATGAAACACATAGTTTATAAAAAACGAGACATACAATTAAAATATCATTACATAATATGTTAGTTATCGTCAATCAGTTGTAATGTAGTGTATAAAGGGTCTTAAATAAATTATGAAAATATATTTTTTAAACATGTAAAAAATTGAATTATTTCCAAAAAAATTATGTATAAATGAATGTAAAAACTATTCCAAAAATAGGAAATATTTTTTTGAGAACATGTTTTTTTGAAAGAAAACATGTTTTAACGTAATAAAATAATCATAACACATAAATTGAATTATTTTAATGATTTTTAATAATTATATAAGTCCAAAAAAAATTAACATTATTATCTTGTGTTTTCTATACAATAAATAAGAATTAATCTAATTTTATGCTTAAAAACTTTTTTTTCTAAAAAACATTTTTGTTACATTTTGTGCTCTTATATTAAAACTATTGTTTAAATATTTTATAAATATTATAAAAAATATATAATTTTTCATTGCTATTACATAATCAAAATAATATTTTCTTTGTTTTTGATAATTTCTTAAGAAGATAATTTTTTTAATAAATAGTAAAAAATATTGGGTTTTATTAAGACTTTTCATTTCATTTAATGAATCTACAAACATGAAAAAAAATTATTGTGGTTTTAAAAAAAAATTATTTAAATTAAATATAAATTAATAAAATTTATTTTATTCTAATAATTTTGAAAATGAATTTTTATTTAAAAAATATTTAAACTTTTGAACGTTTTTTATTGAAAAAACACTTTCAAATTGCATATATGGGTGTAATTTTAAATTAAAAATTTCCACAAATGTGAATGTAATTTCAAAAAATGATTTCCATATATTGAATCATCATAATTTATATTACCTCATTATTTAAAATAAATTTTGTTCAATATTAAATAGTTAAAAATTAAAAAAAAATACTGCAATTAAGGTTAAAATGGGTTTATCCTAGGGTGAAATTAAAGAGATAAGGATTAAAATTAACCAAAAAATATACAAAAAACCAATTTCTAGAAATATATAAACATTAAATCCTCAATTTTCTATAATTTACAATTTTTGAGCCGTTTAGAAATTTAAAAATGTGATCACATATTTTTCTTTTCAAAAATTACAAGTATACAAGTCACCTCACTTTAAAAAAGGTCACCCCTTATCCTCTCTTATTCACACTTTAAAAAAAATGTTATTTAAGACAAAAAATACTGGAAAACATCTTTAATTACCTCATATAATCTTACAATCCTTTATTTAGTAATATATTAATCACAGAAATCCTTCTAGTGAAAACCAAAAGAAGTTGTCCGAAGAAGAGGTAACACCCCTAACCGAGTGATTTATTTTATTTATTCCTCCACCTCTTTAAATTGTTTTTAACACATTATGATATAATAACAAAACTATATTCTATATAATTATATTTTGTTATGGTATGTTCATGAAATTCATAATTCTCATCCTCTATCAAAGGGGATACGATATCATCACTCATGTATATGGTATACTACCGCCTCAGGAAACAATGTTATTCTTTCTCCATCACCACCTTCCATTGAGGATATAATGATAGGTTATATATATATATATATATATATTATTTGTTATATTATTATACCTCTCATATTTTAATACTAAATATACCTTCTTACCTCCAAAACCATTTTGAAAACAATAATTCCACCTGGGTATACAATGAACTATTGTCACACGAACCTATTTGATGTGTTTTTCATTTATAATTAACTTAGATGGTAATAATGATATATTAAAAGAATATATATGATATATATAACATTAATATACTTTTTCAATAATAATATCACAAATACATTCTTACATTCCATTCTATTGTGGGATATAATAATGTCGTTCATCTGTACGATGAACTATTACCTCACGAAGCAAAGTGATTCATTAATGCTCTATACGAAAGGAAATAAGAACATTTTTAATAAAAATATGTGATTTATTTGAAATAATAATTATTTTTTAATTATAATATGTTATTTTCATTATTTATTTTAATCTATCAAGAAATAGAAAATTCTTTCAGGTATATGTATGGCTCACTAACTCCATGAATGATGTATTTCATTTTTTATCTCTATCATTTATGTATTACTTTAAATAAATATATAATAATAATATATGATATTTATATCATGGTGAAAATTTTGCATATGATGGAACCATGATCAAATTAATTGGAAAAAACTACCAAATAAAAAATACATAAAAAACACACTATTTAATACCTAAAACATGAATTTAACACAGAATATATATCTATATCTATATCTCTATGTATATACATACTAAATTTGGCATTTTTCTTCCACATGTCACTCCCTCATCAAATACCTCCATTTTCCCATAACCATCCTCCATTATTCCTTTACCTAACCCTCCCACCCCATCAGGACTACACTCATCAACTACATCAGTTTCAAATCCTCCGCAGTGCCTCCTTCCCTAGACAATGTATTCCATCTATTTAGGGTTTTAGTTCTCATACTATCCTTCTTCCCCGGTTTCAGTTGTCCAATACCACCTCTGGAACATTGATAGCCTATCATGACCCTTCAACTACCCATTCTTCAAACTCTTGGATCTTCATATCCATCCCCACCTACTCCCTATCTCTAGAAGTCTCTACCTCCTCCTGTTCCAAAATCTCATCTCCATCCATGATTCCTCCATCCAAGATTTACCACTAAAAATATTTTCCCCCCAAGCCTATAATTTTTTATTCATCATCAAGTGTGTCTTCTCTTCTATATACTACTACTCAAGGTTTCTTCCTCTATTCGTAGGTTTCTTACCTCCACCGTCATCCCCCTCTACCTCCACAACAACCCCCAGTACCTATAGCTTATCTTCCTCCCCCTCTATCTGCTTCGCGTCTGGATCCACCCCCTTCTCCTATATCTGATCCGCATTAGGATCCTCCACCATTCCACCTGCTTCAATTTCTCTACCTCTTTCTCCTTTTCCATGAATCATTCTTAGTATTATAAAATCATTTTGGTTGAGTTGAATATTAAATTTTTAAAGGGGTAATGATAATCTGTTGATTTCACTGTCTTAGGAGTAGATGGAGAAGCACAACAAGATTAAACAGGATTTTATTGATATGTTGTTGGGGGCCTTTTACAATGTTTTTTCATGGACAATAACCATACCCCGCGATGCAATAAAAATAATATTTCAGTTCTAACATTACATTGATGATATCCAATTTTAGAAAACCTACATTATGAAGTATTTCTTATATGCTATGATTTTTTTTTCAATTCATGGAATTTTTTTACATTTTTAGGAAAAAAGTCTCTGAAAAATGGTGGTGTTTTCCTATGGATTGAAGCATCAAATTTAATTTATTATGAAATTTATCATTTGTACAAGGTTACTCTGTGATGGGTAATTCAACCCTTGATTTCTCTATTTCATGTGTAACATATTTATTAGTCTATTACTGGGAACATTCCCCAATTTGTTTAGTGAGATGAGTAATATAATATTTTGATTTAAACACACTTTATTTCACTATTTCCTTCCCTTATATATAATTACTGTTTTCAATGAATGATCAAATATGATGTTAATTTCATTGAAGGAATTGGTCAGGTTACTGTGAACCATGAAAATGTCAAACACGTTATTGGAAGCTATATAATTTTTATGTCTCCAGTAATTTATTCGTCCACTCAACAACAACTATATTTTTATGTAGTTATTTATTGTATGTTCCTCATAGATGAACTGTTTCATAAATTTATTATTTTTGAAAAAACTGCAATGGGCCGTTCCATTATAGTAATTTTTCTTTAATACATGTCTACACTCTAAACATTATGAATTTTATACATGAGTCTGCACAATTTATTATCTGTCTCCAGTAATTTATTCTTCCATTCAATAACAACTATATTTTGATGTAGTTGGTTATGGTATGTGTATTAGAAATTTACTCTCTAATTAATTTATTGTTTTGTAATAAATGAAAATTTATAGAATACCCCCATCAGTTTATAACTACAACATTTTGATTTAGGGAATTTCCAAACTAGGAATCTTGAGAACAATATGTGCTTAATTTCATATATTAAATTGGAGTAGTGGCTTATTTTAACTTTGTTCATGTTCTACCAAATTTGATGTTATCTATGATTAGTACATTATTTTTACATTTCATGATAATTATAATGGTTCCCAATGTGCTTACATGTCTTCTTTAATTTAGTTTTATTTTTCACCATCTCCAGTTTTTTAATGCAATGGTAACACAAAATCAAGGTAATTTCCCTGATATACTTTTCTATTAATTCAATCTTATATTTTTTCTCACTTATATTGCTTACTCAGGTATTTGACATCCAATAATTATGTTTTTTAGGATTGTCATCATCGATAATGAGTAAATATAGTGGATAAAGGATTTGATGTATTCTGGATGGTGTGGAAAAGGATTGATTGGTAAGAATTAATTATGTTTTTCATTTCCAATATTGATTTCTTTTAGAAGGATATGAATGATCTTGTTTTCAGGAATTATTTTTCTTTTTGAAACCTTTTTAAAAAGTGTTGTGCGCAGGTTTTGAATATTTTTTTAAATATAATATGAAAATAATTTCTTTTCATTCTTCACTTAATGATAAAATTTATCCATATATAATGCACTTTTTTATATAATATTTTCCATTATTTATGTTTTCAGAGTAGTTCATTGGTTTTATCATTGTTTTCAAATCTGTCAATTGATTATGTTATTTGAGTAGGAATATTACAAATTTTGATATATGGTTACTAATTTTCTATATTCTTGACCAACTATTTATATTTTGGTTTCCATGAAACATTAGAAATATACATTAATGTCATGCTTTATGATCAAGGAACCTGAACTAACTAGAATAACCCATTCTTGAGTTCTATGTAATCTGGTTAGTGTACTCTATTTCTTTTTGAGTCACTTCAGACTAATATAGTTTTATTAAATAAATAGGTATAGCGGAAATCATATATACAAAAATTAATATATCTCTAAATTTATTTGTATTATGACTAGATTTTTACATAGTGATGCCCAAGGAGCAGACAATGTATATAAATGAGAGGGAGGGTCTTTTGGCTATGATCATTACCACCTTAAGTAGCTAGAGAAGTGACTTGACAACAGATTAAGTGATGTGATTCAGAATAAGGTCAACACATTAGTAGCTCCCTATCCCGTTCCATATCCTTATTCATTATAATTTTCCATCGTGTTGTTAAACATTTATTTAATTGTTTATTCGATTATTGTTCTAAATCATATGTCAATATATGATCATATCTCACCCAAATCTTAAAACTGTATTTCTTCTATCACCACTATCGTAACATAGTAAAAGTATATTGTATACAATAATTGACTGATTCAGTTTAATGTTTTACGTGGATTATCAATTGGCTGTGTATATTTAATTTTTAACTAAAACAATTTACTTTTTGAATTTCATTCTTTTTTATCCTTTCCATTATTTTACAATTTTTTATAACTTAAAGTTTATTATATTCACAGGTATTTTTAGATCATTGGTGCACACCTCATTATCAATATGTTTGAAATTTTATTCTTATGTCATCATGATTTCAGTAAATCTATTATTTAGCGGGGATTCAAGTTATTCTTGTAGGTTATTGGTGATAGTTATTGTGGCCCATGAAAAGTTTTAATTGGTTATCGGTGGATATATGTTTTAAATATCTAATTATCAGTGCTTCCTTAGAATGATTGAATTATAGGTAAAATTTTGATATGTATTCATATATTTATATTTTTTTATATAGTTTATATTTTTATTTATTTTATTAGAACTCATTCCCAACTACTAAAAGATATGAGACTATAAAATAATTAAATAAGAGAGATATCTCTTATCCTCTTTCTAAAATTTCATATCAAATTTTCATACTTTCATGGTAGGAATAATTATTTCATGTCACATATGGAAATAATATACATTTTTAGGAAATGACAACCATTCACAATTATTATATTGAGATTATTCATTTCTTAGTGACTTTCCAATTGATAGTCCTATGATTTAAATAGTCATCATTGATTGGATGGAAGATAATATTTATAATATATTATCATTAACCTTGATACTAATACATATTGCTTGGTTGAAGGATAATTGTATAACATTTATATGATGAAACTAATAGTTCATTTCAGAATACAAATGCATTGCTACTTTTTTAAAACATCCTCTAGTTTATCAAATTTTCCAAAAGTTTAATGATGTAGAAATGGAGTTGATGAAACCGATCTTTCTAGACAAATCTCTGACCACTCCAAGAAATAAAAGTGGTTTATCCAAACCAAGTTGTACGTGTTGTGTCCCATACCAAGAGATGTCCACTAAAGTTTCCACTAATTGGGTTGAAATATAGGACAAGTTATTCAAGACACCTGAGAATGTTTCATTATATATTCTTCTATTAATTTGTATTAAGGTCATCACTTATTGTCTTTTCTGTGGTTTTAACAAAGTGTTTCATTTAATTTCCCTCTTCCAATAATTTTTCTCATTGAGGTTTTCTAAAATGAAACAAAACCCATAATAATTAAGATGAGAATAATATAGTTTTTTTCAAATGATGTGAGAATTATTAGTTACCAGCTGTCCTTAAATTAATTTGTATGAATGTCATCATCAAATATATAAAGTTAGTTGGGGATTTTTTCAGTTCCAAAATATTTGAATATGAATTCATTGTTCCAATAAATAATATAATATAATCATTTAACAGGGTTTTAATTTTTTTATTGTCATATAATAATTGATATTTAAATGGTATACATTAGAAATTTGGTTTTAACTATATTTCTATAATTATATTTTAAGAAGTATTCCAACATTGGTTCTTTTAATATCTGAGGATCAAATCATAGTCCAAACCTGGTTTAGGGTATCTTTATATACTGTTTATTTAAATATCAAATGGTGAATGTTTTATATAACAGTAGGTATATAAATATCATATCTTATAAGCCACTATCCCAGTTGGTTATTGAAATCGGTATCGTGGAACCATGAATACTTTTTAAACAATCTAATTGAATATCAAACTTGACTATTTATAAAAAATGAATAGGCCAAGAATAGTCTCAATAAAATATTTTAGATATAACTTTATTAAAAACTACACTAACACATTATTTACATTTATAAAACACTTACAATAATCATTAATCTATGAATCTATGTATTAATGATATTAGGAAATTATTCATTAAAAAATACATGAAGATGGTTTTCATCATTTATTAAATGTGTCGAAGTGTCACTAAAATGGTATATGAAAATATTATAAAAATAATAATTTAATAAATTGTTTTAGACAATACGATTTGTAATAATGTTAACCTTCTAGAACTTAGTAATTATTTTGGACATTATAATATAAAAAACAAACCATAAAACATAACTAACACAACAAAACATAATTTTTTTATGTGGACGTGGTTATTTTGAAATAAGAATATCAACATAATAAAACTTATAATTATTTTCATGGAAAATAATTAACTAAATAAAAAAATTATACAAGTACACATACTATGAAGGAAAATATATATCTATATATATATATATGGTTGAATTGATTGTATTGTATTAAAAATTCTATTATATTAAAATGATAAATCATTCAAAAACATCACTAGGTAAAGATAATAAGAAATATGTTTTCATTAATGTGAAATAAAGATAAAGAACATTGATTTTCCACTATAATAGATTTTTAAATAAAAAATGATATTATAAGGAATTGTATTTTAAAATTATATATGTTTTCTATCAGTCAAAAAACATAAGGATACAACACCTATATCTCTATTAGAAAATGTATGATATTTATAAATATGCAATTATAGAATGCATATTCATGTACATAAATATTCATGAAATATATGTTGGATACAAAAATTAATAAATTGATGTGATATTATTTGGTGAGAAAGCCACAGTTAAGGGGAAACATCTATTCGAGGTAATGAACATCTATCACCACTTCACTATGATGAGGATAGAATGACATAGTTGTGGAATCCAGGGATAGTAACAGGTGAAAAAACATTTGTAAACAATTCATCTTAGTTTTTGAAATGAAAAATATTTTTTACTCAGGTATATATCATTTCTCATCACTGATTAGTATGTTCATGACAATATCATGGCTACAAATAATGTGAATTTTTACATGTTGCTTTCAAATTTTGACAGGATTATATTTTCATGAAAACATGTCATATATTGATTCTTATATCTTATTCAATATTTTTCTATTAATTCTCATTTAATTTTTTCTTCAACTACATAATCAGGTATGTGCCATGAAATTCCTCATCTATAATAATTTTTTTCATTATAAGTTGTTTTTTAGGTCCCTACTACTACACACCACTCCAAATATTATTTACATAGTGATAAACCATATTGATACATGTTGTGTGTGTGTGCTAATAAATATTATTTATTAAGTACAACATTCTAAGGGTGATTTCAACTTTAATATTTATTATCGTATCTTTTTTATCGCTATTTATATTATAGTGTGATAAAAACTGTGATGTATATTTTTCATTTTCAAATTTTTCATGCTTGTTTCCAATAAAACTGAATACCTTTTTTTTTGATTTTTCATTTTTTCCCTGATACATGGGTGATCTATAATTGGAAACCAAAGTTTAGGTTTCAGGGATCCACTTTAGCAAAAACTCACTGATATTTTATGCATTTAGTAACATGAGTTTCCAAGCTTCTGTCTCTTATATCTGCACACAGAAAAATATCAAATATTTCCTATTGCTATTTCATTTCTCACCATTTGTTTTTCCATTGACTTTCTACAGTCTATACCTAATGTTATGTATGTCTCGTTTATTTTTATTTTGAATTCCAATTTTCTTGAATCAGATTTCATTTTTAATTTCAATAATTTAAACTGTATGTTATTTTACTACTACCGTATGAGAATCTATAGGTATTCCAATATTCCTGGTCTGTATTTCTTATTTTAACATAACAATAATTTTTAATCATTATTATTATAATAATATATTAAAGAATTTTGAAAATAATAGTTCATATATAGCACTATGCGTATGCACGAGCATGGTACTAGTTTTTAAAAAAAACGAGAAATAAAATGGAATCAGTTAATCTTATATGGTATGATATATATAATTATTCTTCACTTATATGGTTTGATATACATATTTATTTTATGTGGTGTATATAATTACCATTAATTTATTTTATTATCATTATTATGGAAATTATCGGTATTTAAATAACAATTTTATTAAGTCACTATCATGGGTGTTATAGTTCAAATGTTATAAAAAAAAGTTAGGTATTTTTTACTCAATTTTTCTTTCTTGGGACATGTGTTATGTTATACACCTTTATTATTTAATGATGTTTATATACAGACCCATTGACATTTAATATTATTAATTTATTTATTATAATAATATTTTAAATTTTATTTAATTTTATTCCATCATGGGGTATAGAATGAGATGTTACCAAAATGGTGAATAATTTATTTTAGAATCTCATAATTTATCAAGATTGTCTATGATTATATTTCAAATGATGAAATATTATGATATATCTCTCAATATATTAATGTATTCTTAACTCCAATGGTTATTTCATGAGAAAAACTATTTTCCCTTTATCTCCCTATCTTTATGTACTCAATAGTTCAAAAACAATGAACAAATAAGCATATTTATTTCTCTCTTCTATCAAAAACACACTTTTCTCAAAAATCCATGATTTCTAAAAATGATTACAATTTGTTTTAGAATTATCAAAATTATTTACTAAATTGTTTTACCCATTTTTGAACTTTAAAAAAAATGAGTGATATCTTTAGGTATTTTTTTAATCAATGGCCATTAAGTCTTTTTCTAAAAAATTTGATATGAATATTTGTTTTAAAACATATGATATGTATAAAATTTCATGTCATCATGAACAATCAGTTTTTTAAATATTCCCTTATATGTTTCAAAGATTAATTTCAATGAAATGGATTTCAAAAATATTAGATTATTTTTTAGTTTTAAAAAGTGATTATCAAAGAAAATTTATTTACCTCAAAAAGTGTTTTAAATGTTTTTGAATGATTTATTTACATGTTTTTCATGGTTATTTTGAAATAAAAAGATTTTAAAAATTACTTCTGTTTTAAAAAATGTCTTTCAAAAAAGAAATTTTAATTTACAAAATAAATTTTTTAAATTATTTTTAAATATTTTTTTATATGTTTTTAATGTTATTTAAAAGAAAACGACATTAAAAAATATATTTTTTTTTGTTTTAAAATTTTATTTTCAAATAAGTGTTATTTTCCTCATAAAAATGTTCTAAGTGATCTTTATAAATAATTTTTCATATAAGATGACATTCTTTGATATTACTTAAGCTTTACTGAAGATATGATATAATTATTCCATTATCTATAGGGCTTGTGTTTATGATGAAAATATGTTTCTGAAATATGTTTCTCTTCCACTAGTTATACCTTGATATAATACTTATGAAACCACTTAATTATATATATGTTATTATATGAGGAAATAATGAAATTATTGTAAAACATGATTCTTTTCAATAGGTTATTTTTTGATGAATTGATTATGAAACCTATTTTTTCATGGGTACTTTTATTATGAATGTTTTATTATCTTGTGGAACACATATATATATATATATAATATTTTCATAATGTGATGGTTGTATTGTTATAAACTAAAATGGGTGGGACCTATATCCCTCTATAATTCATTAGGTATAAACTGATATCTTGTGACATAAACAAGACTGGAACAGGGATTGAACCTAGTTCATTATGGGAAAATTTCCACTATGATAGTGTTGGAAAGAAAACATCAATACTATAATGGTTTTTGCAGTAATCCCATTCCCCTATAATATTCTTGGAAATGAGCCTTGAACAACAAAGGAAATTATTTTTGATGCTTATGTCTATCCCTCAAATCTATGTGTTATGTTAATATTAGACTCTCATAGTTCATTTTATATGATTCCATTATGAATCATATCTTATGAACTACCATGATTTATTTCATGACCGTTGATTATGTTCTATGATTTTCCGAGTATAGTCTTCAAATGATATTCCCATTTTTGTATACCATTATGATCATGATATATTGATATCTCCCTTTTTACCCTTAATGAGAATATGAGACCACCATTTCTTGTTGTTACCTCACACATTTTATGATGAAATAATTAATGTATTATATGTATAATAAGGTTTATAGTTATGAAGAACATAGTTAGAGATGATGTATCTCACTTATGGATCAGTGTTCTAGGTATCCAAGTTTCTAAACACAGTATTCTTTTACGATCCTCAAACATGTGTTTCTTTTATGTAATAAATATTAATCTAAAAATATATAATATTTATGTATGAGAAGTTTTGGTTGTTACATTATTGTGTCATTTTCTACGGATTGCACCACTATAAACCCCAACCTTCTCTAAGAAATTCCCCTTGAACATCGACCAAATTGATGGATTTTGTAAGATTACCTCCATCCCATAATAATTTTTATTAATACTAAATGTTGTAGCATCAAATCATGTAAATATTATTATTCATTGAAGTCACAGTGTCTTACAGATCCAATATTGAAATGACGTATTTTTCTGGATCTCCAATCCCCTTAGAGAATTGTTTAGAAAAGGTGGTGGAAGGTTTTCTCTTTGTTTTTTATTTATTCTAAAACGTATGAATTTATTTTTTTTAAAATTTTATATTTATGGTCATTAATCAATTGATATCATACTTAGCTTGTCTTTTCTTATGACTTCTACATCGGTGTTAATATTCCATGGGTTATGACGTAGGTGGTTTCACAGCTCTACATTACTCTACAAAACCTTACTTGATTATAGATAGAATTTGGCATCTAAAATGGTTATAAAACATGATTTATTTATTTTTAAAGGAATATTTTTTATGGTAATATAGAAATTTTTCGATAAAATGTGATGGTACTGGAAAAGTTTATAAAAATGGATTTCTCCATTAGTGTAGTGAATTGAAATGGATTTTATTCATGTTTTATATTGTTGAAAAGATGTGATCCTTATTAATGATTTTGATATGGTAAACATGAGTATGACCACTGATGAGTACAGATCCATATTAGTGGATGAAATATTATCCCTAATTACAATTATTCAACGGTAATATATAAATCATTTTTCCTATGTAGTGTTAGGATTCAATATGGAGAGAGAAATATTACACTAAAGACCTATTTTGGTACGACTATATATACATGAGGTAGCCTCTTGATCACAGGAACTATACAAGGATACTAACTAATTAGAAATTAATATGAATTACGGGGTTCATTATCTATTTATAATCCATTAAACACATGTTCATAACGATTATAGAAATGATCTGAGAATTGGGTTATTGGTTTGTTTCATAAATTATTAAAAGCGGTGATTTACCCATATTTTTATCAAATAATGTAAATTTTAACTACCCCTTGTTTAACATAAATTACACATTTTTTATGTATTTTATATACGTAAAGTGTAAAAGTTATGTTTGGGAGGGTTTGTAAGAGTTTTGGAATGTTTTATGGATTTTCTAGTGATTCATGGATTCCGAACAGTTATTTGATACCATGGAACACCTCTAGAAAATCATTCAAAATGATATTGTGGGATCTATGTGGGTTCATGACAAGTCGCATGGGTTGTCCAAAAAATGAATCCACATTAGAGAAACCTTGCATGATATGGATAAGGGGAAAAAGAATTGGTGGGTCCCTATTTTTCATACCATGATATCCAACCATGTATAGGTGTTTCTCGGACGTTTTTGACACATGGTTTTTGTAAGGATTTCTTAATCATGCACCTAAACCATGCATCGTTAAAAAGAAGATCTGAAAATTGTGGAATTAATTTATATTTCCATCTAAACCTCTCATTTCATTCTTAAATTGGAACTAAATAATTTTAATCATACACAGTGTTTGTGGAGACCTTTTAATATGATCCGAGAGTAATATATTGGTGATTCTTTCTGCGTTGGAGGCATGAATTCCATGTTAAGTGCTCATTCTTATTGGTTTTCCTTAGTTTTCATATTCTTCCCAATAGTGGATTCTTGGATTTAATCCATTTAGGATTGGCCCATTGGTTTTTATTTCACTGAAGTTGATATATAGTTTTGTTTATGTTAGGAAAAAGTTATAAGGTGGATTTATAGAGTTTCAATCTGTTTTAAAAGAATAATTTGTTTTATTCATTGTTTTTTATATGTTTTCTAGGTAGGGGGATTCACTGTTGTGTACACTTATTATAACTTGAAGTAATGGATTAAAATTGGATTAATTTCATGATATAAAACATTAAATTGTTGCTAAAAAATTCAGTAGAAACTCTTACTAGTGATGGTTCTGAAAATTATGGAAATTGGTTGTCATGGTAAGTGCATTATTTCATTATTTTAAAATTATTCTTTAAAATATGGAATTTTTTTTATTCATGTAAATGAATTTATAGAATAATTTTAAATAAAATATTTTTTTATTGAAGTGTCATGGAATTATTGGTGTGGAATAGAATTTGGTTTACTTGGTTGGAATATGTCCATTCTCATTAATGTGACCCTATGGAAGGGGTGTTTACCATTGGAGAACTATATATATGTTTACCTTCTAATGACTAATTATATCGATGAAATACTTCTCATGAGTATGGAACTGTCACATGAGCCTGAATATGTGGTTGTGTGTAATTTTGGAACAAGAAATGGGTATGCCAATGGATTGATAAATGGGTTAAAAGAGTTTTTTTTGTTTAATTTCATCGAAATGGATTATGTTTGGAAAACAATTTTGGTATGAAAAATATTTTTATTAGAAATGGTTTTGATTTGTTAGGAATTTTTTTAAAGTATTTTATATAAATTGTTTAATATAAACTTGAAAACAAGTTTTATACTAGTGGGATGAGTAGGGATGTCATTTGTGGAAATCCTACATAGTATTATACTCACTTCATTATTAGGAACATTTGAGTTCTTGAAGATATTGTGTATCGTGACATGTGTAAAGGAAATGTATCCCATTTTCTTTATTAATTAACCATGATATCTTGGACATGGATTGTGGATTTGGATATTGGAGAATGTTGGGAGATGTGAAATTTTGTCTATGAGTCGTTGAGTTTTGTTGGTATTTTTCAACACTTTTTACTTTAATATGGTACTTGGTTGTGGTTGGTATTGTTGTTAACATTGTATTACTTTGAGTTTTATTATATTGTTTCATTAAAAATATACTGGCTATTTGGGTTATAAATTTATGGTTTAATTGTTCAATTTTAAAAGGGGAAATTGTCCGCCAATTATTAATGATACCTAGTAATTTATTGCAGCACTTTGGTGTCTTGGGGGTGTCAATTTTGTCTAGAAACAACCACTATAGCTTTTCAATACAATGTATGAGGTTTGGGATGTAACAAATGTAATTGTTTAGTTCCATCCTTGGGTATTAGGTGTTTCCATCTGGTAGTTTTAAAATCATCCTAGTTTTGTCCATCATCTAAGATGGTAGCATAGAGTAGTTCATAGGGACTAGAAATATAGAACATAAAAGATGTAGCTAACCAATTTATGTTGAAATTAAATTTACTAGGGGGTTTGGTTACAAGATTGATTTGAGACACATATAGGAGTGTCACAATGTTTTCATGGGTTTTAAAAATGAAAAAACATGACATGAACTGATATAAATGACTTCCCATTAGATATTCATATCTTATTTTGAATAAAGATTTATGATTTCGTTCAAATTTTCTTTTGAAACGTGTTGAAAATTATTCCAATGTGGTATTTTGAAAATGGAATGATAGAGGTATTTTGAAAATGGTTAAATTTTCAAAAGCATGGGGAGACATTTTTATATTGATCTGAAAATGGAAAAATATCGAATTTTGTGAAATAATTATTATGATAGTTGTAATGTGGTAAATTTTTAATTATTAGGCATTAAATATATAGAGTGTGATAATAATGGATTTTTTAGTCATATAAACAAGGAATGTTTTTCACAGAAGAAACCAAAAAAATGTGTGCAGAAAATGTGGTTAAACCTGAGCCACAGGTGAACTAATAGTTGGTTCATATTATTTTCTAGGATTTTCAAAATGTGGATAGAGGGAACCAAATGGGTGACCCAAAAAATTGGACTACTATATTCAACTCCAAAATATGAAAACATTTATCTTTTTGAGTGATTCGTAACCAAAGAAATTAGATATGGGTATCAAATCATTGATTTACTAGGAATGAAATCATAGTGGACATTCAAGATGTAAATGTACAATAGAGATGATGAAGCACGTCATTTGTGGGATTTATAAGTTCATGCTAAATTATAACATGGAATTTAATGGGAGGATTTTGAAGAATTTTTCAACACAATATTCTATCCGCGCATGTAAAAGATTTTTAGAACAACAAATTTTTTATCCATGGAGGAGGAAAACCTTATAGGGAGAGAGTATATTTCTAAATTCTTGAATTAAATATACATTTCACCTCAATTTTCTCCATATTCACATTTTATGGTATGGAATTTTGAATAGGCGTTGAGGATATAAATTCTCACATTGATTTTCATGATTTTTATATTGGATTATATGGAGATGGTAGAAAAAATGATGGTGGTAGAAAGAGACATCTTAGGGGGTACAAGTGGAGGAGTCTAGTTGATACCCATAAAAGATGACAAGAACTATGATTCGAAGAATAATAAGTTTAGGGACACCAATATCCACAGTAGTGTAATGACATAGAATATCACTACTAGATACAAGAATAATCCCCCTAAACTAAATTTAAACCTTGATTTTTCCATGTTTTTTGTTCGACAGCATGAAGTGAGATTGTTGGGAACCACCTATATCATTCCACAGGTGAAATAATATGTAATCTGGGGTACTATTGTCACAATTATTCATGATTGGGTTATCGGGATACATCAAATGTTTCGTAGACATCAAATGCTTTGATGGGATGAGTGTAACAGAATACATCTCGTCAAGATAACCGGGTATGGTGTGGTGATTTTACCAATACCATGACTTCTAAACCAGGGAAATATCTAAATATTAATAAAGAACAAAGTGCAGCAAGTAACAAATTTTATATATATGAGAATGTGATCGTGGATGTTCAATTTTGGTCTTCTATGTTGATAGGTATGATTCTTTTGAATTTAACACTTTTGTATGATTTTTTTGATATACGTGTATCCCATTGGTTTATTTTTTCTTTGGATATTGATCTTAGGGGTTTTCATGTTGAGGTGATACCATTTGTTCAAAAACCTCAAACTCCTACGAAACAAATAGAATATCCAGAGTGTATGTGAAGTGGATGTTCTAAAACAGTTAGTGGAAATCGGTTAATATTGTCTTTCTAATACATTGAGATTAAATTCTATGAAATAATAATAAATTTGAATTGGATAATAATTTTTAAATATCATGTCAATTTTATACCTGAAGGGTTATTTTTATGACAATTGATGGAATTGAGTATCTCATTAGAGGATGCCAATGTAATGCCCAGTAAAACAAGATAGTTGTCACCAGGAAATAAAACTATCTCAAACAGATCTTCAACTTTAAACCAATCATCGATTGATAAGATTAATGATATTAGTTTTCTAGCTCCTCTTAATCAGTTTCTTGAGTTTTTTTCATGAAAATATATTAGGGTTTATAATAATAATAAAATTATAGTTTATGATTGATATCTACCTAATGAATATTTTTATTTCCATTTCATCTTACCATGTATCACAAAAATAATTATTCTAATTGAAGTTACATTCGGTTGATTTGTAATAAAAAGGTATTATTCTTCCAAGTTCATCTCGGTGGGTTACACTAGTGTTTTTAGAAAAAATGATGATGGAACTAATTGGCTCTTTGTGGATTATTTTTATCATAATCAAGTCCTAATAAAGAATCAATATCAATATGGATGCATAGAGAATTAGTTCGATTAATTGAGGGGATCCCAATAGTTCCTTATAATTTACTTTTGTTTAAGGCATCACCAATTATAGGTTTGGAAGGGGAATATTCCATCGACATATTTCAGATGTTTATATGGCCATTATGTGTATGTGGTTATGCGTTTCGGTCTTACCAATGTAGAATAGGTCATTAGGAAATTGATGAATAATATATTTCAAAGGTATCTGGATTATTTTTTGTTGGTTTTGTGGATTATATAGTGTTTCATTTGAGGAAATGGGATGCACATGATCAACACTTGGTCATAGTGTTCATAATTCTATTGGATGGCCATCAGTATGCCAAATTATCAATGTGTGAATTCTAGAAAAAAATTGGCACGTTTTCTTGTATATATAATATCCGAAAAAGGTGTTTATATGGATCCAAAAAAGATAAAGTATGTGATCTCATGGTGACCTATATATAATGTTATTGAGATATGTGATTTTTTTAGTTTATATAGTTATTACTGATGCTTGATTCATGAATTTTTATGACTATATTCACTAATGAAATCACTAAAAAGGATAAATTACATTTTCTAAAGGAATGAGGAATATCATAATACTTTTCATTATCTAATGTCTTCCCCTACATTATCAGAAATCTATAAATTTCTAAAGTCCATATTGGGGTTTTTTTTGTATTGTGATTCCTCTAGAATATGTTTTGGAAGTGTTCTAATATTGGGATATCATGATGTTACTTATGGATCATGGTAGTCATGGTTTTACGAGAAGAACAATCTAGAACATGATTTTCAGTTAGCTAATGTAGTTCATGATGTGAATACTTCAAATCATTACGAATTTGTTGAGAAATTCATAGTGTTTGTGTATTATAATATCTTGAAACACATTTTATCATAAATTAATTTTAATCTTATACAAAGAATATGGATGGAGTATCTCTAAATTTCTGAATTTGACGTTATGTATATCTCTGGTAAAAGAAATTCTGTGGAAAAATCATGAGGATGAAATTAATATATTCATTTAGTTAAATAGGATTCAAATTAGTGGTAGTCGATTTCGGTGAAAGCCCATGGTGGGGAGAATTTAGAACCCCAGGCTTCAAGTAATTAACCCTTTATTAATTTATTTTACTTATGTAAAGTATTAGGGTTTTTTATGGGTGGGTATACAAGATATTTGGAATGTTTTTTGTAGTTTTTATAGCTTCATGGTTTTAGAGTAGTTAGTACATACTATTTAAGAACTCAATGAAACTGTGCAAAGTGAAATAGTTGGCTATGGGAAGGCACAAGGTTTGGCCAAAATCTATGACTACCTAGGAGTAACCCTTCATAATATAGACCAAATTAAAAATCATTTTTGGTGCTTATTTTTTCTAACTATGTGAAACAACTATGTGGGGGTGTTTTTTGGAATTGGATGGCACATGGTTTGCACATGATTTTCCTAAACATATGCCAAAACCTCTCACTATTAAATAAAATCATAAAATTGTGGAAATAATTCATATTTACCTCTAAAAGTATCATTATCATCTAAAAAAATACTATTATTCCACTCCTACTAATGTTTTTTGAGACCTTTCTCTTGGATTATAAAAATCCCTAGGAGATTCTTTGTGCGTTGGAATCGCGAATTCCATGCTTGGTTCTTGTTCTTATTGGTTTGACTTATTTTCTTCTTATCTTTCTTGTATTCATAGATTAAATTAACTTAGGAAAGATTTGAAGTTTTTGATGCCAATGATAATGATATATGGCTGTTTTAATGTTTGTGAACAAAATCTAATTTCACTTTTGGATCTTCAATCCAGTTTTATTGAAGAATTTGTGTCATTATTTATTTTCAACTATGTTTACAAGGTATGTGGATTTAATCTCAACTCCTATTATTAGAACATAATCAATTCGAGTCAATTTTTTTTATTTATTGAAATTGATATTGAAATTTATGTTTAAATAAATGTAGAAACCTTATTTAATGGTGTATTTTACAATTGAGAAAATTGGTTGTTGTGGAAAGTGTTTTTTCAATGATTTTAAAATTATTTTATAAAATATGGCTTCGTTTTGATTCTAGGAAATGGTTTCATAAAAATGTTTTCAATAAAATCAGTTTTTTTATTGAAATGGAGTGAAACTATTTGTTTGTCACGGAACTGGCTTATTTGGATGGCGTGTATTCATTTTCATTAACATGACATTGTGGAAATGGAATATTCTTTTGGGGAACATAGTATACGATTTCCTTATGAACAATATTTATATCAATGAGAGATGGATCATGGTAATTTAACTATCATAGCTTCATGCGTGTATGGTTGTGAGGAATTTTTGAACCATTAATTGGCATTTAAATGGATTTAGAAATTGTTTAAAATATTTTTTTGGTTTCTTTCCTTGGAAATTGTATTTTTTTGGAAATCGATTTTGGTTAGAAATTCAAATAATTATTTTTTGCTTTGTTATAATCTATCTTAATTTTTTTATATTTTTTATATAAATGAGCTAATATGTTCTATCCAGGTTGAGTGAGAAGGGATTCTATTTGTGGAAATCCTATTGAGTTGTATACTCACCCATTACATGGGAACATTGGGGCAATGATAGAGATTATTTATCAATAGATAGGTAATGATAGGTTATTTAGTTTCTTTATTCATGCATCATGATACCATGGGCAGGGATAGTTGATTTAGAGCTTGGAGAATGTTAGGGTCTATGGAATTTTTTCTTCAGTGTCTTCAGTTTTGTTAGATTTTTCTTCAATGTTGTACTTTGATATGGTTCATAGTTATTTTTTTATTATTGGTAGTTGGGTATTAATTTGAATTTTATAACATCATGTATCATATATTGATTGTTTTTTATATATTATTGTTTTATATTTTTTATTTTAAAATGTGAAATTATCCCTCTATTTGTTAATGAAGACCTCGACATTTATTTCTAGCCTTTGTTTTTTTAGGATGTCGATTCAGTTTAGTGCCACCCACTGGATCTTTCCATTCCAATCAGTGAGGGTAGGGATGCTACATAAATTTAATGTCAGGTATTTTCTTTATTTATTATGAATAATTTTTTTATATTATAACATCTTATTATGAAACACTTGATGGGATCCTTCAGGGATCTTTTACTCACAACCTATATATACCTTTGGTTGTATAATGATCTTGTTTTGTATGATTATTGTATGTGAAATTAATCATAGTTTGGTGGAAAATATGTTTGTTAGTATGGTGTGGGATTCTGTATGTGATTTCATTTCACAAAGAATTAGGTTTTTATAATACTTTTATAACTACTGTTTTTTATAAACCATGTACCATAAAATTAAACATTATATTTCTATCATTTGTTTGGAATAAAAACATTTTTATATATCTTTATATCATCATTTTAATGTTTTGTTTTTGAGAAAATCATTCTGAATGATAATTCTGGATTCCCAAGTGCTTTTTTAGACCATAGTGTTTGGGTACTCTTTTTGACCATGCCTGGACTGATTCTGGTTATGGATATTTGGGTAATATGTGTTTGATCATGAAAATTTAGTATGAAAGAAGAGGTTTTCTTATTTCTATTATTAGTACACATTTTGGGATGTATTTTTAGATATGATATAGGAATTTGGGGAATTGAAGGTAGGTCTTGTTTGAGTTTTGGGAAGGATCTCATTGTGATGATCCATAAGTTAACATAGTTATTTGTGAAATGTTTCATTAGGAATTAGGGTGTTGTAATCTCATACATTATTTTCTCTTGAAAAATTGAAATTATGATTGAACTTTATCACATAAAATTAGAATTTGTATATGGATCCCTAGTTCTTTTATCTCTTTGTCTATTTATGTGTAATACCATACCCCTAGAAGACATCCATAATTTCCTATAAAGTGTTTTGCCAATAAACCATGGTAGGGAAAACCTCTATTTCACAAAAATTTAATCGAATTAGTTATTCACAAGGTACAAGAAATAAACCATTGTGTTTCACATTCCCCTACTTAGGAAATAGAAACGACCCTCAATAGCTAGAGGGTATGAATCATTCTCAATAGTTTCCCCTATAGAAATCTCCATCATTTCAATGGAAAAAATGACCTATGAGAGGTGGATAATTGTTTAAAAACATTTAAAAGATATTTGAATTATGGGAAACCACTAATTTTACCAGGGTAACTAGATAGTAGTGGAACTGTTCTGTTTTGTCTAGGAAATGTCTTTTCCTAGGGTGGAAAGGCATCAAGATCATATTAATCTAGTAGTTCAACCTAGAATCTATTACTATATAGAATCCCGTGGATTTTTTAAAACATTAAAAAGAGAATTGGATATTAATAGAGGAAACTAAACAATTTTATGATATCTCTATGTTTTAAAAATTGGTGGTCTTTAATGGTAAAAGGAATGCTTAGATGTTTCATTTTGGTCACTAATATGAAATATCAACATGGGTCTTTATGATAAATCTAGAATACTTTTAGGAGGTATTGGATAAGAAAATATTGTTAGATATTGATCTAGAGGGAAGGTTAGATGTCATGAGATATTCTTTTTTCCATTTTTGGTAGTTCCACTATTTATTTTTGTAGAAATAGTTTGTGGAGTGAGTTTTCTAGAGGAGGTAGTAGCGGTGCAACTTAGAAGAATTATCCTACACAAATATTAACACATTGCATCTAATGAGAGTCTTTTAGTCGTTTCATACATCTTTTAAAACTAATAACCTAAGGACTATAATATTAAATTGATTAAGGTTGTCTCCAACTGATACTCTCCAATAATATTTAATATTTCACAATTTATTTTAATTAATGTGTTTCTCTAATGTTTATACGGGGATTTCTATTATAGAAAAACAAAATCACTCTATTCTGTAAAATCAATGATACTAAAATAATGAAATAGTGAAGAAACTAATGAAATTGAAATTAATCCATATAGAAACTATGAGAAAACATTATCAAATGTTAACATAATAGATACGGTTGTTGAATCTAGTAGATCTTATTGATAAAATGTTCTTCAATGCATGAAAATATTTACTAAAAACTCTCTTAATGGAAAAATTTAAATGTTAACACATTCCATTAATTTGGTTTGAAATATTGAGAACAATAATTATGATATTTTATTTTCATCTTCATTTTATAGGATTCATTCAAAGTGCTCATAATTTATTGAGAACCAAGACATAGTCTACACACCATAAAAGATACACTTTGATAAGAAATGCAATGATATATTAATGGAAGAAAGAATAACACAAAGTGAACATAATTTTCATTTACCATAAATTAATAATTCTATATACCAAATTAATGAGAGATAAAATTTTATATGATCACGAAATTAATACTATGAAATAATTCACCATTTGATTCTACAAGATCCATCTACTATAAAACTAGTTTCTCATATAAGTGAGGAACTGAAAGAATTTGATCCTCATCTGCATTGAGAATGGGCGAAATCAATGATCTTCTACATCCAACTCTATTTGTTCATCTTAGTAAAGTATGTTTGGGATACTACCGATGTATTATATTTCCCCCTCTATATATTATGAATCCCTATTTTATTTCTCATTAAATACAATGTCTTAATTCTCTAATGTCACATGTCATGAATCACAAGAACTAAAAACCTATGAATTACCTGAGAAATTAGTAGGATTAAATATTACCAAATGATATTCAAAGGTGAGTGATCCAATTTCTAGGAAAATAGGACATGTAATGTGACTAGTTAAATATTATTCCCATATCAACCTATATTAGTATTAAATTTTTCTATTGATTATTAAATCATGTACAAAATAGATGTAATCAGAAAAAAATAATCATCTTTAACTCCTTAAAACACCAACGAACCTGAGCGATAGTAATATTTATAACATCAAAACCACTCCTCCCAGCTAGGATGGAAATCAAATCTAATGGTCTTAGGAATATCATCAAAATTGAAAACATAAATAATCGATTTTTTGGGTTATGATGGTTAATAATACTCATTTATAGCTACAATTATTATTTAAATCCTAAACAAGACTCGTCATACATGGAAGATATGGTAGGAATGAGAATAAATTCTTCACCCTCATGCTTCAAAATAAACACACCTGAGATCATGTAATCAACAACTAAAACCCAATTTAGATTATGCATCAATCCTCATTGGAAAAAGGTAGTCTGATGTTTTCTTATCTTGTAAGAATGTATTGATCTGGGATTCGACTTCAACCACTTCATCTTCATCGAAGGGGTATAAACATCTAACATAGAGAGTTATCTCTGATAGTGGGATGAGATTTGTGGTTTCAAAGACAATAAATTTATTAATTTAGAAACAATAGAAAATTGAGTGCAACATATATAAAATCATTCCTTATCAACAAAAGCAGAACTCCCCCATGGTTTTTTATAGTCATAGTGCTATTTGTTGGGGAAAGAATTCCACTTTTTATGGAAGGTCGATACATATTTATGTTCAATATCATTAATCTGCAGCATCCATGATTTGAGAAATTATGATCTGGATAAGATCCACACTGATGAAATTGGGTCATACATGTTGAGAAAGAGTTTACTTAAGGGAATATTTGAGACATTATATCTGATTTTATGGTTCGTGGTGATAACCACTTGAGTCTTAGGGGTGTTTTTTGGGAACCTCCTCAAATGGTTGACACAATGTTCAATGTCCCTATTTTAGAATGATGAATTTTGGGTTATGAATATTTCAACAAAACATGGAGATAAGTTTCACATTATGAAATCTTTTAATATAGATGTTTTTACTTATATTAGGAGGTAGCGGTAATTAATTTCATCACACTATCAATACAGAGAGAAATTCTATTTTGTTATCATATTTTTTTGATAAAAATTTTTATTTCACTCTACATTGGATCCGCTAGTTTATTTTTTACTATTAATTTTTAGATCCCTTCAATATTTAGGGAGTCTGTATCATGTAACTCTCATTTTTAGGGGATCCCTCTTTTTGGACATGTTCCCATGTTTTTTCCATCGTTAGGTTTTCCATGTAATAATTTTTGGTTTCATACTATTATATTCTTCACACTATCTTTAGTTTCTCTATGCATCTTCTTTTGTTGAGTTGGAAAGATTTTATTTTACAATGAAGATTTTCATTAATTGTTGGAACATTTTTCACTTTTCATCTTTCCCAAAAAGTGGAATCAGATGTAATCTTCCTCATGATATTTGTTGAATGCTTTTTGTTGGACGATGGTGGTTAAAGCAGACTCTTGGGGTTCCATTGTGATGGTGAATTGACAGATAAGGTCGTGATTGATATATTTTAGAGACATAGAGGCCACTTTAGAGTGTGAGTTCTATGAAGGTGGTTTTCAACCCTGAGAAAGATGGAAGACCACAATTTTTTTCAACCTAGAGATAGTTTTAGGATAGTTTATGCAAACGAAAAAGAATAAATATACCCTTGGAAATGCTCGGTAGTTGGTTGGTAAAAAGTATACCATTTCATGGACACATATATGTCCACGATCCTGCAATCAAGATGTAATTCAAGGAATAGTGGTGGGGGAATTTCACATCCCAAACCATCAAGAAAATCAAGACTATGGTTCATGTGGTTTGTCCACATAAAATAGATTAGAGTCTCCCCAACAATGTCATGGATGTTGTGTGTCAGTCCTTCCACAACTTTGATTGGGATGTGGGCCCACACTCTTGATGAGTCTATAACAATATGAAATGAGTGAAACTCAGATCATATAAAGTGGTTAACGGTGGAACCCCACCTGGAAAGGTGGGGGATGGGGTTCCACATGGGAAAATAACTATGCCAAGACACTCATCCCATGACACTTTATCGGTGGATCAGTATTCTTTGATATTGGGTGACTTCAAATTAACACTAAAAGAAATGATCAATTATGTTGGCAACTCAATTACATTGATTTATCAGGATCCCAATTCTTCAAAATCACATCACAGCCTTGGATGGATACTCATATCTAATATTCAAAGAAGAAACCATGAAATCCCCAACATCATATTTGACATGAACCTTAATTTTATTTTTAAAATCATCATCAATGAGTTTGATCCAATGACATTGGAAGGATCTGGTTTCTTCAATCAGATACCACATCTTAATCCTTTTTTGAACTCAAAAAATCCTAATATAGGTTTTTTAGCATCCCTTGAGTGAAACATGATAGAAAACACCTAGGGAATCAGTGTATTAAATAATAAATTTTAAGTGAAATAGGTATATAAATAGAACACAAAATAAAATTTCATTAAATAGAAAATTGAAATTTTACTTATTTTTTTATTTGGAAAAAAATAACAAAAAATTATATTAACAAATTAATATATTATTATAAAAAAACTATTTAAATTAAAGATATTATATGGAAAACTTTGTGTCAAAATAAAACCACATAAACACCCCCACACTAATCATTTTATTTTACTTCAGAAAAAACGACCATAATTTAGTGGAATGAAATGAATATCTAACTAGAAATAATGTATGGATAAAGAAATAATTTTAAAAATTATTTTCACCCTCATATTTCCTAAAAATGTAAATTATTTTACCCTCATAAAAGTGTGTATTTTATAGTGAAAAATATTTTTTTACAACAATGATTAACCTTAGAAATTTGAATTCAGGTTAAAACCATTCCAAATTTCATTAAACTAAAATGAAAAACTTCTCTTTACATTTAGTAAAATATACTCCCATAAATTACAAATAATAATAATAATTTATAATGACTATTTGGATGATAAAATATAATAAATTAAATTTATTATAAATAACTCATCCATAAACATAAATATTACAATACTGAGTTCAATATGGACACGGATTTTAATTTCATGAATAATTTTAATTAATATTTCTTAGTATAAGACCAATTTCTAAAAATTAATTTCAATGATAATTTTATAATATTCACACACCATTTTTACCAAAATAAAATTCTATTGAAGAAAAAATGAAAAATGTTTTACTCAACTAATTCTAAGGGGTCATATATAATTAACCTCCTTAAAGGTTATACCCATTACCTAAACGTAAGAAAAAATTAAATACATTGAAAATGTTTCATTAAAATGTGATAAAAAGTAAAAATTGAAAAAATTTAGGGGTTCCCAATGGGATTCAATTTTTTATAGTTTAGAATATTAAAATACCCTATCCACTAAACGAAGGCTAAAAATTTTCATTAATTATGAATCCAAGGTGAATAAATGTTTCAATTCATTTTAAAAGTTCTAAAATATTTTTTTACTCAGTAGATTGAAAATCTTTCCAAATGGTTTAATGAAATAACAATTAATTTTTTCCACAAAACAAATAAATAACAAGAGACAACATGTTCAATGGTACACTACTGATTACATCATAAAAAATTTCACCACAAATATATGTTTTGTTTATTAGTGAATTTTAAGAAAGTGTGCATAAATATTTTCTGAAAATAGAGAATATTCATCATAATTATTTAATAAAAAATAATTAGTTTAATATATGATAACAATATCTTTTAGTACATATTTTAAAATAATAAAATCTTATAATTTAACTTCTTCTTAAATAAGAAAGTTCTAATGTAGAATCATATAATAGAATGTAGAAAATAATGCATATGTGAATAATTTTAACAGATAACATCCATAAATAAGTATCTTCATTAATCGTCAAATTCACTTCATTTTTCCCCATTTACATCACTCTAACAAAGAATCTTTTGTAATTTTTTATAGATCTCCTGAATATGGAAATAAATATTTAGTCTTGAAAATTTTATCTTTAGAAAAATATAACAAAATTTAGAAATATAGTTGTTGAATATAGTTATTTTAGCTTGTAGCTTCTCTAAATCCTTATAATGTGCTAAGAATCAACTCCACTATTAAAATATTATGGATTGAAACCCCAAATGTATTCTATACCGAAAAATATAGTTATTACTCATGGGTATCATCAAGAACACTATTTACTATAAATCCCAATTTATTCATTATAAAGTCACAATAATAAATCAAAAAGAATATTCTATCTCTAAAATTGTTTTGTAACATCTCCACACTTAGTCCAAACAAAACAAAATAGTATGGGGAGAATTAATCTAATCTAGTTAGTGAATTCTGCATCTAAAAGAAACATTTCCTCCCCCAAAGATTTCATATTAACTTCTCTAAAAAATTATAGTTATTGTCTATTAATAGAAAATAATACATCCCTTATAATATCTTTAATATGTATAGAACCAAAATGGAAAACATGTGTTAGAATAAAAGTACCATTAAATTTAGAATGAAATTTACCTTTAAAAATCGTCACACAAGAGATTTGTAAAAAAAATTATCTCAAATAATGAAATGTTTATTCATGATCTCCATAGAATATACAACCTTAGTTTAAACATTATAAAAAAATTCATTATCATCATTCATTATCTCTTCCAACTCTTGAAACACAGTTTACTCTCTTTTTCAAATTCAAATAGATTCAATTTACAAGATTTGATAGCCTAAAAAGCATTACACTGAACATCTATGGAAAAATGAAATTATCTTCCAAAATCTATCCTATAAGGTGAAATCCCTGTTGGAGACTTTTAGGTAGTCCTGTATGCAAAAAAATCAACCTAAATCATTAATCTACAATCTTTCTTATTTGGGTTAAGAAGTTTCTCTATAAAAGTTTAATCCCTCTATTTGTCACATAATCCATAACAATCATTTTTGTTGATAGGGTGCATAAACCTTATGAATTACCTATTACCTTTTAAAAAAATTCTTTTACTTTTTATAATATAAATGAGTACTTTGGTTTTTAAGAATAAACCTTGGCATCCAAAACCTATAAAATATATTTATCTTGAAAAATTAGGAACCTCCCTAGTACATTTTATTCTAGTTGGAATAGATTCAATTCACTTTTAAACATAATAAAATAAGATTATAATGTATATTTATACCAAGGAATTAGGAAAATTACACATAAATCACATTCTTTTAAAATTGAAGACATCAGAAAACAACAGTGGTTGCCATGGAATAACATGTCAATGAAAAACATTTTATTATAATTCAAAATCATTAAAACTCATAAAATTATAATGAGAATATTTAAAAATGTTGGGATAATAAAAACCTAAATCAAGTAAACTTTTAGTAGTACTTGGTGGCCCAATGTGTACTCTACATCTCAAACTATAGAAAATTATCATAACTGAAATAATTTGAAATTTTTTGATACATATCCTAAAAATACAATCACTTACAAAATTCCACGATTATGGATCATATCGAAAATATATCATAGACTCCAAAATAATTTTAGTAACATGATTCTTAGAACAAAAAATACCGAACAATTTTAGTAGGTAAATAATTCACAATATTTTTAAACTAAAAAAACTTTTCACTTGCAATAGAATATAAATTATCTTAGAGGAAAAAATCTCTTATAGTTTCAAAAAATTCATTACCATATCTAAATTCAGTATCTAGAATAATCAATTGACCATCCACAATATATTAAATTACGATTATATCCTGGGTCTCTATATGAAATTCATGGAGAAATAAGATCCATCTAGCCAGACATGGGTTTTATTCTAGATTTTTATAAGATATTAGATAATATAATGTTCAGTTACCAAAAAACTTTATATCACAAAATTTAACATCTAAACTTATCAAGTGAAAATAAAATAAGTAATAAATTCGATATTGTGGCATAATTATATAATAATTCATCTACATTACTAGAAGTATAATAAATAACAATCTATTTCCTCTCCTCTCTTTTCCCAATATTAGATCTGAAAGATAATTTCGAAACATCGGTCGTCAACATGAAATTAAAACTCCAATCATGTGGTAGAAATATTGGTGGGGTTATAATATTATATTTCACTTATTTATAGTATTCTTTACACTTCTCGTCAAAGTAAAATGATTTTATTTCTGAAGTTGTCTTTTCAATGGTAAAGTCATCCAAATTGAAATCTTTTACAAGCCTCCTGTAAAATCCCACATGGCCCAGAAAAGATCTAATTTCCATAACTATAATTATTAAAGATATTGAAGAGGTAATTCCAAACATAGACTTTTACACCTAAAATCCATTATTAGACACTTCATGACCATGCATAATTCAACTTTCAACCATAAAATGACATTTTTTTAAGTTCAGAACAAGGTTCTTCTTAATGAAAAATTTAGTCACATCTCATAAAATGCCCAAACAGTCCTGAAAAGATGGTCTATAAACTATAAATTTATTTGTAATTACATATATTAATTTCCCAATAAATTCAAAATAAATACCAAGCATGTGTCTTTTGAAGGTGGTAGAAGCTTTAAATAGTTTAAATGTCATTATTCAATAAGAAGAGGTACTGAAAAGACATGTAAAACTAGTTTTACCATGGTTCTCTAGAGAATGATGAATATATATGTATCCAAAAAACTATTTACGATGATATAATTAGAAAATCTATTTATTATTTTAATAATAAGATCATGAAAAGTCCATAGAAAGTTTTCTTTGCTGGTTATAATATTCATACACCTATAATAGATTCATTCCATCCCCATGTTGGGAACATAGAAGCTACTAACACTGAAAATTAATTCATAACAACAATGCATCCTCTATTTTTAGGAATAATTAGAATGGGATTTACCCATCGACTATCCTGAAAGTGGTATATTATACATGCAGGTAATAAGTTAGTGACTTCATTCTTTAGAACTTCTAGATGGATATATTTTAATCTCTATGGAAATTGTCTAGAATGTTTTCAATTTTCTACTAGAAGTATTATAATCCTACAAACTGATGGACTAATACTTGGGAAATCTTTTAAATACCATAATAGGGAAATCTTATTTATCTTAATGACCTATAATAGTTTATTTTCCTATTAATTGTAAAACCCACATGACATTATAATAAAATATCATTTTTTTCTTCTATGTATGGTTATTTAAAATTTTTAGATAAATGTTTGAGTTCTTGTGTGGATGAGTTACACTCACTAGATAAATTAACATTTATGGGTTCCCTGGGTTCTTATTTAAACCCTAAAAAATCCCCAATATTGTTATAACGATAAAATCCTAAACCATAAATTCATTAATTTTAAACCAAAAAACATTTGACCCTCAATGTAATATTCATATTAAATTTCACAAAAAATTAGTAACATTTTAGAGGCATTTTATTCATAAATCATGTCAATTTCAGTAGAATCTAAATTAGTTTTATAAATTTTATATTCAATTTCAATCAGTAACTCAAATTTTTTATTAGCAGTACATGTTTCAAATCTTTTAGAAAATTCCACATCATTATTAGTACCACCTTTAAAAAACCAGTCATAGCATATTAAAAAATTCTATAATAGAATAAATTTTTTTGAAATAAATATTTAATTTTAGATTCATCATTACCTCATATTTTAGAATTTTAAGATTCAAAAACTTCTTCACCAGACAAGAATTTTTTTTAAGAGAATTTTTAATTTGAAATAAATATAGAGGTTGGTTATCTTCAATAAAATATGGGAAAACACTATGGAGAAATGGTCAAACATGATAACATGGGGTGCCGAATGATCATCTACATCGTGTTTCAGTAATTAAAAAATAAAAATATTAATCATATCTCCTCAAAACATTAACGAAATTTACATTTATGAACATTGATTATTTCATTAGACGTTTTCAAGAACGTGGTTTCTAAAATTAATGGTACATGTGAACTAAAATAACTATCATCCATATTTAGAACATAAAAATTATTTAGGAAAAATAAATATTTTATCATCCCTAACACAACTTCAACAACTCCAACAAGATTAACTAATCCATTGTTTTATAGCTAGATGACAATTCCTGATTTCTTATGATCTCCAACCTTCACAGATGGAAGGATAGAATAAGGAATCAAATTTATGGATGATCCCAAATCTTACAATGTGCCATCAAATAAATTAATACCAATGATTCATGGGATAAAAAACATAGTTGGATCATTTTATTTATAATGGATTTTGTGTTGAATCATGGAATAAATTTTTCAACCCAAACTAATATGTTTACCTCCCTTGAAATAAATTTTTTTGTACACATATTCTTTGGGGAAGATTTATAATGAGGGAAGATTTAAAAACATGTAACAAAGTGATATTAAGTTGTACATTCCAAAAAATATCAAATACAACCTTTTCTATTTTAGTTTCAATATTAATCGTGATAGGAGGGTGAGCCATGGATAAGCTGGTGGCTCCCTATATATGTTGATATAATTTTCCGGATTTTTATTCCATTTGTATGATCCTATTATATTTTTTAAAATACATATGGTATCATTCATGTTATATTTATTTCCCTTTATTTAATTTTTCTTGGTCAATTGATGTGTGGATAAACGGTTGTTGGGAAGAATCAACAGGATTTTCGAAAGGGTCATAAGTTTGTTCTACATATATTTTAGAAGAAAATTATCTTTTAAATGTTCTTGTTCATTTTTTTCATCGTGTTATTGAATTTCAGTACCAATTATAAAAATTATTTCATTTACATTCTCTTTCCCTCCCCACTTCACATCATATTTTGATGGAAAATTACCACTTTTTTATTTTTCAGTCCAGTGATTTGATTTACATTTGACCCATTTCAATATCTATTATTTATAGAGACTACTATTTTTGTTGTTAAATATATTGTTTCTTATTAACCTTATCTTTAATATGTTAATCCTTTTATTTAGAGACCTATTTTTTTATTTTTTTTATCTAAATGTTTTTAAAATTCCATCTGGATTTTTTATAAATAGGTTTTGATTGATCGTAGGGTGTTGATTGAATGTTTGGGGATGAAAAATACACTTTGGATGATCATTAGGACTAAAGATATTGTCTTGTTTTTTTATTCCATCACTGATTGAAATTTTTATTATATTGGAAGATCATAGATTCAATTTTTTTTAATGAATTTTCTTTTTGGGTTGTTTTGGATTGGGTTTCCAAGAAAAATGTCATTAAAAGATTTAATAATTTCAATAAATTGTAGACAGTGATCATTGAAATGATTAGTGTAAAAATTAAAAATTCATTTGAATAGGATAATTTGGTTTGAGTAGGAATTTTGAGTAATTAGAGATAGATAATATATGTTTCATCATGATTTCATGTTCACATATCTAATTATCAATAATTCAATTATCAGAATTAGACGTAGTCACCTTTAAAGATAGTATAACAAGAAGAAATCACATAGTACTGAATTGTGGTGAACTTTGGTCCACATTATATATGAGGTTCCAAACATCAACATGATTCTTATCAAATAATTATCCTCCTACAACAACATCTATCATACTTCAATCCATCAAGGATAGTCCTTTATCAAAATATTAAATTTTAAGATGATCGTAAATATGATGATGATGAAAAATCAAACATAAATTCTATAACATATCCTTATATCATGTAATATTTCCCTTTTATAATGGAATAATCTCATAAATATCATTTCAAAGTGACAAATTCCATGAAGTAGGGAAAAAGTTATCAAGGGTGATATTTTAAGTTGTTTCTAACTCCCAAACAATGTATGTTTAGATTTATAAAACCAATCCTTAGCTACTCCATCTAAAAATAAAGGGATGTATCTCATATTAATATAGTTCTCATTATCCACTTGTGGATTCATTATAATATAATCCATATATAACTTTTAAGATTCTTGTATTGGTCTTCACCCAAAAAACCATGAAATTTTTGGAAATGGTGAATCATTTCAAATTTAAACCCAAAACACAAGGCTATTTCATAGTAGCCCCAAAACAATTTTTAGTTTCAAAATATAAAAAAGTGAGATCATTTAGAATTCTCTAATCAATTATATTCTCTAAATTTTTTTATGTATTCAAGATTAGTGAAATTGTATTATGATGCTTAACGTGTTGATGTTTTATCTTTCTCCATATTTTTAATTTCAATGAATTGTTTTCTTTTTTTTCAATGTTTCTAGTTCATAAATAATTAAAATTTAATGATTCCCAATTTCCAATATTACTAAACATACACTAGAAAAAATGTTATGACTCGTTCTCTTCTTTTACTATTATATTTTCATTTTTTTACATGAAGAAAATAGTTTGTTTTTTATCTTTTTTAATATAAGATTTTGGTACAAATTTGCATCCTCTACAAAAAAATATACAATTGAAAACTGAGATCTTAGTCACTTTTTTCCTCTTCAATAATTAACATCCTAAGGACTGTAATATAGAAGCGTCCATGGTTGTCTCGTTGTGAGACTGCACAATAAGAGTTTATTTTTCATGATTTATTATAATTAATTTTTTATAAAGTTTATAAGTGGATTTATATTTTTGAAAAATAATTTATCTAATATATAATTTCAAAGATAAAAAAGTAATGAAATAGTTTTTCATCCAAAGAAATTAAAATGAATTTATTCAGAAATAGTGGGAAATAGACAAAAAATGTTAACATAAGAGAGAGGTGGTCCAATCTAACAGATCTCATGGATCAAAATTTCTTCATCACATGATAATACTTAATAAAATTAGTCACTATGCATGATTTAAAATCATTACATGATCATTTCATTCGGTTCAAAATGTTGAGAGAAAAAAATTAATTTTTTAGTTGTTATCCTTCTTTTGTAAGATTCGATCGAAGCACTCAACCATCATTAAGCACCAAGATAGATTGTATATTTAATGAACCACACATTATATTTTGAAATGTATCGATATAAAATGGACGTAGGAAACCAAATCAAAATATAAGAAAAATAATCATTATATGTTAAAAAGAAATTTGATTTACAAAATTCTGGACTGAGAAAATAGTACATGACAAGGAAAAAACTATGAAGGAATAAACCATTCATTTATACAAGATCTAACCACAAAAAAAACCAGAAAATCATATTTTTCTATAGCCTAATGACTTTAATCCTTAATCCACATTGGTAATTGTTGGATTTGTGAAGAATATATTCATGTTCACACTCCTATTGTTATACAATGGAAAATTTATTTGGCTCTCTCTATCTATTTTCTAGTTGTCCCCACTATCTAGTATGAATCTGTATTTTATTTTCTATTAAATACACTTAATTAATTGAATAAGTCACATGTCGAGCATCACTATATCTATAAACCTTTTCTATCACTATGTAATTTCAAGGATTCAAATTTTCCAAATAAAATTCAAAGTGGAGTGATCTATGACACTCGATAGGTAACTATAACTCAAGTCCAGCAAAATTTTCTTTTAATATCAACCTATTTTTGAATTAAACTCATCCCCTGATATTCAATTCTAGTACAACCCAATGAAAATGTACAACGGTTCTACATCTTTGACACCTTAATGAAAACAAATTGAGTGATATAAATATTACAGCCCTCAAACCAAATTATACAAGATAAGATAGAAATTAAAAATGGATCGAGAATATCAACAGACATTGAATCCTAAAAAAGATAATCATTCATCTTCCATGGTTCATAATCTTACATTTCAACTATATATATTCCCTAAATCCATAATATGGAACATCTTCCTTGGAAGTCTTTGTAGAACTCAAATTTTCTTCATTAGCATAATACTTATGAATAAACTCACATGATCTTGGGTCATCAGATAGTGACATTGCTCTGATATACAATAGGTGTCCTCAGATTCACTAGTGTCCTCAGTGACACGCATATTGAGTTCATCTTCTATAGAATTAGAGGTGAGTAAGATACAATAGTAGAAGCATGACCTAGAATTTTCAATTGGATTCCATTTTTCTATCATCATTAATCGAACTCAAATAATCCTCAAATATGTTTATTTTTGAACTTATATGATGCGTAGAAGGATAAAAAGCTCATATGGATTCATTTTCTTCTCATTTCTATAGGTTCCAACTCAGTTGGTTCAGGATTTGTGGATTCACTGTTCTCTGGGTTCCAGCTCGTTTGGCTCATTGGGGTCTTTGTGAGGTATCAGGAATTAGTCTTGTTTAGTTATTCCCTATTTTTTAGTGTTTTATTTTTATTTTATTTATCCTCCACCACCAAAATATTGTAATTAAAAGGTTATGTTGTTTTCACATACCGTTACATTCGGATACATGAGAAATTGAAACCTTGGTAAAAATAAATTATATAAGACCTAATTAAAAATTGGCTACATAGAAATCATAGATTCCTATTTGGGTACATGATTGACTTCAAAAAATGGATATTCTAGTATTAGAATAATAAAATCAGGTATGTGTATTAATTTGGAATTGGTTACATGACCAATGAATAAAATGGTAATATCTCATTCAAATTTGGAAACATTAGTAGCTACTTAAAATTGGCTCTGTGAGGCCTCCGATCAATTGGACAATGTTGTTAGATCATTTAAAAAATAATAAATATAAATATCTAAAATTCAAAAATGAATAAAAAATAGTTATCTAAAATTCAAAAGTAATTTTTTATTAACAAAACAAAAACATTTAAATAAAATAAAAAGTATTATAGTAATTCTGTTAAAATAATAAATGATTAAAAATGTTAAAATCAATTTGAATAAAATTAATAAATAAATAATAACTCATTAATTAAAAAAAATATAAAATTTATTAAAGAAATGAATTATAATGCAATGATTTTAGTAATTTGATTATTAAAAAATAAATCTAGTTCATGAATTTATTTCTATCGTCTCGGTTCCGGAAGACTCCCAAAGGCTCCCCATACCCAGTTGGTCATATGGCATCAAGTGCATTTCCCGCATGCCAGAAATTCCCGACTAGAAGTGAGGGATTGGGTGTGATAGTGCGGAAACTATGCCCTCATTGGAAGAGTACACAATGGAAGTAAACAATACACAATAGCGGAATTAATAAAATTCCAACAATAGTAATTAGTGGAAAAAAATAATAATAAACAACTAGAGCACATACATATATAAAATTATGCATGATACATATGTCTCGGAAACCATTCAAACAAGTCACAATGCTAGAAATTCAAACAGTGCTCAACCAATGTACAAACGAGAAAGATAAACATCTCCTCAGCATAGCAAGCCTAATTTTGGTCCCATGCCCCCACCTCCATAGAAAGTCATGTATCTGAAGTAGAAGTGCACTTTCCCTTATCTATACCAGTAGTAGTATAATCTATTTGGGCCCAAAAGAATGACCCAAACAGGGTGTGAGACTAAATCCCAGTAGTCAACCACCCGAAGATCTATTACTAAGATTCAGTGAATATATGGCAGGTAAAAGTATATAAAATCATAAATGGGGAAGTGCTTAGCAGTAAATAATCCACAGTTTCAATTTCAAGCAACACTGAAACAAACAGCTAACCCCCAAACTGGAGACCCTCTGGGAAGTACTCACAGCCATCCCCTTAGGTCCTACCTAAAAAGTAAAAGCAGCCCATTGGGCAGTGCACTTGGCCTAACCCCTCTGGTTCAGTCATAAGAATTCATAAATACCCTCTGAGGAATCACTCATAGTCTATTCCACTTATAGTCTATGGTAGACAGGGACTCTTTGAGGAAGCTCGCATGGTCAATTCCCCTTATATCCATAAGGTCAAGGACTCTCTGGGGAAGCTCACTCTGTCAATTCCCCTTATAGCCCAGGTCATTCAAATACTCTCTGAGGAAGCTCACTAGGTCAATTATCCTTATAGTATAGAGTAATCAAGGAAATTATAAGTAAAACAAAGACTCTCTGAGGAAGCTCGCATGGTCAATTCCCATTATAGTCTAAAGTGATCAAAGACTCTCTGAGGAAGCTCACTCGGTAAATTCCCCTTATAGCCTACTACTGGTTGTTCTCACAGCCCTATATATGTCAATGAGCATAGCAATGCAATGTGCCCAAAGTAAACATACAAAACTACTTGGATAAATAGTCCACATCATATCAAGCATGTCAATATAAAAACTGTCCTTTATATTGCAATAGGAATGAAAATAGGCAAGGCAGTCAAACTTGCTAAACAGAACCAAAAGGTCATAAAAAGAACATTCATGGGGAATACATCCAAATCCTAGCTGTCAAACCTATTTATATTAAAATATACTCTACATAAACATGCGAGCATGGCAGGAAATCAACATAGGTAAAACGGTAAACAGGCAATACCCCATTCTAGGGTATTGGTGAAATTTTCACATAATACTCAACGATTTGAACGGAAAGGAAAAAACCACCAACCTCGGCACTGTAGGTACGATATACGTGATCCTTGAAACTTGAATCAACCTAGAACGATGATGATCGATGTGATTCCAATGCAACCTACGGTGTATGATTTGGTGGATGGATGCACGCTCAGGGATTCGTCGAAGATCCAAGGCTGTACAGAGCTCTCGGTCGATGAGACCCAAAAAAAGACCATTTTAGCGATTAGACGCCACCCCGGTGAATCTAATAAAAAATAAAGTACACGGCATGTACCTTTGAAGTACACTTTGTGTACTCGCCATTTCTGTACACCACTCTAAGAAGCCTCCAAGTAACTCCCGCACGGCTGTGTGTGTGGCTACTACACGACCAACACATGGCCTCTTGCACAAGGTATTACACAGCGTGTACTCATAAAGTACATGGCATGTACTTAGAAAATTTCAAAAATTTCCTCTTTTTCTAAAAAATGACCAGAAAAGGAATAAAATACCTGAAAAGAAGATATAGGTTCTTACAATCTTCCCCCTTTAAATAAATTCATCCCTGAATTTTCCTTGGGTGGCGTAGAGGAAAAAACCCCGAATAGTTCATGCCATTGTGATCATAAATCTGGCTCCCTCTCCCAAGTCTTGTCATGTACTTGCCTATGCTGCCAAATCACCCATATCAGAGGAACATATCGGCCATAGAGAACCTCCATACATCAATCCACAATCCCGATAGGATGCTTCTAAAAGGATGCATCCACTTCCAAATCAACCTCCTCAGGTTTGAAAATATGAGACGTGTCTAAAAAGTAATGCTAAAGCTGAGAAATTTGGAACATTTCATGCATTGCTCGGTACCTCTGAGGTAACTCCAACCGATAGGAAATCGGCCCTACTCTATCCATCACCTCAAATGGCCCGACATACCTCTGTGAAAGAATACACTGTCTCTTAAACCTCTTGTGTCTCAACCTCAGTGTGACATGCAGGAAAACCTGATCCCTGACCTCGAACTCCAGAGGTTATCTCTGCTGATCAGCATAAGACTTCTAACGAGACTGTGTAGTACCCTTCCTCTTCCGAATCAACTCTATATGCTCTGTGGTCTCCTAAAAAAGATGAGGTCCCAGCAAAGCTGCCTCTCCTGCCTCCTGCCAACATAAGGGAGATCGGCATGGCCTACCGTACAAAGCATCAGAAGGAGTCATCGAAATAGTTTCTTGAAAACTATTATTGTAGGAGAAAAACACAAGAGGTATATGATTCTCCCAAGAACCTCCAATGTAACGCCCCATCCCCAATTACCCAGAGTTGGTGCATTATTTTAATACATTGGTATAATTACAAGGAATCAAGTCCTGAAGGACCGATTAGTTTAGCAGTCTTGGAAAATGGATTACATACACGAACATTACATTACACTTTCTAACATACAACACAACATAAATAATCCCTTTAGAATGCCATTGTTCCCTTAACTTATCCCTGCATATTAATCATAAAACATTTCTTGGGATCCTGAGAAAAATAAAACATAGAAAGGGGTGAGCTCAGATGCTCAGTAAGGGTAAATAATTTAGCGGAAGATTAAAACTTTTTTGGAAAGATGTGTAATAAAAACAACATCCGTTCTAAAAAAAACATGAACATAATATGTTAAAAAATATTTCAAACATTACCATATAAACATGCACATTGATATTCTACTAATCAAATAATAACATGTAATAACTAATTTCAGAATGAGGGAATGCATAATGCAAAACATTAATTTATGTGTCAAGGAATCGTGCGAAGACCTAAGGGCTAACAGTAACTGGAACCCACCCCGGAGAGCCTCTTTAACCAGACTCCAACCCGGAGTGACTCTAATAACTGGACACGAACCCGGAGTGCCTCTAATAACTGGAGACTAACCCAGAGTTCCTCTAATAACCGGACACCAACCCGGAGTGCCTCTAATAACCGGACCCCAACCGGGATTGCCTCTAATAACCGGACACCAACTCAGAGTGCATCTAATAACCAGACACCAACCTGGAGTGCCTCTAATAACTAGACACCAACCCAGAGGGCTTTCTTTTACCAGTCCCCAACCCGGAACATACTATTAAACCACATTCATCTTAAGAAAATGTTGAGATAAAACATAAACTTTTGTATTAAAACTATCTTATGAAATGTCAATACTTTAACCATAAACCATGAATGACATAAAAATAACTCATCCACATTCAAACATATCATAAAACCTTCAATACAATATGGATGTTTTGTATCATAATAAATCAACTTCAAATAAGTTTAAAATCCATCAAAGTATGTTGACATAGATGAAATCAAAACTATTTGAGAGAAATATGACTTTTTTGAAATCATTTAGAAATCATATAATTATATAGAAAACCATTATTTTGAAAATATCATTATAAGCTTTTAAGGGAAGCTTGGAAGGTGTAATAACAGCAGATAATATCCGCACCTGTCGTATAAGTTAAAAAAACATTCTTACCTTAATTTTATCGAAAAGTTTATAAAGTACCTTGTTTGGAAAACCACAGAATGATTCCTTTCAAAACATTTTATAAAAAGTCAAACAAAGGTATAAATGACATAATCCCATTGTCTAGTAAATAGTAAAAATGTTTTGGAATATATTTTTAAGAAACATGGATGTGGATGACAAAGAGGTCTTAGTAGATAATCACGTATAAACAAACTCAGATAATGAAGAGATTGTGAAATAAACCCTTACCTCGTTGTAATCAATCGAGTCGTATGAAAATAGTAAATTACCACCAAATGAATCATATAATATCATTAATATAAAGAGGATCGTGATAATAAATATCCAATGGCAGTACACAATACACCACATGCAATAAATAAGTGGTGAACAATGGAAATCTCACGGAATTAAAAGTGAGATAAGAAATCCCTTACCTAGCACTTTCTTTTAGTCGAGGGTACGTTTAGCCTCCTGTATGAAGACTATAGTATGTTATTGAATTATAATAGACCCATATTAATATTTATGATATCATGCATTATTCATTTACGACTTTATACTATCTATTTAATAATAATTTCCATGTTATATTAATATTTCGAGTAATAATCGATTTCTGTATCGTACGTGTTTTAACTTGTTACTCTAAATTATATCACTTAGATCATGATTTAAATACTTCTAGAATATAAAACATGATTTATTTATCATATATATTTATAATATAAACATTTATAATAGACGTATATATGAAATGGAAAACACCGTTTATGGAGACGGTAGTTCGTACGTACGCATAAACGCTATTTCCGTTTTCATATAGTATTGAATCGAAGTTAGTGAATAAGATATATGTAAGTACATAAATACTTATATATATAAATATATATATCTCTGGTATCATTATTATGTCATATATTACATACTTATTAGTAATATATATTTTTATAATCGTCGATGAATGTTGAACTTGGAAATTAATCTCATCGCCTCGTGGAGACGGTAATCCGTACGTACGCACGAGTGAAAATATCATTATTTTGATATTAATATAATATATAATTGGATGGTATATAATATATACAGAATTTTTATAATTTTATATTTATTATTTACATCAAATAAACATCATTATTATACCCATCCAAATAATCATGTATACAATAACAATTACACAATGACGTGGAGACGGTAAGCCGTACGTACGCACGTATGGTGACATGTCATTCAAAGGGTGGATAAAATAATGAATTTAGTTGTAAAATAATTATAATAACATCACAGTATATAGAATATACAAGATTTTTTATTTTATAATAGAAACAACAAAGAAAAAGGAAGTGGAAGAAGAAAGGAACTTGAAAGAGGGTGGTGAAATCATTACCTCTTCTTCGGGTTCTTCCTTTTGATTTGATCAAAAGGGATTCGTAGGATTGATTTATGATCAAAATAAGGCCTCCAAAATAAAGTAAGGATATTTGAGATGGTATTTGGATAGGGTTTGGCCGATCCAAATGGCTTAGATGGTGTGAAATAGAGAGAAGGGGGTGCCCTTTTATAAGAGGGGTGAGGGGCACCTTAGGAAACACATAAAATAATATTTTATAATAAATTCATATTCGGTATCTAATGGCTCCGAAGTTGATTATTTAAAGTATAAGGTAGGTATAGGTTGAAAACAACTAAACCAATATGTTTTAGGAAAGTTTAGGTTACCATTTTAACCATATCATTTAGATTTAACTCTAAGTTAAATAATTTAACTTTTACCGTGTCTTCTTGTATTGTTACACTATATGGTTAATAAACATACTATATACTACCAAAAGAACCCCGATTTGTTCATTAATGTCAAATATATTATTATATAAGTGTTTTGGCTAAACCGTATATTTTTTGGACCATTATATCAATTAATAATATAATATTTGTTTTAAAAACTATTTTATGCCAATTTTGACACTATTTGGTATTTGTTTTTTGTTAAAATAATAACAACATGATTAATTCAAAATAAATACATTGAATCAATACTAACAGGTCATGTTCACCTAGAAAATTTGTGTATGTCATAAAAACATGGAAATTATTTTAATTATAATTTTTATAATACCATTTATCTTATTCTTTCTTGAATAAGGTAATTAATGCATCATCATTATGTCATTAATAAATTTATTTATATAATGTATAAAAATTATAAATAAAATACCATGATGTAGGAAATATTTTTATCTTTCTAATGAAAATGTATAATCGAATTTATCTTATGAAAACCCCTATATTAAAAAATTTTTAGTTATCAAACTTTGATTTTAACTCATTTAACTCTTCTTTGAATAATAATAAATGTCCTAATCTAATCCAAGTGGACCTAAATGATAATATTTTATTCCTAAGTTTGTTTTTGGTCGAGATAACCTTGTTCAATGGAATTAGGACATGTGTGAGGGTAATATTAATATCATTTTTACCCTTAATTACCATATTTACTTTTAACTGTGGCAAATAAATGTAAAAAGATTCTATTCACCAAAAATTATTTTCATCTCATTGAACCTCATTTTACTCCTCGATATTTACCGTGTCTCTCGGATTTTCAAAATTCAGCTCACAGAAGCGGTAAAATTATGTTTTATGTGAATTTGCAAAAGCTCCTAGAAGGTGGGTAAAAGACGGTGAAAAGTTCAATAAAATTTTTATATATCTAAAATTATTATAAACCAACTCCAATGAATTAAATTGAACTTATATAGGTATTTTTTATGTTTTTTGAAATTAAATTATTTAAAAATAAATAAATAATTATTTAAATAAAAATTTGGTTTTAAACTATAACTCAGTGTTTTTCACTTTTCATAAAAAATTAAATGTTTTCAGAAAAATACTAAAAAATTACCCTAAGATAATATTGATATTCATAATTCAATAATGAAGTCTATTTTACCAAATTAAAAACATTGAAGTTTCATTTATTAATTTAAAATTAATTCCCGCTGTCAAAACCAAAAGCGTGTTTTTAAGAAACAATAACTATTATAAGATTCACACTTGTTTATGTCCGGTTTAAATGTGAAATTATGTCCAATGACCTACATTTGATTAAATTGTAAAAATATATTATATATATAATTTAAAACCACTAAAATTCATAATTTATCACTATTAATTATTTCGATTAAAAAAGTTGTTTTTAATTAAAATTTAGTAATTTTAACTATTCATCAAAATATGAAAGTTATCAGAAAAGTACCAAAAATTCAACCTAAGCTAATTTCGGTATTCCGAATCCAAAAATGAAGTCCATTCTGAATGATAAAATGTATAAAATTTCAAAAAGTGGGTATTACTATTCATAACGGCTAGTTTGATTGGTTGTGGTTTGTGTTAGAACTCGAAGTTGTGTACAACACACGCTAATGAATTATTCAAAGAGAAGCGTACCGTGGAAGCATGGGGTGTTACATTGTCCCCTCCTTCAATAAATTGAATCCTCACAATTTATGCTTGGTATTGGAAACTTGGGGCTGACATTTCAAAATGTCTTAGTTGAAATCCCATATCGAAAAATGGATTAATGAGGCCTCTATTTAAAATAATGAGTGGTAAGTATGAAGGTTACCAAAAATTACACATACTAGGGTTCTATGTAGTAAAATATGGTTATGGAAGAGAAATCTAACCATCAATATCTGATGGAGAGTGGTAGAGAACAGGGCTATGAAAAGGCCAATAATCCCTAAGCCATAAATTTGTGATGATCTATGGTACCATCTAGGACAACATTTTTTTTATATGTTCCTTTTCTTAATGTTGAGTAATTTATTTATGATATTGTCTAAGATCATAAGGATATATACTTACTTTATAATTAGAGTTTTATCCATTAATAAATTTCTACTACAAACTCATCTTTCACTACAAAACATAATACAACTCAAAAGTACTCTTTTTATTCTAATAGAATAGGGTTGAAAATATAATGAATGTATAATTCACATATCAGAACCATTAAAAAATGGAACTACATTATAAAATCTAGGGACTTCACGTAGTCTAGTGGTAGGCGATAAATCTCAATCACACTATGGTTGTGGGTTCGATTCCCGCAGTTTTGTCCGACGCGACGGGTTGTTACACGGTTTGCGTGTTGTCCTTTTATAAAAATCAAAAAATAACTTTTCAAACATAATCCATTCCAACCTTTAGACTTATCCAAAATAATACTATCCAAACTCACAGTCCAAAATTTATAAAGAATTTAAACACAATGAAGATCCTTTTTCCAAGTAATAACATGTGAACACCTTCACCACGTATTATTTTAAAACATGCTAACATCCTGAATTACCATAAAACCGTATTGATTACATTAATGCTCCCTTATTCTTTATAGAATAATAGATACACTCCTTTTATCAAAAATTTTGTAAACTCCAATGATGAAAAATCATTAATCAGTTACAAGGTATTCAAGAATATCCAATATAATTTACCCAAATCAACCATATCTTAATCCAAAATGATTACCTCAATATTAGGACCAAATTAAGGTTTATCATTCATTCAAACATATAATATCCAAAAAAAATAACTCTATGTAGAGTCACATTTCTTAGTACCATAAAATATTAAATCCTCAACGAAATAGTACTTTTGTACAATCCATATTTATTTCCAGAACATCATTGATACAACACTTAAATGAAATAATTCCAAAATAACAACATAAGAACACTATTTATTCCTCTTCATTTGTGGTAGTATCATAACATGATTATTATCCAATATCATCATTTGCAGCATAGTCTGATTACTGGGAAATTGGTTCGCGTAGTGTATAAACTCTTTGTAGATAAAGAATTGTACATTTGAAACCTTTTTCTTACACTTGCAGTCACGTACTTGGTGTCCTTTTTCTCCACAGTTATAACATACTCTCATTCCCTTCAATAATTTTCCAAGGTGATTCTTTCCATAGTTATCACATGTGGGAAAATAATTCTTTACCTTCTTCACTTTATTTTTGCTTCTCTCTACCATCCATTTCTTCTTAGGCTTCCCTTCAAAGCCATAGGACTCCGAATATTTCTTTACTTATCTTATCAACACATGATACTATTTACTCGTATAATGATAATATATGGGAGACTATTTCCCTTCTAAATTAAGTCTTATGACCATGAAAGATATGACCCTTCTTACTCTTTGGATCATGTGTATTGTTGGAGTTATCATTCCTTCTACTGGGCGCCATTTTGAAACAATGGCATACACTAGATTAGTTTATGAATAGCAATACCTAATCCCGAACTTGTAAAACACTTAACATAAATTGAACAGTTTATGGATATAATAAATAATCATAAAAATGTTTTCTTTGAGTATGTATATACTCATAATCCCTTGATAATGGTTTGTAAAGAAAATGAGAATTATCCTAATCATATCTCCCGGGAGTGTTGTAACCAAGAGTGCAGAAAGGCTCGTTGTCGTGCACAAGTTCCCATTCAAGTCTAGCACAAAGTGGTGTTTTCGGGATTTACCCCTAGGTACATCTGTGCCAGATCCACCTCTACCTTCTCATATCCAGACAGGGACGTATTTCTTGGAAAACTCACAAAATCTCTGCATTACCAAAATTTTAGGAAGTTATTCTATACTAATCCTCAAAGTATATCTTAGGGTAATGTGCTCCAATCGGAGTTTATCAAAATCGTGTTTTCAAGGTTATTACAAAACATCCTCTGATACCAAATGTAACTCTCCAACCCCAGTTACCCAGAGTCGGTGCATTATTTTAATACATTGGTATAATTACAAGGAATCATGTCCTGAAGGATTGATCAGTTTAGAAGTCTTGGAAAATAGATTACATACATGAACATTAAATTACACTTTCTAACATAAAACACAACATAAGTAATCCTTTGAGAACTCCAATGTTCCCTTAGCTTAAACCTTCATCATAATCACAAAAAACTTCTTGGGATCCTAGGAAAAATAAAACATAGAAAGGGGTGAGCTCAGATGCTCAGTAAGGGTAAATAATTAACAGAAGATACAATCTTTTAAGGAAAGATGTTTAATAAAAACAAAAGCCTTTTTAAACATAAACTTGAACATAATATGGTAAAAATTATTTCAAAAATTACCATATAAACATGCACATGGATATTCTACTAATCAAATAATCACATTTAATAACCAATTTCATAATGAGGGAATGCATAATGCTGAACATCAATTTCTATGTCAACACCTCGTGCCAAGACCTAAGGGATAACTGTAACCGGAACCCAACCAAGAGAGCCTTTGTAACTGGACTCCAACTTGGAGTGCCTCTAATAACCGGACACCAACCCATAGTGCCTCTAATAATTGGGCACAAACCCGGAGTGCCTCTAATAACCAGACACCAACCCGAACTGCATCTAATAACCGGACACCAACCCGGAGTGCCTCTAATAACCACACACCAACCCAGAGTGCCTCTAATAACCGGAAACCAACCCGGTGTGCCTCTAATAACTGGACACCAACCCAAAGGGATTACTTTTACCGGTCTCCAACCCGGAACATACTAGTCCAACACATTCATCTTAAGAAAAGGTTGAGATATAATATAATTTTTTTTATTACAACTAACTTATAAAATGTCAATACTTTAACCATAAACAATAAATGACATAAAAATAACTCATCCACAATCAAACATATCAAAAAAAATTCAATACAATATGGATGTTTTGTATCATAATAATTCAACTTCAAATAAGCTTAAAATCCGTCAAAGGATGTTGACATTGATGAAATCAAAACTATTTGAGTGAAATATGTCTTTTTTGAAATCATTTAAAAATCATATAATTATATAGAAAACAATTATTTTGAAAATATCCTTATAAAAATGTATTGTAAGCTTCAAAGGTGTAATAATGGTGGACAATATCCACACCCTTCGTATAAGTTACAAAAACATTCTTACCTTAATTTTATCGAAAAGTTTATAAAGTACCTTGTTTGGAAAACGACAGAAAGATTCATTTGAAAACATTTTATAAAAAGTAAAAGAAGGGTATAAATGACTTTAACCCAATATTTAGTAAATAGTAAAAATGTTTTGGAATAATTTTTTAAGAAACATGGTTCTGGATGATAATGAGGTCCCAGTAGATATTCACATTTAAACAACCTCGGATAATGAAGAGATTGTGAAATAAACCCTTACCTCGTTGTAATTAATCAAGTCGTATGAACAATAGTAAATAACCACCAAATGAATCATATAATATCATGAATATAAATAGGATAATGATAAAACATATCCAATGGATGTAGACAATAAATCACATGCAATAAATAAGTGGTGAACAATGGAAATCTCATAGAATTAAAAGTGGGATAAGAAACCCCTTACCTTGCACTTTCCATTAGTCGAGGGTACGTTTATCCTACTTTATTAAGACTATAGTATGTTATTAAATTATAAAATAACCATATTAATATTTATGATATCATATATTATTCATTTATGACTTTATACTACCCATTTATTAATAATTTCCATGTTATATTAATATTTCGAGTAATAATCGGTTTCTTTATCGTACGTATTTTAACTTGTTACTCTTGATTGTATCACTTAAATAATGATTTAAATACTTCTAGAATATAAAACAAGATTTATTTGTCAAATATATTTAGAATATTAAAATTTATAATAGATGTATATATGAAATGGAAAACACCATTTATGGATACGGTAGTTCGTACGTATGCATAAACGTTTTTTCCATTTTCATATAGTATTGAATGGATGTTAGTGACTAAGATATATGTAAGTTCATAAATACTTATATATAAATATATATATATATATAGTATCATTATTATTTCATATATTAAATACTTATTAGTAATATATATTTTCATAATCGTCGATGAATGGTGAACTTGGAAATTAATCTCGTCGTGTCGTGGAGACGGTAATCCGTACGTACGCACGAGCGAAAATATAATTATTTTGAAACTAATATAATATATAATTGGATGTTATATAATATATACAGAATCCTTATCATGTTATATTTATTATTTACATAAAATACACATCATTATTATACCCATCCAAATAATAATGTATTGAATAACAATTACACCATGACGTGGTGATGGTAAGTCGTACGTATGCACGTATGGTGACATGTCATTCAAAGGGTGCATATAATAATGAATTTGGTTGTACCATGATTATAATAACATCATATTATATATAATATACTATAGTTATTAATTTATAATAAAAACAACAAAGGAAAAGGAATTGGAAGAAGAAAGGAACTTGAAAGAGGGTGGTGAAATCATTACGTCTTCTTCAAGTTCTTCCATTTGATTTGATAAAAAGGGCTCCATAGGGTGGCTTTATGATTAAAATAATTCCTCAAAGATAAATTTAGGATATTTTAGAGGGTATTTGGGCATTGTTTTTCTGAGTAAAATGGCTTAGATGGTGTGAATTAGAGAGAATGGGGAGTTCCCTTTTATAAGAAGGGTGAGGGGCACATTAGGAAAAACTTAAAATATTATTTTATAATAAATTCATATTCGGTTTATAATGGCTCAAAAGTTGATTATGTAAAGTATAAGGTGGGTATAGGTAGAAAAAAACTCAACAAATAGGTTTTAGACAAGTTTAGGTTACCATTTTAACCTTATCATAAGATTTAACACTAAGTTATATAATTTAACTTTTACCGTGTCTTCTTGTATTCTTACACTATATGGTTAATAAACATACTATATACTGCTAATTGAAACCCCATTGGTTCATTAATGTTATATATATTATTTTATAAGTCTTTTGGCCGAACCATATTTTTTAGGACCATTATATCAATTAATAATATAATATTTTATTTAAACTATTTTATGTCATTTTTAACACTATTTGGTATTTGTTTTTTGTTAAAATAATAACAACATGATTACATAAAAAAATACAATGAATCAATAATAACATTTCATATTCACCTAGAATATTCATGGATGTCATAAAAACTTTGAAATTATATTTATTTTAATATTTATAATACCATTTATTTGATTCATTCTTGAATAAGGTAATTACTACATCATCATTTTGACATAAATAAATTTATATATATAATGTATAAAAATTATAATTAAAATACCATTATATAGGAAATAGTTTTATATTTCTAATGAATATTTATAATATAATTTATCTTATGAAAAACACTATTTTAAAAATGTTTTAGTTATTAAACTTTGATTTTAACTCTTATAACTCTTCTTTGAATAATAATAAATGTCATAATCTAATCCATATGGACCAAAATGATAATATTTTATTCCTAAGGTTTTTTTGGTCAAGATAAACTTGTCCAGTAGAATTAGGACATGTGTGAAGGTAATATTAATATCATTTTTACCCTTAATTACCTTATTTACTTTTAATTGTGGTAAATAAAAGTAAAAAGTTACTATTCAACAAAAATTATTTTAAACTCATTGAACCTCATTTTACTCCTTGATATTAACCTTGTCTCTCAAATTTTAGAAATTCAGCTCATAGAAGCGGTAAAAGTATGTTTTATGTGAATTTGCAAAACCTCCTAGGAGGTGGGTAAAAGACTGAAAATTTCAATAAAATTTTTGTATATCTAAAATTTTTATAAACCAACTCCAATGAATTACATAGAACTTATATAGGTATTATATATCTATTTTGACATTAAATAATTTAAAAAGAAAAAATGATTATTTAAATAAAAATTTGGTTGTAAATCATAACTCAGTGGTTTTCACTATTCATCAAAAATTAAATGTTCTCAGAGAAATACCAAAAATTTACCCTAAGCTAATATTGATATTACGAATTTAATAATGAAGTCTATTTTACCAAATTCAAAACATAGAATATTCATTTATTAATTTACAATTAATTCCCACTGTCAAAATAAAAACCGTGTTTTTAAGAAATAATAACTATCAAAAGATTCACAATTGTTTATATCCGGTTTAAATGCAAAATTATGTCCAATGACCAAAATTGGAATAAATTGTAAAAATATATTTTAAATATAATTTAAAACCACTCAAATTCATAATTTATCACTGTTAATTATTTTTATTAAAAAAGTTGTTTTTAATTAAAATTTAGTACTTTTCACTATTCATCAAAATATGAAAGTTATCAGAAAAGTACCAAAAATTCACCCTAAGCTAATTTCGATATTCCGATTCCAAAAATGAAGTCCATTTTGACAGTGATAATGTATAAAATTTTAAATAGTGAGTATTACTATTCATAATGGCTAGTTTGATTGGTTGTGGTGTGTTAGAATTCAATGTTGCGTACAACACGTGCTACTGTATTATTCAAAGAGAATCGTAACGTGGAAGATTGGGGTGTTACATCCAAAATCTAAAATGCATGCTTGGAGCATGTCCTCAAGGACCTGAATCATACACTTGGAATGGCCATCTATCTGGGTGTGGTAAGCTGTACTCAAAAGTACCCATTTACCTAAAGCCTTATAATGCCCCTTCCAGACCCGAGAAGTAAAATGTGAATCTCTCTCGGAAACAATGGAGTGTGGAACTCCATGTAGGTGTACAATATCACGGATATAAAACCGTCCTAGATGTTCAACACTGAATGTCTCCTTAATTGGAATGAAATGAGAAACCTTCATGAGTCTGTCAATGACAACCCAAACTGTGTCATTCCCTCTCTGAGAATTTGGAAAACCGGTCATGAATCCATCGTGACATCATTAGACTTCCACTCGAGAATGAGTAACTACTGAAAAATCCCTGCTAGTCACTGTTGCTCTGCCTTCACCATCTGACAAGAGGAACACCTAATGAAAAAACCAGCAATGTCCCACTTCAAACATGGCCACCAATACTAATGGTGTAGATCATGATACATCATGGTGATGCCAGGATGAACTGCCCAAACTGAGGAAGGAAAGTCCTGGAATCGCTCCTCACGTATGTCTACTGGCACCCATACGCGCCCCTAGAAACGCAAGAACTCATCCTCACCTATGGTCCACCTTGGAATAGGGTCCTCTCCTGACACACTCTCCCTTAGGACTAGGCGTTCAGAATCAGATAGTTTCCCCATTCGTACTCGATCAAGATGAGTAGAGGTAAAAGCTACAGAAGATAGAAAAGTATAGCCATGTCTATCATGTAACTCCAAATGCATCTCAATGAACATGGCCATTAGCTTCCATTCACTACTGGCCTCCTGAAGTTCCTGTATCTGAGTCCTCCTTCTCAACGCATCAGCCACCACATTTCCCTTCCCATGCGTATATACTAACTCAAAGTCAAAGGACAATAAGTACTCGACCCATCTCCGTTGTCTTAAATTCAAATCATGTTGAGTGAACATTTACTTGAGACTTTTTTGGTCGGTGAAAACCACGAAATGCTCTTCCAGAAGATAATGTCTCCAACAGCGTAGGGAATGAATAATAGTTTCCAAATCCAGATCGTGCGTTGGGGAATTCTTCTCATGTGGCCTCAACTATCGTGACCTGTACGCAACGGCTCCATCTCCCAGCATAAGAAAAACTCCCAACCTGATAATTGATGCATCACAGTAAACAGTATTGCTCTTTCCTTGATCTATAAAGACTAGTATAGTTGCTGATGTCAACCTCCCTTTTAGCTCCCGAAAGACTGACTCACAAGAATCTGACCATAAGAACTTCACACCCTTCTTAGTCAGACCTTTCAGTGGTGTTTATAAGTGTGAAAAGTCCTGCATAAAATGTCTGTAGTATCCAGCAAGCCCTAGAATACTCCTCACCTCAAAGACTTTCTTTAGATACTCCCAGGAAACAACAGGTATCACATTCTTTAGGTATACTAATACTAATTCGGTAGAGAAAATATGTCCTAGGAAGTGAATATGATCCATCCAAAAGTGTCACTTTGAGAGATTAGAAAATAACTGATTCTCCCTCAGTGTACTCAAAATGTTCTCAATATGGGTAGCATGGTCACATTGAGTGTGAGAGTACACCAAGATATTATCCACAAAAATAACCATGAAGGAATCCAAGTATGGATGAAACACTCAGTTCATCAGTTCAATGAAAACTGCAGTGCGTTCGTTTGACCGAACAACATAACCATATACTCGTACAAACTATACCTACTCCAGAAGACTGTAAAAGGTATATCTGATGGTCTAACAGGAAGCTGATGATAGTCAGAACATAAGTCAATCGTCGAGAACACCCAGTCTCCTCAATGATGATCAAAGAGATCATCAATTCTCGGAAAGGGATGCCAGTTCTTGATCGTCAATTCGTTTAACTTCCGATAGTCCACATAATGCCTAAGGCTAACATCTGTCTTCTTCTCAACCAGGACTTGGAGAAGTACTGGGTCCGATGAAACCCTTTTCCTGCAACTCCTCGACTGTTTCTTGAGCTCCCACAATTGTGGTGTATCCATACTATATGGAGGAATGGACAATGGTGCCACCCCTGACACAATCTCAATCGAGAAGTCTACCTCATGCTCTGGTGGCAAACATGAAAGGTCCTCTACAAAGACATCTCGAAAATGATCCACCACTAGAGGGAAGTCTATCTGCGAAGTCCCCTGGTCATCCAGATTTAGCCTACCAATCTGGGTTGTATCTCCTCCCAACCCATGATGCACTGGACCTTCTCTGCTCTCCTGGACATCCCAATCACCCCTATAAAGAAAGGATCCACCCTCTGGTGATACAAAACTCACCCTACGACAATAACTATCGATGACAGCCTTAAAGGGAACTAACCAGTCCATTCTATTAATGACATCATAGCCTGTTATCTCTAGGAAATAGTGGTCCCATAGAAAGTGAAATCCACAAACCTCTAGTGGGAACTCCTTGCATTGACATACACTAGCCGTTCTAGTCCCCAAAAATGTGTCTAGTGTCAAAATATCAGCAGAGGAAAGGATATAGAGCCCAAGGATCTCCACAACAGCAGTAGAGATAAAGCTATAGGAAGACCCTATAACGAAAAGAGCAGAAGCTATAACTGAGGAAACTAATATCGTACCTCGATGTGTGGAGGGTCCAGGATCATGTTCAGGCTGGGTCTACTCCACTACAAAAGTCTGGCCTATGCTACAACCATGTGTCCCTACCTGACTGCTCTTAGTTGATCCAACCTGCTGTCACTGAAGAACCAGTGACTGACTAACATGGCCACGACCTCCACCTCAGCCTGAATGGCTAGAAGAACTCTAGTTCCCAGACTTGTGAGAATCCTCTAGCGCTACTCCTTAACGAGGAGTCATATAAGAACCCCTATCACCAGCTGCTGGTGAGAAGAACTGAAAACAATTGTTGAAGGTGACCCATCTAGCTACAAGATCGGCACTCCACTAGTACTGTCAGGCAACGTGGCCTCGTATGCCCACTCTTCCGACTCTGGTAGCACACCACCTGGATACCAGAAGATCCATCCTTCCTACTATGATCTCCTTGTGCAAAATCTCTACGGTTCTTCCTGCTATCAAGAGGAGAGATACTAAATCTGGATGTTGAACCTATCTAGATCACCACTCTAGAATCCCTCAGATTGATCTCTGTGATCAACGCCTGGTTGAAGAAAGAAGATATCAAAGTCAACCTGAAGATGTTCACCTAGGATCGAATTTCATTCCTAAGATCATCCTCGAACATTCGTGCAAGGAAAAACTCACCACCTTATTGAATTGTCTTGAAACACTGCAGATCTGTAAAGTGATAGAAATACTTCATAACAATAAGAGTACCCTCCTCCAAACTCATTAACTCTCGGGCTCGATCGGCCCACAAGGTATCCAGATAGAAATAATCATAAAGGATGCACTGAAACTCATCCCAAGCCATATTCTGCTTGTTTCATGCCTAGGAGATCAATTCCCATGACCTCTTGGCAGAATCTCGATGCATGTAGGTAGTGAGCTTCACCCTCTTCTTTGGAGGTATTTCCAGATTCTCAAAAATAGTCAGGGAGGCTTCTAGCCATGACTCTACAGCCTGGGGTCCTCCATCCCCTAAGAAAGATGGAGGATGTTGCTGTTGAATGACCCATGACAATTCATCCATCGACGAGGAAGGATGCAGCACTCCCTGAAAGGTCTATATTATCCTCATAAATCCCTCCCCAAACTATGCATCAGCACCTATGTTAGGTACAATGACTAGTTCCAAGGATGGCACAGCTGGAGGATCTGCAGGTATTCCCTGATCATCCATCACCGGTGTCTGATCACCACCTAGGAACTGGTGCATAACCAGAGGATGCCTCGGTGGAAACACTATGCAAGTCCAAGCACACACCTTAGATCAAGATTATCAAGGACCGAAAACTAGAAGCATACGAACAGAGCGGGTGAAAGAAAGTATTAAAATTTTACAAAACATGACTACGTGACGCGTACAATTACCACATGGTGTGTTCCCTTAAGTCATTTACATGGGCATGTACATCTTCCCAAACTGGTCGTGTAACACCCAAAACACACAGCGTGTTGTCTTAACACATGGAGTGTACTTGAATCCCCTTTCACTACCCGAGTACCTCTACATGGTTAAACCACACGGATCTCCTAAGACAAGACTAGACAGCATGTTCAAGTTAGACACTGCCTGTGCAAGACAAGCTTCACCTGGCCAGTGTAGAAAGTGACATGGCCTGACACACAGCTCACACTACGCGGTATGTTCCAAAGGGACATGGCGTGTACATGAAAGGATAACATCGACCCGTGTTGTTAGTGACATGGTCGGGTACCTGGGTCAGACTACACAACATGTTCAATACTGACAAAGTGGGTATAGCTTAAGGTTTATCCGTCCGTGTTGTTATATACACGGGCAGACACAGGATCAACGCTACGTGGTCTGCTCAACTGGTACACGGCGTGTTCTAACATGAAAATACCTATCCCGTGTCACTACCCACATGGCTTATGACACAGTTAGAAACTACACGATGTGTACATAAAGTACACAACATGTACTAAAGAAAAACAGTTTCTTCCTGAGAAGAAGAGCACATGGCTTGTAGTCAATGATACACGGTGTGTATTATGTGATATTTTGGCCAGTAATCCTTAGAAACTACTTCGGAGCCCTGAAGAATAGTGAAACATACATTGATACTGCCAAATTCTGATCCGTGAGTGCTAATACTCTCCACGAATCTATATTTTTCATCTTATACATGTTATAAACAAGATAAACCGGTCATTGATCCACGAAATTTGGTCCATGAGGGCCCATAACACCTCAAGAACCATGGTTTGGCATACATCCTAGCAAAACATTACCCAAAAGAACACCATATCAAACAGTACATATTTTATCTAGGAAATTATCACATCTGAATGAATATTTTACACAAAATCTATCACAACAACATGAAATCGGTAATTCATCCTAGATGTCAAGGAAATAATGCATGAAATTTGATAACTATCCAATTCCTATATGATGCATGAGATGGCATACCCTCACCTAATTGTGTTGCTACAAAAATAGAACCTCAACAACATCAATAAAAATAACACAAACCATGGGTGTCACCCAATGGTGAAAATCAGATCAAATTTAACTTGAAAAACAATAAGAAATTTCAATAAACGATGTAGATTGGATTTTCCCTATACACGGGTTAACTACTCCTAGGCACATATTATTACCAAGTACCTATTTCTTCCTATCCCTAGATAATGGATCTAAGTAGTAAATCATGAGAAAACAATTCCTCTGATACCACTTTGTAACGTCCCGGTTCCAACAGCCACCTCAAGGCACCCCTTACCCGGTTGGTCACATGGCCTCAATCACATTTCCCCGGATGGCAGAGGCTACTGAATAGCAGTGAGGGATTGGGTGTGATAGTGGGGAAATTATTCCCTCATTGGAAGAGTACAAAATGAAAGTAAACAACCCACAATAGTAGAATCAGTAAATATCCAACAACAGTAAACAGTGGAGAACTGGAATAATAAACAACTGGATCATATACATATATAAAATGATTCATGATAAATATGTCTAAGAAAGAATCCAAACAAGTCACAATGTTAGAAATAAAAACGGTTCTAAACCAATGTACAAAATAAAAAGAGAAATAACTCCCTAGCATCGCAAGCCTAAGCATGGTCCCATGCTCCCCAGCAGCACAACAATTCATGTACCTATAGTAGATGGGTGCTTGACCTTATCAATACGTGCAACAATATAATCTGTTTGGGCCCAAAAGCATGACCTAGATAGGGTGCGAGAAAAAATCCTAGAAGGAAACCACCAAAATATTTGTTCCTAACTGTCCGTGAATATATGCCATGTAAAATTACAGAAAATAGTAAATACGGAAGTGCTCTGTAGTAAACAATCCACAGTATCAATATCAAGAATCATCGAAACATATATCTAAACTAAAAATAGGTAACCCTCTTGGAAGTACTCATATCCACCCCCTTTGGTCATACCTAAGAAGTTCAAGAAACCCTCTGGGCAGTGCACTCAGCCTAACCCCTCTAGTTCAGTCATAATAATTCATAAAGACTCTCTGAGAAATCACTCACAGTAAATTCCTCTAACAGTTTATGGTAGTCATGGACTCTCTAAGGAAGCTCACATGGTCAATTCCCCTTATAGCCTCAAGGTCAAGGACTCTCGGAGGATTCTCACTCAGTCAATTCCCTTTATAGCCCAGGCCGTTCAACGACTCTTTGGGGAAGCTCACTCGGTCAATTCCCCTTATAGTATAGAGTAATCAAGGTATTTCAAAGTAAAAAAAATGACACTCTGAGGATCCTTGCATGGTGAATTCCCCTTATAGTCTGAAGTGATCAAAAACTCTCTAAGGAAGTTCACTCGGTCAATTCCCCTTATAGCCTACTACACCAGGTTCTCATAGCCCTGTATAGGTCAACAGGGATAGCAATGAAATGTGGACAAAGTAAACCTACATAACTACTATTATAACTAGTCTACAGTATAACAAGCATGTCAGAATACAAACTCTCCATCCTACAGTAATAGGTGTGGAAAATAGGCAAGGTAGCCAAACTGGCTAAACATGACCAAACAGTTGTAAACAGAATATTCATGGGAAATACATCCAAAGCGTAACAGTAAAAACTATTCATATCCAAATATCCTCTACACAAACATGAGAGCATGGAAGACAATCAACGGGGGTAAAATGGTAAACAAGCAATACCCCGTTCTAGGGTATTGGTGGAATTTTCACATAATACTCAATGACATTGAATGGAAAGGCACAAACCACCTACCTCGGCATTGTAGGAAGGATATACGTGAAAAACGATTCTTGAATCACCCTAGAAACTTTATGATTGATGCGGTTCCAACGTAACTGATGGTGTTCAATTTGGAGGACAGACGCAAGCTCGGGGGTTCATCGAAGATCCGTAGCCGTACGGAGCTCTTTGTTGAACGAGACCTAAAAGAAGAGAATTCTGGAAACTAGATGCAACCTCGGTTTGTTTAATAAATGAAATAAAGTACACAACATTCAATTTTTAGGTACATGACGTGTACTCGCTATTTATATACTCTGATTTAAGCGGCCTCCAAGTCACTCTCACATGGTCATGTGTGTGGCTAATACACAGCTAGCACACGGCCTCCTGCGGCAAGGCAGTACATAGTGTGTACTCATAAAGTACATGGTGTGTACTTAGAAAATTTCTAGAATTTCCTCTTTTTCTAAAAAATGTCCCGAAAATGGAAAACATACCTGAAAAAGAAGATTCATGTACTTACAATAATTGATTATTAAATTAAAAAATAGTTTAAAAGATAAATCTAATTAGCAGAATAGAAAATTAATCAGTTATGATAAAATAATATTATAAATTAATCTTTAAAATTAAATAATAAATTCAATATTAAAAAAGAATTTAACTTAAACATGAATGAAAAATTAATGAAATAGAAAATAATTATGTTAATATATTCAATATTTGAACATCAAAATAACAGATAAGTAAACTAACTAATTAAAAAAATACTATAACAAAAAACATAATTTAACTAAAGATATTATTTGGAAACATTTGTATCAAAATACATCCACATCGGTAGCTTAACATGTTATTTATGTGGTATGAAAGGACACTTGAAGCACTTTTCTTATGTACCTCTAAATACATCAACTCACATGGAATCCATGGTCACCTAAAGAATATTTCAGGACCTCTAACTTTTCCTCACTATCATATTTCCTTCTCAGCAGCTGGAAGTTCTAAGGGGTCTTCAGATTCTTTATAGACTATAGGGTTCTTGACATAGGCAATGGGAATGAAGCTGTTATACGTAGTGAAGGAGTCTCTAGTCGATTTTGATGTAGGTCCTCTGATAAAGATAGATGTAATTTATATTTCTTATATATTGGTGAATTGTTTATTTAATATAAGATCCTCTCACTATATTATATTTACCCATTCGGTGGACCTTCTAATAATTTCAATTAAACTCATGTTATTCATTATGGATGTGGAGATGCCTGTGCGAATGATGATAGAGTGGGGTTTATGATATGCCTTGTTCACATTCTTTATGTTCTATGTATATCTTTTTTTGGGCTATTCCAATTCTCTTATTGGACCACATTTATTTTATTATCGGGTTGGAATAGTTGATTCCTTACATGGGTTATATTGATTGATGCCATTTGTAACACACCGACCCTCTAGGTTGGAGCCTGTGAATTACATGTGATATTGGCATGGTTAGAAGGAATGAAAATCCTAGAGGAATGATCATTTTAGTATTGTTGAAGAAACTAAATACACTAACATAACTCACATTACATTGGAAATGGTTACAAAATACAATACAAAATAAAAACTAAAAACTGCATCCTTATAAAATCATTAAGAGGCCTTATCCTCATCACCTGTTGAAGATAGAAAATGAAAGGGGTGAGACCAAATGATAATTAAGGGTTATAAATAGTAGAATCATGAATAAAATAATAAGTGAATCATAATCAAGCTAACATAATCAATATGGCATAGTGAAAAATGAATAGATAATGCAATTAATAAACTGAAAATGAATCTGCATCCATAGATTTTGTCATAGTGAAAACCTCAAAGATAATAATAGTTACTGATAATGAATAAAGGGAATGCTTATTAATTGGATTTCACGTATCTGGAACATGAAACCATAATACCGTTGAAACGGTTTAGTTCTGTGTGTAGAAACCCGTCTGATTTTTGGAAACAAACTCGAAGGGTTTGTCGCCAAACTGTTTTGTCTCATGAGACCTACCAATGCATCGAGGGGCTATAGTGGTCCGCACCCTCCACTGAATGTCCAAATAATTTTTTATAAATTGATTCAAACAAGTTCAATATGAATTTTCAATATCCATATAGAGTAGAGTATATGGATTCATCAATATTTCCATAGTTAAAATGACATTCCAAATAAACACCGTATGCAAAATGGTATACGATTTAGAAAAACAATATCCATGATATGAGATTAGGGATATTGAATATAAATTCAATTTCAAATTAAAATCAATCTCAAATGGGCAGTAGGTACACCCCATAAGGATTATTAGGTGCACCACACAAAGATAGTCACAACAAACAGGTAGTTGAGAAAAAGTCCCTTACCACAATGTAATCAGTCAAATCATGTGACCAGAACATAATGAACATCAAATGAATAATTCAATATCATGAATGTAAATATAATAATGTTATTATATATCAAAGGGCAGTACATATATTCCACATACAAGGAATAAGTGGCGAACAATGATAATCTCACATAAATTAAAGTGAGATGAGAAACCCCTTACCTTTTTCTCTAGTGTGTTCTCAATTGTTCTTAACAACCATAATAACCGAATTTAGATTCATCAATTAATAATTATATAACCTAATAAACATGTAATTTATATGATATAACCTTATTATGTTCATTAATAGCCTTTTTGATGGGTTTAAGAGATTAAATCATATTGTTTTGGAAGCATTTTCTTTCTTGGTTTCATGATTTATTTACTTGTATAAATGAATGGAAGTTGGTTTGAAATATGGTTAAACATAAAAAAGTGTTAATATACATTATTAGTGACATTAAAGATATATAAATTATCTTATAATGATTCTGGTTATATACCATGAGGTTGACTCATTCGATGAGTTAAAAATAATCGCTTGAATTTCGCTTGGCAGTTTTGGGCTCAATAAACTTGTTTTGTTATAATTATTACATATTATGAACGTATAAAGATTCCAGAATATTAATTAATATAAAGAAAATATATTATGACCTGGTTCAACCATATATTTGTTTTCATGACCAGACATTGAATAATTAATGGAAATTGAAATTACAATGTTCACGATGTCGGCAATTCGACACATTACAGACAATGTTTTTATTCCATAAATAAGTGGGAGAGAAGAAGAATAATGATGAAGAATTTTCCATAAATATTAGAAAATCCATAATATACAAGATTTTGGAGCATACATTCCTCTTGGTTTAGATGAGGTGAGGAAAGAAGAAGAAAATAAAGGAATCTTAAAATGAAAGAAAACATGATATATTTCTCACGAAAATTCATTTGGCTAACTGCATCTCTTAAAATTTCATAAAAATAGTTTGATGAGAGGAATGTAATATCTCATCATTCGTACATAATATGGAAAGTTAGGGGAAATATTTAATGAAATATCCCAAAACAATCCAAATGGAATGGAAGAGAATAACATAAAATGAAAGAAACGAAAGAAAATAAAAGAGGTTGCTTACCTCTTGATCTCTTCTCCTTGAGATCCTTCATAAGGGATATGGTTTTGGTATTTTGGTGAGACCAGAGGCTCTAGGAAGTGGGGAAGAGACTTTATATGATTATTTGTGCAGAAATTTGAGGGGAATCATGGCTTAGGGGAGTGAAGAGAAGTGGTAGTGGTGGGGGGTTTTTATAGTGGAAGAGATGCGGTATTTTTCATTACTTGATTCATTATTATAATATTTTTTCCCAAGATTATGAATAGTATTATTTCATGTGACCTAAAATAGAAATAATGGAATTTAATTTCGAACCAAGTGGCCTTGCATCACTTATGATGTCATAAATAGTGTATTATACTGATAATTTGTATATACGGTATTTTATTGTACATCACTATTCATAAATAATTCTAGAATTTCAGAACAAATCCCAAAAATTCCCCACTACCATTTTTCGACGTGTACAATTCAAAATTGAAATCTATTTTTCAAAAATAGTTTTCTAAATATTATTAATTGTTTATTTAAATAAGGTCATAGTTTATTAGAAAAATAACAATCTTGAAGTGCAATTAGTTTTATATGACATTGAAAAATTAATTAATACCCCATTATCATATTGCCTTATGAAAATAAAATATTTTCATTATTTACTATTCTTAATGGTCATTTTAATATTCATATTACTATTCATATGGTTATGTTACTATTCACACAAAATCAAGTTTGTTCTATCAGACTCCGAATGACTTACTGAACGCAACTCTAGATGACCATCTTTAGAAATTAAAAACATAGAAGTGAGAAATTTATGTTTAATGGACATGTTTTAACTATACAATAAATAAACTACTGTTGTTTCAAAGGAACACAATGATGGATAGAATGTAACTTAGTGATGAATAGGGAAACATAACATAAAATGTTTGGGGTGCTACATTATTTTCCCCTTCAGAAAATTTCGTCCGCAAAATTTACAAAATATTACCTAAAAAGATTCGGGTATTTCTTTAACATAATCTCATCAGGCTCCCATGTTGCTTCCTCCATCTTATGGTTCCTCAATAGAACCTTTTCCAGACGAGTCGTCTGATTTCTCAATACTTGTTCTCTAGTATCAATAATCTCGATAGGCTCCTCACAATAAGATAGATCTGGATCAAGTTATACTTCTTCATAAGTGAGTACATGTGTTGGGTCTAGCATGTACTTTCTTAATGTTGACACATGGAACACAATGTAAACCTTGGAGAGACTTGGAGGCATTTCTAAAAGGTAGGTTACGGCTCCAATTCCCTCCAGAATTTCAAAAGGTCTGATGTGCCTGGGACTTAACTTTCACTTCTTACTGAATCGTATAATATCCTTCCATGGAGATACCTTTAAGAAAACGTGATCTCTTTCTTGAAACTCCAAATCATTCCTTTCGTTATCTGCATAGCTCTTCTGCCTACTTTAAGCTATTTTTATATGGTTCTGGATAATCTTCACCTTTTTCGTTGTTTCATCAACAAGTTATAGGCCCATGAGGTTTCTTTCACTATCCTCATCCCAGCAAGTTAGTGTAAGACATCTCCTCCCATATAATGATTCATAGGGTCCCATCTGAATACTAGAATGGAAGCTATTATTGTAGTAAAAATCCATGAGAGGTAAATATTGATCCCACATGCCATGAAAATGAAGTGAACAAGACCTCAGAATGTCTTCCAATGTTTTAATAGTCCGTTCTGATTGTCCATCAGTTTGTGGGTTGTAGGAAGTGCTGAAATAAAGATCTATATCTAGGCCTTCTGAAGACATTTCCAGAATCTTGATGTAATATGTGGATCACGATCAGAAAGAGTCGATAGGGGTACTTCATGAAGTATCACAACTTCATTAATATATATTATTGCTAGACATTCAAGTGGTATATCTTCTCTTATAGAAAGAAAATGTGCTGACATAGTAAGAAGATCAACAATGACCCATATTGCATCATTCCTTCTAGGATTCATTGTTAGTACCATGACAAAGTCCTTCCTGATATTATCCTATTTCCACTCAGGTATGGGAAGAGGTTTCAATACTCCTCCAAGCGGTTGCCTTCCGACTTTCACTTGTTTACAAACCATACATCTTGACACAAAATCAGCAATCTCCCTCTTTATGTTGTCCCACCATAAATATTTCTTCAAATCTCTATACATGTTAGTGCTACCATGGTGTATAGGGAAATTGGAACTATGGGAATCATCTAACAATTACCTTTTTAGATTAGGTATATCGGGAACACAAAGTCTCTTCCCAAATTTCAAAATTCCATATTCATATATGAAGTCACTCAATCTCCCATCATTATGAGCATTAATCTTCTTTTGAAACTCCTCATCATCAGCTTGGGAACATTTTAACCTTTCTAGTATGGATGGTTTGGAAACCATTTGAAAAATAATTGATGTTTCAACTTCCATGGTTATTCCCATATCCATCTTTACTAGATCCATTAAAATAAGATCCCTTTTAACTCTCATCTTGTTCAAAACTCCATGATAATTTCTGCTCAAAGCATCTTCCACCTTATTTTCCTTCCCCGGGTGGTAGTTTATCGTGCAATCATAATACTTGATTATTTCAAGACATCTCCTTTGCCTCATGTTGAGTTCTTTCTATGAGGAAATATACTTCAAACTCTTGTGATCAATATAAATATCAAGTTTTCACCATAGAGATAATGTCTTCATATGTTCAAAGAAAAAATTACAGTAGCTAACTCAGGATCATGAGTAGGATAGTTTTTCTCATGAACTTTTAGCTGGCGTGATGCATAATAAATAACCCTATCATTTTTCATAAGGACACAACCAAGTCCTTTCATTAAAGCATCACTCTAAATAACAAAACCTATCATTCCCTGATGGTATATTCAATATAAGAGCATTGACTAATCTTCTCTTCAGTTCTTCGAAACATTCTTCACAATATTTTTTCCAAAAAAAATTAACCCCTTTACGTGTGATCTTTATTAACAGGTTATCCAGTAGGGTAAAATTCAGCATGAAACGCCGATAATAACCTACTAAGCCTATAAAACAATGTACCTCAGTTATATTTTTTGGCATGGTCCATTCATGGATTTCCTTTGCCTTTGTAGGATCAACTAGGATTCTATCCTTAGAGACAATATGGCCTAGAAATGAAACCGACTGAAGCCAGAATTCGCAAATGCTAAACTTCCCATATAATTGATTTCTTCTAAATGTTTTTAGAATAGTTCTCAAATGATTCTTATGGTCTTCATAGCTTTTTGAGTATACCAGGATATCATCGATTAATACCACAACAAAGTTATCAAGATATTCTTTGAAAACTCTATTCATTAAATCCATGAAGACTGAGGGTGAATTTTTCAGTCCAAAAGGCATCACTGCAAACTCATAATGCCCATACCTAGTTCGAAATGCTCTCTTCGGAATATCTTCCTTCCTCGCATGCAGTAATGATATCTATATCGAAGTTCAATCTTTGAAAAGTATTGAGTTCCATGAATTTGGTCAAATAAATCATCAATCCAGGGCAACAAATACTTATTCATTATTTTAATAGTATTTTTTTCCCTATAATCAATGTAAAGCCTCATGGATCCAACTTTCTTCTTGACAAAGATTCTAGGGGCTCCCCATGGGGAAACACTATGTCGAATAAATCCCTTTTCACTCAAATACTATAGTTGTTTCTTTAGCTCTAATAATTCCACAATGGCCATTCTATAAGGAGTCTTTGATATAGGCCTTGTATCAGGAAGTAAATCAATAGAAAACTCAACATCCCTCCCTAGAGGATGTCCAATTAAATCCTCTGGAAATACATCAATGTAATCGTTCACTATGTGCACATCTTCAATTTGAAGATTTCAATCCTCTCCCATAGATATTGGTTTATCTTCCTCTCCAAGTATTGCATTCAATATAGCAACTGGGGGTGGTTTTATATAAGAATCAGGTGGAGATGTTTCTACCCTAAAGTCAAAGGATTCAACACCATTTACGATAATTGTGACTTACTTATTCTTGCAATAAATTCTTGCATCATAATTTGATATCCAATACATAACAAGAATTATATCAAATTCAGTCAAGGGTATGACGATAAGGATAGAAACTAAAGCACATTTTTGTGTTTGGAGGGGGACTAGTTGACATGCCTTGGTTGCAATGATACATCCCATGAGAGTTTTGACTAACAACTCATTTTTTAAATCAAATTAGACATTTCAAATTTACTTTGAAAACAAAGTGGATATAAATGAATACGATGATCCAGAATCAAATAAAGTGTTGGCTATGTTTGAGGAAACAATTAAAGTAACTTCCACCACATCAGTAGGAACTTCAACCTCTGCGGTTGTAATCACATAAGCTCTCCCTTTCTCTCTTGGATTTTTCTAAGGAATGTTTCCTTCGTTCTTAGGACACTCATTTAAATAGCGTCCCATCTCTCTGAAATTGTATCATTGAACATCATTGAATTGTTTCTTCCCCTTGCATTCATCTGATCGATGACCCTTTTCTACGAACTTATAGCAGACTCCCATGCCTTTCAAGAATTTCTCGAGATGATTCTTTCCATAGTTCTCGCATAATGGGAAACTATTTGTTCCCTTACTCTTCTTAGTGCTTCTCTTTTTCCTTTTTTATCAGAGTACCACTTCTTATCTTGGTTTCCTTTGAAAACATTTGATCTAGAAAATTCATTCTCTGTTTTGATAGCACTTAATACAATTCCATCAAATGATGAAAATGTTTGAGAATCCAGTGCCCTATGAATACTTGGATTAAGAACATTAAAGAAATGATCAATCTTGTCCACTAATTCACGAACATAATCCACGACATACCTGGCTAGCCTTGTGAAGGAAGCCTCATACTCTGCAACATTGTCTTCTTCCCTTTGTTTCAAACCAAGGAATTTCCTCCTCATTTCAGTTCATTTCTCACGAAGGAAATATTTTTCGTAGACTATTTCCTTAAAATTCCTCCATTACAAATCTTCTATTTCTTCTTCCTCTGTGGTATTTTGAATCAGGGACCACCATTAATTAGTTTCTCCCATGAGACAATATACTGCCAGTACTACCTTTTCATTTTCATTGCATCATACCACCATGAATATATTTTTAAGGGACTTGATCCATTGCTCAGCTACAACTGGATTAGTAGTCCCGCTGAAAGATGGGGGCTTCTGTCGCCTGAAACAATCCACAACAGGTGTGGAATGGTTATTAGTTACAGCTTGAGTAAGTTGTCCCAATATGTTCATGATCTGATCTACTCCAACATTGACTGTGTTGACTTGCTCAGTATGGAGGTCCCTACCTTTCCCATGAGTATTGATTCCCCTTCATCCATTAGACGCCATTTATAAATAATGGGATACACTAGAGTAGTTTATGAATCTAAAATAGTAAATCACTCATCATAGATTGAAATTATATGCATATCTAATCTTATAAACATGGTTCCTCTAAGGAAAATTTTACATTAACTCCTTTATTATGGCCTGTAATGAAAACATGAATTATCCAAAGCATATCCCCCAGGAGTTTCGTAACCAATAGAGCAGTAAGGCCCATTGTTGTGCACTAATTCCCATTCGAGTCTACATCAAAGAGGTGTTTCGGGTTTTACCTCTAGGATACATCTGTCCCAGAGCTGCCTCTACCTGCTCATATCCAGACATGGACATATTTCTTAAAAATATCGACATAATCTACTCCTTAACAAAATACCATGACGTTCTTGTTCATTTATCCTCAAATACTACCATATAGATTTGTTCCCCACTATGCATTTCATACTCTAGTTTCCATGGTTCCAAGTAAACATACTCTGATACCAACTGTAACACCCCGAACCCTTTAGGCTGGAGACAATGCATTACAAGTGATATTGGCATGGTTAGAAGGAATGAAAATACAATAGGAACAATCAGTTTAGTAGTCTTGAAGAAACTAGATAAACTAATGTAACACAAATTACATTGGAAAAGGTTACAAAATACACTACATAATAAAAACTAAAAACGGTATCCATAGAAACTCAATAAAAGGAATTCTCATCATCACCTGTTGATGGTAGAAAATGAAAGAGGTGAGCTAAAATGCTCAGTAAGGGTTAAAAATAGAGGAATAATCAATACAATAATAAGTTAATCATAATCAAGCTGACATAGTCAATACGACATTATAAATAAATGAATAACTAAAGCCATTAATAAACTGAAAATGAATCTGTATCCATAGATTTTTTCATAGTGAAAAACTCATTGACAATAATAGTAACTAATAATGAATAAAAGCAATGATTATTAATTGTACGTCATGTATCTGGAACATGAAACCATAATACTACTGAAACGGTTTAGTTCTTTGGGTAGAAACCCATCTGATTTTTTGAAACAAACTCGAAGGGTTTATCACCAAACTGTTTGGTCTCATGAGACCTACCGATGCATCAAGGGGCTATAGGGGTCCCCAACCACCATTGAATGTCCATATCATTCTTTAAACATTTTTTCAATACAAGTGAAATATGCATTTTCAATATCCATATAGAGTAGAGTATACAGATTCATAAATATTTCCATAGTTAAAATAACATTCCAAATAATCACCGTATGTAAAATGGTATACGGTTTAGACAACAAAAATATCCATGAGATGAGATTATGGATATTTGATATAAATAAAATTTCAAATTAAAAGTGATATCAAATGGGAAGTAGGTACACCACATAAGGATTATTAACTGCACCACACAATGTTAGTCACAACAAAAAGGTAGTTGAGACAAAGGCCCTTTCCACAATGTAATCAGTCAAATCATATGACGAAAACATAATGAACATCAAATGAATAATTGAATAACCTGAATATAAATAGAATCATATTATTATATATCAAAGGGTAGTACACATATTCCACATACAAGGAATAAGTTGCGAACAATGAAAATATAACAAAAATGAAAGTGTGATGACAAACCCCTTACCTTTTTTTCTAGTGTGTTCCCAATTGTTCTTAACAACCGGAATATTCAAATTTATATTCATTAATTAATTATTACTGAACCTAATAAACATTTAATTGATATGATATAACCCTATTATGTTCATTAATGGCCTCTTTGATGAGTTTAAGATATTAAACCTTACTGTTTTGGAAGAATTTTCTTACTTGGTTTCATGATTTATTTACTTGTATTCATGAATGAAGTTGGTTTGAAATATGGATAAACATCCAAAAGTGTTAATATAAATTATTAGTGAAATTAAATAGATATAAATGATATTATAATGATTCTGGTAATATACCATGAGGATGACTCATTCGATGAGTTAAAAATAATCGTTTGAATTTGGCTTGGCAGTTTTGTGATCAATAAACTTGTTTTGTATTATTATTCCATATTATGAACATATAAAGATTCCAAAATATTAATTAAGATAAAAAACATATATTATGACCTGTTTCAACCATATATTTGGTTTCATGACCATACTTGAAATAATTAATTTAAATTGAAATTACAATGTCTACGATGTCTGTAATTCGACACATCACGGACAATGATTTTATTCCTTAAATCAGTGGGAGAGGAGAAGAATAATGATGAAGAATTTTCCATAAATATTAGAAAATCCAAAATATACCAGATTCTAGGGAATACATTCCTATTTTTTAAGATGAGCTAAGGAAAGAAGAAGAAAAGAATGTTATTTTAAAATGAAATAAAACTTGATAAATTTCTCATGAAAATTCAGCAGCCTAACGACATCTCTTAAAATTTCATAAAAATATTTGTCTGAGAGGAATGGAATATCTCATCATTTATACATAATATGGAATGTTAGGGGGAATATTTAATGAAATTTCCCAACACAATCCAAAGAGAATGGAAGAGAATAACATAAAATGAAAGAAAAGAAAGAAAATAAAAGAGGTTATTTACCTCTTAATCTCTTCTCCTTGAGATCCTTATTATGGGCTTTGGTTTTGGTCTTTTGGTGAGACCAGAAGCTCTAGGACGTGTTAAAGAGACTTGGTAGGATTATTTGGGCAGAACATTGTGAAGCTTTAAGGCGTAGAGGAGTGAAGAGAAGTGGTAGTGGTGGGGGGGGGGTTTATAGTGGAGGAGAGTGGGTATTTTTCATTACTTTAATAATTATTATAATATTTTTTCCAAAGATTATGAATATTCATAGTTCATGTGACCCAAAATAGTAAGAATGGCATGTGATTTCAAACCAAGTGTCCTTGCATCACTTATGATGTCATAAATAGTGTATTTTATTGATAATTTGTATATACGGTATTGTATCGTACTTCACTATTCATAAAAAATTCTAGAATTTCAAAAAAAATCCCAAAAATTCACCCATACCATTTTTCGACATGTTGAATTCAAAAGTGAAACCTACTTTTCAAAAATAATATTCTAAATATTATTAATTTAATTTTTAAATAAAGTCATAGTTGATTTGAAAAATAAAAATCAGGATGCGTAATTAGTTTTATATGACATTGAAAAATTAATTAAGATACCATTATCATATTCCCTTAATAAAATAAAATAATTTTATTATTTACTATTCATAAGTGGAATTTTACTATTCATATTACTATTCATAAGGGTATGTTACTATTCACAAAATATCAAGTTTCTTCTATCAAACTTCAAATGACTTATTGAACACAACTCTAGAAGACTATCTTTAAAAATTCAAAACATAGAAGGGAGAAATTTATGTTTAATGGATAGGTTTTAACTATCTCTTAAATAACCTTGTGTTGTTTAAAAGGAAGATAGTGATGAATAGAATGTAACTCAATGATGAATAGAGAAACATAACATAAAATGTTTGGGGTACTACACCATTAGTAGGATTTCTTCACTACTTTTTATGGGATCTACCTTGTTTTTCTAATAATATATCAAAATAACATGTATTATAATCATATAACATTATGGAGAAACATATGATCATAAAAAATTTATTATGCTCATAGAAAAGATATTCCATAGCTCAAAAACATAAATCCATTTTCCAACAAAATGTGTACATGATATAAAATTGGGGAATAGTTTAAAAATAAATAATTAATAATAATGGATACATGTTTATTTTAGCACCCAAATGTTTTTAATGGAAAAATATTATGGTTGATAGCGTATATGACATACAACACTGAGCAGAAATGGCACATGAAATAATGTTATTTAAATTTGAAAATTGTAGTATAGAAGTACAATTAGAATATATGAAAAAGATTAACAAATTTATTAAATAAATATGAGATTATTACTCGATATAAATGTATTCATAATTTCATAGTCACTAACATTCATGTAAATTATATTTTTTCTTCAAAAAAATATTTTTATCACAATAATTTTTACATATTATTACAACCAAATAATATAATTAATTTTTTAAAATTTTTTAAAATTTATTTTATAAAATGGAATTTATTTTCAAGTAATAATATGAAAACTATCTCAGGGTAACTTGTTGTGATATTTCTAAAATTATGGATTTTTCAATTATTAAAGAAAATTATCGATTTTTCAAAATACTATATTATCATTTTAATAAATAAATTAATTTAAATGTAAAATTATATTTTGTATTTTGTGTGAAATTCTAATATGAGATATTTGATGTATAATAATCTAATTAATTCCAATACAAAAAAAATCAATATTTTATAATATAATTTTTTTTAATAAAAATGCGGTTTTTTGGGAGCTATTTTTAAGTGCATAAAGATTACACATTTTATATAATTAAAATAAACCATAATAAGGAATGATTTAAATGATATTTATAGATTATATATCTATTTATCTGAATTTAAATTAATACCATGGTGATATAAAGTTATTGATTTAACGTAATAATATATATTGCTTGAAAAATGCATTTTCCTCCAAAACCCCATTTCATCGCGTTTTGCATGATTAATTTCTAATTAAATTCATACAATTATATGAATTGGATTTTTTAAAAAGTATTAAATAATTCTAATCATAATAATTAATATTATTTAATAAATTTAACATAATTTATGTTTTTAATAAATAATAAAAACATTAAAACCTAATTACCATGGTTATGGTTAAAAGAGGGTATTGTGTATAATATGTTCTCGTGTTAAACAAAATATTCCAAAAAAATAAGATTGTAATTTTTTAAATATTATTTCATATTTAGAATAATTGGGTACAATTTTAATATATTTATTATTTTATTTTTTGTCTTAATGGGTAAATTACCTATTAAAAAACATGTTACTATGGTGGAAATTAAAACAGTAAATTGAGTATCCAAACTCTAATGGGAATGATATATTTAAAACATGTTTTTATTTAGTTTAAAATGTATATATAGAACTTATATCCTATAAAAAAACGTTTATCAATGTTAGAGTCAATTGTATTGAGAGTGACATCCCATTAATGAATAGTTTTGGGTATTCACAAAAAAATCCACTCATTCCCACTTAAAAGAGGGAACCCCTTATCCTCTCCTATAAACACATAAAGAGCCTTATTTATCATAAAAGACAGACCCAAATACCATCATTACATATATTAATATTTCATATAATATTTTTTACGATTTTAAATCCACCATATTAATTATTTTTGTGCAAACATAATGAGGTTATCCTGAAAAGTGGTATCACTTTTCTCCGAACATTTTATTTTGTTTCTTCTTCCACCTCATTCAAATATTATTCAACAATGATGATATGATAACATTAATCTCTCCCATATATATGGATGTTATAATGTAAATTTCATAACCAAGATCCATCACAATTTTTATCAAATGGTTAATGAATCCATTGTTCATGTGTGCGGTGTATTACAACCTTATGAACTGATATAATCCGTTTTCCATCATCATCATTCAGGGATGATTATGAATATTGATTTAATGTATATATATATAATATTAATGATATATTTGTAATTATATAATTGTAATAAATCATTTATTTTCTTATATTTCATTTCACTAAAAAATGACAACGCCATTCATCCATACGTATAGACAACCACCTCCACGAAGTGATATGATTAATTTTTCCTAACTACATTACATGTAAAAAATATATAATCTGAATTAAAGACATAATATGGTATTTATGATATAATTATCACATTGGATAGATAAAATAATATGTACCTTATTTCTATCATAACCGTTAAAAAATGAAAGTGTTACTGATGTGTTCGAACGACCTACCATATCTGAGATTGTAATGCAATTAATTTTTCATAACCATATTTCATTAATGGATTTAAAAGTATAATTTATGTATAAAAATTATATATATTTCAAGATTATTATTTTAAATAACATATAATAATGGCTTCTTTTACCATTTTTAACCCACCGAAGCCTTTTTGGACATATGTATCAAATATCATCATAACATCTAACATGAACATAATTGGGTTTTTAAATAAATATAACATGTTAAAAATTAATATTAATGAAATAATAGACATGAAATTTGTTATTATGAATGTAAATAATTATCATAATATTATTACACAGGAATATAAAGTTTGTACACTGTGATTTGAACTCTAGGTAAGGTGTCTTAAAACTCAATTTATTTTTATTAGAATATATAAATTATTCAAAATATTTGATATTATATGATTATGTGTGTAATTAATTTTTATTATTTCATGTTTAATTCGTAATTTTTATGTTTCTTTTCATATGATACACACAATCAAAACATTCATTATGTATAACATCAACTGTATGATCACAAAAATGGATTTGGTCTGAATTTCCCTTTCATTGAGGTATATTTTAATATTAGATGATAAATTTGTTTTATATGATTTAAATTATTACCATTTTATATATTATATAATGAATCCTTCTTACTTTATAGTACATTATTTTGAAATTAATTTTACTTCCTCTATTATGATCTAATTCAAAATTTATCAAAGCGATAAAGGTTCAATGTGGAAATATCCATTTTTTTCAAAATTACTTAAGTTCAAGGTTCCTTTGGTGAAAATCATATGTAATTTTTTTCTTAAACAAAATATATTTTATTTTCCTATGGTCATGAATTTTTTTTTCTTTTGTTTTCCATTTCCTCCCTTATTTAATAAATAAACATTAATAAATTTTTTGTAACATATATTTATGTTGAATCTTCTTTTAGATATGGAATATTTCACTTCCATTAATATATTTTCATTAAATTATTTAATAATTTTTTATTATTATTCACCAATGATTTATTAATTTAATTTCTACCCAATGTTTCTAATTTTTATTTTATTTTTAAATTTATGTTTTTTAGTTTTCTGAACATGTTCCTTTTTTGTTTTTTTTACAAAATTGTGAATGTAACTTTTTCATTTAACAAGTATGATATGATTGTAATTTCCTACATTCATGACCACTCCATTACTTTAATATTATTTTACAATTTCATACTTTTCATTCCCAATATAATTTCTTCTAAACTATTTTTGTAATTTTTAGATTTTAATGATGTGATCTTCAACTGAAAAAGTTTTTTCCCTTATGAAATTTTATATTATATATTTTAAGGAAATTTACATCAATGATAACAACATTTAATGTTATGTATTTCTTAAAAATGATTATATATATGTCTCTTACATATATATAACTCAATTTCCACTCCATTTACGAGGTAATACATTCCATATTTTCGTTTATCTAAAAAATTATTTATATAATACCATTTGATTAAAAAATTAGGCCGGTTTATGAGGCACATTTATTTTATTGGGAAATTTTTTTTTTATTCCTTATGATTTATTTCCATTTGGTGTAATAGATATGTATTTAAAATTTAGTTTGGCAGTTCCCAGATAGCACACTAATGCATTAGGTGAATCTTTCATCTTTTAAGATGTTATGTATGGGATTATGGAGTAATCATAAACCACTATGGAACTCTATCCACAATGTGATACGGTCTAAGAAGTTTAAATTGACACATTTTTATGAAATTTTATTTGTTTGTTCCACAAATAATATTATTATATTATCTTAATATTCAATTTTGTTTATGATATTATTATATTTGATTACTCATAATCCCTCTCTATTATGATATCCTGTAATATCCTTAACTCTCACTTTTTGTTTCGTTATTTTGATTATTACCAAACTAGTATATTTACATCACCAATTTATTTTACATATTCCCTTAGTTATCCTATGTAGAATTTGGATCTCAAATTTATTTAGCATATCACTTAGTAGAATAAAAATAAAGATGATATATTTTTGGTTTTTTTATGTTTTCTGTAAATAGTCGTTCAGATACACTGGGACTTATGTTGTTTTGATTGTAATTAATATGTATTCAAGTCAAAAGACATTTAATGTTACGAATAAAAGGAATTTTTCTCTATATATGGTATAAGAGTAAGGTTTAGATATTTTTAAGAGATTATGATTAGATAACTTCAGTAAAACACTATGGGTAATAGTCTAAGAATACGATAAAATATTAAAATTTTATTAATAAATATATTATGTGATTTTATAAGAAATAGTTCCCTATATGGATACTGAAAGTGGACAGGGTTTTGGAATAGATGCATCTCAGGGTAATAACCCCAAAAATAATTAATTGATTATATCTAAACAACTGTTTTGATGCATGGTGATTTTCTATTACTATGAACCAGGTTTGGAACTCCTAGTGGGTGTGGTTGTCTTAATTCATATTTTCATAATAACTAACTATGTTGATTGAGATAGTAGAACTTTTAGATACCTAAAATTTTCCATTGTGGTATGGGATAAACATAAAGTGTCTTTGGTTTTTATGTAAAATGTTTATCGTAAATATTAATTTATAGATTCCCTTTTATGGTTTTATGTTGTGGATGTATAAGATGAATAAGAGTATTTTTAGGGAAATTTTGGTTGATATAAAACTTTTTTATTTACCACCAAGTATGAAAAAAAATAAAATAGTCTATGGAAATGACCTTATGACCGCCACCCCAAACCCAAACCCCCTGACACCATAAATACCTTTATGTTGAAAACATTTTTTTATAAAAATTTTCTTTGATGTAGAATTAAATTACATTTTTTATACCAAAATTTATATTTATTTTTACCCTTTTGGGATTCTATTAAATTTAATATTATCCCACGATAAATATTAAAGTTATACTTGATGAATATGTGATCAGATCATTCTAATATTTGTGTTTTTATCTTGTTCAATAATATTTTTAAGAATTTTTATGTTAGTTATTTATCAAATGATATAAGATGAACTTTCTCCCTTATTCTTCATGGTTTAGAGAATAATCCTATGAAGTTTTATTTAATTTAGATATTATCATACCTTATGGAGAAAATTTCAATTTAAGTTAGTATTTAATGATATGAGGAATAGATTTTTATCCTTTTTTACATTATTTGATCTTTAAAAAATAATTTTATTACTTTGGAAAAAACCCATATTGATTACTCATTGTTTGGAGAAATTTTTGACATTGTTGTAGAAATAGATTGTAGGATGAAATTATAAATATCATGTATGAATATATTAATTATGTTTATATTATACGTGGTAAAGATTTATCTATCTCTATGAAATAGATCTTGAAATGGAAATTTAGCCTATTACCATAAATTTCAATGAATCTATTATCTTTTTCACTCCTCTTGGGTTTATATTTTTGTAGACATTAAATTTCTCATGATCATTAACATTCATTTGACCAATGATATCTACCACTTTCCATCATTAATAAGAAATTAAACATTAATTACATGCCTATATTTTCACATACCACTAATGTTATCCTACTTCGAATCCAATTTATGTGTTATTATGTACGAATTTTATACATTAATTTTTCTCTAATCAAGAGAATGTTTTATTACACTTTTTTAAAATTTGGAATTTAAAAAATGTATTTTTAGAAGGAAAACCCTTTTTTACATATTCAAAGTTATAATTATGATGTAAATTTTATTTATGTTGGGTGGATGTAACACCTTTAGATTTTTAATGAACATTGTGTTCGATGTCGAATACGACATGCAACACCAATCTTAAATGCCTGAAAAATAATATTTTTTATTTGTAAATGTTATAAACGGGTTTAAAAATTAACATGTATGAAGAGAATTAACTTTTTTTTTGAAATATATATATGAAATTCCAACATAACATAAATTTAATTATAAAATTTCACTAAATTAATTTTCAGTAATGTCAATTTATTCTTCAAATATATATTTTCATCGAATAATATTTTTATAAAATTTTGGCAGAAAATAATATAATTGATCCTTTTCACCTTTAGAAAAATTATTTTATAAAATAATATTAATTTTTGAATTCATAAAATTAATATTATTTTATATATATTTTTTGAGATTTTTCAAAAATGATTGATTTTTCGTGTATAGTAAAAATAAATGATTTTTCAGGATACATTCAATTATTCTCATTAAATAAATTAATATAATAGTATATATATATATATATTTATGGTATTAAAGTAAAATATGAAAAACATTATATATAATATTCTTATAAATTTAATCTGAAGCAATTTTTTTTATTTTGGTATAATTTTATTTTTATCCACAAAAACTCGATTTCTAAAAACTAATTTTAGCACATAAAGATTATCCATCATAATAAATTATAGAAAATCATAAAATAATGATTTAAATGAAATTTTTATAATATATATATATATATTAATTCAAATTATTATAATGATGATTTATAGTCATTGAGTTAATATAAGATCATCTATTTCATGAAAAAATGCATTTTCTTGAGAACCCTATTTTTTATCGGATTTTGAATGTTATTTTTAAAATAAAATATGACAATTATATTAAATAAATTGGATAAAATTTATTACATATTATAATCAGAATAATAAACATTTGGTAATACTTTATACTTAATTTTTTTACTTAATGAATAATAAAAGTCAACAATTTGTTACCACGTTTAACGTTCAAAGAATGTGTTGTGCGCTACATGAACTTATGAAAAAATTAATTTTCAATACAGAAATAAATATTATTTGGAAAATATTATTTAATATTTTGAGTAAATTTATCCTAATTATCTTCCAATTAATATTTTATTTTTATTCATAATGTATAAATTACCTTTGAAAAAAACTATCTACCACGGTGAATACTAAAATGACAAAAAGAGAGTAACCATAAATGTAATGAAAATGACATGTTTAAAACATGTTTAATATTAGATTATAAATTTTATATTGAACTTATATTCCATAAAAAACATTATTTATCAATTTTGGAGGAACTTTTAATTAGAGTGACTTCCTCTTATTGAATAGTTTTGGGCATTTAGAAAAATATTACTCATTCTCCCTTATAAAATTGGAATCACTATCCTCTAGAATTAAAACATCATGAGCCTTCTAGTTCAGATTTTTCCTTCCAAAATAACTACATTAAATATCATCCCACAACTCATTGTCCTTGTTTTTATTATAAAACCCTTTTAAGAAGGTGTTTTTGGAAAACCTAAAGGGGTTATCCGAAGAAAAGGAGCAGTTCTTCCCCAAAACTTTTGTGTTATTTTTTAATCCACGTAATTAGAATATAATTAAACCATGATTATATTTTAAAATAATTATCTAACATATATATAGATGTTATTATTTAAATATAATGACTTACATCAATCACCTCATCCATTAAATGGGAAACAAAACCATCATTCATGCGTAAGAAAAACTACAACCTCATGAACCGATGTAATTAATTTTCTATCATCACCTCTCATGGATTTTTATGATGGTTCATTTAATTTATATATATGCAATTAATTAAATATGTATGAATCTATAAAATTTATATATCATATATTTTCTTAAATTTCCATTCATTGAAAAAAATAACATCATATGATCGTACATGTGACAATCAACTCCATGAAGTGTTGTGATTTGTCTTTGATCACCTCATCACATGTATGGTATATATTTAATTGTATTTAAATAAATAGTATTTTTTTATTATATAATTATTTTTCTATATGGATAAAATAATACTTTCCTTCTTTCCATTGTGATTTCTGAAAAATGGAAATTATACTCAAGAGTACATACGACCTACCATCTCAATAATTGTAACCTAGTTCATTTTTTGTAACTATATTTCATGGTTAGTTTTAAAATTATTATTCATATATAAAAATGATAATTATTTCATGATAATTATTCTATATATTATTGAATAATGGTTTCCTTTACCATATTCAACCTATAGATGTTATTTTGTACATATTAACCAAATATCACCAAAACATCTGACAATAACTTATTTGATTATATAAATAAATATAAAATTGAAATAAATAAAATGAAAGGAATTAAAAAATGATTTTTTTCTAAAATGTAACTAATTAACATAATTTTATTATTTATGATGACAAAGTATTTGTGTAGTGTGTCGAAATCACGGTAAGGCATTTCATAACTCAATTAATATTCATTATGTTATATTACTTATTATTTTTTATTAATATTATATGATTATATTTGATGGAACCAGAAAATGTGTCCCCATAATTTTCCAGATTCATCTATACACAATCCTATATTGTAGCCCATTTTTCATGCTTTGATTTGGTAGGTCGTAAGGCCTGAACGAAGTTACAGATTAGGAGTTATGGACATTTACTGTTGGGATGGAAAACTGGTTCGTGAAGCCCATTTTCAAATCCCCTCCTCCGCGATCGTCGAGCACTGCCACGAAGCAAGGAGGCAGGATGCTCTATGAACCACTTTGAAATTCGCGATGCACCACGAAGACTGGCCATGAAGAAATGAGGTGGGATGCTCCGTGACCAGATTTGAAATTCGTGAACTGGTGCGGAGCAAGCACCGTCATTGCGCTGAGTGTGGTCTTCTTTACAGTGCCTCTCCCCTATAAATACCCAGCTTTCCCCCCTTCTCCAGACGCCGACTCCACCCGTTGGGCATCCGATCTCCCAGTTCGCGGATCTTTTCTTTCCTTAGTGAAGCAGCTCTGTCAGCCCCTACTACGCGAGCAGCTTCCTTCATGTTGCTACTCCGCGAGTCCCTACTCAGCGAGCCCAAGCTCCGTGAGCCCATGCTCCATGAGCCCATGCTCCCTAAGACCATGCTCTGCGAGCCCGTGCCCCACGATCCCGTGCTCATTGATGTAATGCTCTGTGAGTCCATTCTCTGCAAGTCCATGCTCCGCGAGTCCATGCTTCGCGAGAACCCATGATCCCTGAGCCCCTTTTCTCCACGGAGCTACTTTGTGAAGACCTATCCCTTTTGAGGGTCCTACCTTTGCACCCATCGGTCCATGTGGGCTTGTCCCTTCGCTACTGTCACTAACCCCCATGAAAAATGTAGAGTCTCACAACTAACTTTTCCTTTTGGGTCGTCGACATTTTCCATTGCACCCTTATACACAACCACCTTCATCCTATAGAATACCATGATTTGAGATACTCCTCCACACACAATGAAACACCCTGAGTTGACATATTCCTCTTGGTTTGTTTCCCATGTCATGAGTTAAGAGTCTCATCATCCATTCCCCGAGTACCTTGAGTCGAACCATTTCTCAAGCAACTCCTACAAAACCCATCGCATGGCTCCTACGCTAGGTTGAACCAGAAAGGTAAACCCTTGTGTAAGACCCAACACCAACCATTACTAGGAACCTTATGCCTAATTGTCCTCCTTACATGAAAATTAACTGTAGTACACCCTTCATGCCAATCATAGGATTCCTCTTGCTCCCAACAAGATATGCCTTATGCACCATGAATGAGATTCCAATAGTCCTATCTACGTGACTTTAAACTATAGCCATCTTTATCTTCCAAATATAGGATTCCTCTTGCTCCCATCAAGAGATGCCTTATGCTCCAAGGATGAGATGCCAACAGTCCTTTCTACATGACTTTGAACATTAGTATTCCCTATGTTCCAAACATAGGATGCCTCTTACACTAAACAAGATATGCCTTATGCTCCAATCATGAGAGGCCTAATGCCATGATTACAGTTGCATAATTTCAAGATCATTGGAATCCATTAAAACATTCCATCACTCCATGACACGCTTTGCGTGTCCTGTATTCGGATCCTCATTCTCTTCAATGTCGGAAGGGACCCCCTAATGGCCTGGTCACATGCCGCATTGGCTCACCTGACATCTTGGGCGAACTGCCCGAGAGACTTTGGCCAACACTTTGAGTCAGGTCTTCTGTTTCGAACATGGTCAATAGTCGAAACCCATTTGTTTGTACTGATTTCAGGATAACATGATATGGATGCAGTGTTTTGAACATGGTCAATAGTTATCCTTCATCGCCATACCACCCTCACCCCATTTTAAATGTTGGGAATGTGATTCACACTTTTCATCTCCCTTTTTTCATACCGATTCCAACGCCCTTGGAATTTTCCCTCTTGTGCACTAGTACATAGGTGAAGGCCTTAACCCACTAGCGGGTTGGGATGCCCTCATGGCTAGACATGAGGAAGACATTACGGGAAGCTCCAATGCGTAAGCCCCATCCTCTATTGGTGCCTCGGAGGCACCCGGGTAACTTCCTTACATAAGCCCCGTTCACCATTGCCTCTCTGTAGTAGCACCCGGGCAGCTTCATTGCATAAGCCCCATTCACCATTGTCGCTCCCTAGTGGCACCCATGCAGCTTCCATGCGTAAGCCCCATCCACCATTTTCGCTCCATATAGGCACCTGGGCAGCTTCTTTGTGTAAGCCACATCCACTGTTTCTGCTCTATAGTGGCATGTGGGCAGCTTCCTTGCATATTCCCCATCCACCGTTGCCACTCCCTAGCGGAACCTGGGCAACTTCCTTGCAAAAGCCCCATTCACCATTGCTGCTACATAGAGGCACTCAGGAAGCTTCCTTGCGGAAGCCCCATTCACTGTTGCCACTCCATAGTGTCACATGATCCTCCATCCAAGAGTAATTACCAATCTTTCTTTCCCCGAGCCACTCCACACATAATCCCCACTTCACATACCACAGACACATAATTCGTGACATGATCATCTTGTCTCTGTTGCCTCTTGTTTCTCACACAGAGCACGACTTAGGTGGGCTTAGAGAAAGAACCAACGATGAAAAACAACTAGGACAAACCATAGTGCAAGCCCCATGCCACCTCCCGAACTACAGGGACTTTGATCCCTGTCAAGGCATGGTATGTAGGAAGCCTCCATGAGTTTCAAGCCCATGACCCGGTCATTTCATTCACATCATGTTCTCTACCATCCCGCATGATGATAAACTTTATTCCAATCCCAAACTACAAAGACTTTGATCAATGTCGAGGCATGGTACGTAGGAAGCCTCCGTGCATTTCAACCAACCATCATCCATTGGTCCTGACCATCTTCACGTCGGTGCACAAATCCCCATCATCTTGGGAATCCTAGATCTTAAGCCCCATGCCCCCATTCTGATCCACGAGGAATTTCATCCATGTCAAGGCATGGTACATAGGAAACCTCCCTGAGGTTCAATCCCACCACCACCCAGTCATTCCTACCACATTCACATCAGTCCACAAACACCATGGACAGCCTAGAGTGTGAACCCCATAACGCCTGAACTATGTGGTCATTGATCCTTGCTAAGTAAGGGTACGTAGGATGCCTCCACGAGGTTCAAGCCCAACACCCATCAGACCCCACGTCCATCTTCATGTCGGTTCGCTGACATGCCCTCGTCATGAACTATGGGGACATTGATCCATGTTAAGGCATGGTACGTAGGAAGCCTCCATGAGGTTTAAGCCCACCACCACCTGGTCATTCTGACCCCCT